>CM075425.1:7692000-8037000 GCA_037832385.1 Rhizophora apiculata
AATGAGATAATGGCACACCTAATGAGTTGAAGAGGGAGGAAGCGTTAGCAACCTTTGAGTAGAAAATCTTTCACAATTAGTTTAGGGCAAACAACAACAAGTGGTGACAACAAAAATTGGTAATGGAAAATGTGGCAAATCTTTAAAATTTTGTAAATCAAACAACATTTAAAGTTTTTTCCAAGGAGCACATGGTGGACAATAAGCAAATCTCTAATGACAAGCAGTGGTTTTCTATGACTTCGTATTTGACAACTTTTTATGATAATTTTGGCAAGACTTATATGTTTTCTCTTAATATGAAAAAAAAAATGCCTGCTATGGTACTAGCTTTGGAATTGAATTGGCTTTGATTACCACTCTAAACGATTATTGGAGTGGTTCATCGTGAAATCTTATTTGAAAAAAATCAACAACAGTTGAAGGATATAATCATAATAAAATTGTGATCATATGGAAGAACCTTATCTAATGTCTTGAAGGTTTATTAATATAATTTATTTTCTATATGACAGAGATTCTGTCAGTCCTGTTCTTGAAGACCACCACACACGATGAAGGTAACCTAAGATAGTACACTAGCTTTACTAATATAAGTTCCAACTTCTCCCATGAAGTGGTACTTTTGTATAATAGATAATACATAAATCTACCCAAACAATGAAAATTCAAATTGGACTTAACTAGACTAACTTCTATCATCAATAAACTCTTAATCTAGATTAACTCCTAATTAGATTAACATCAACACAATCAATGAGTTTTGTCAAATATCTATGGACGGGTCTGTCATATTATACACATGTTTCTATTTGGGAATCTTTTGTGATGATGTATTAATATAAAATGTTTATGTTTGAATTTTGTTGAAGAAAAGGCAACCCATTGGGAAGCAAAATAAAGGTGCTTCATTCAAGTTTTTGGTTCCTCCAATTTTAGCTGCATGTTCTTTTCCTCTTACTAAACTGCCCCACAATATTTTTTTTTAATATTTTTTCTTTCATTTTTTTGGCATGATTCACATACATTTGTTTTAATTTTTTATTGTCTAATATTTGGGCTTTTTATGGGTTGAATTTGTAGTGTTTTAGTTCGACTCTGATTGTGCATAAACCTAATTTTGATGGATTGATTGTTTACGACTATGTTGAACTAGTTCATTTGCTCATGGCTTTTACTTGTGTATCCTTTTCCTAAACTTGCTACTTGTTCCTCTTTTTGTTCATTTATTTATTTATTTATTTTATTTTTTAGAATGTGATTCCTTGATTATAATACTATTCACTAAGTTCCTTTTTTTTTTTAAAACCAGTATTGTCAATTATTAAGCATCATAATCAACTGGTTCCAGGTGCTTGGCTTTGGTTTAGACCTTTTCTTGGGTTATGAGGGTACTCAATTGTTTTTTTTTTTTGTTATCAATCGTATGAAAATTAGTTTCAGATCCAAAATCATGTTTTTATTGGAAAGATAAATGTGTGAATGGCTAAGCAAGTAATGTTACACAATATGATGCCCATGCATACAAGTAGTTAAAAGAATAATTATTAACAAATTATTTAAGAAATATGCTTTCCTTTGTGCAAAAATGACATTGTTTTTTAGCATAATTCTGGATAACTGAGTTTAAAAAAAGAGGGAATTATGGTTAAAGGAATAATGCATTAACGAGATTAAGAGGAGAGGAACGATTTGGGGTTGAATTTTGGAGAATTTCCATTGAATTTGATGTTAATTAACAATGCCACGTCATATGCAATGCATGTAATTATTAGTATTGGAACTTTTCAAATATCCATCCTATAATTTCTTGATTGTAACCGCCTCTGTTGTTACCTATAAAATTTCTTCTAATTTGTTTTCCTTCTTGCTTTTTCTTAGGACTCCCAAATGTTTCTCATATAGCTAATAAAAAAGAAAAAATTTGATCATACACTCATTAATCACTAAAATTTTGGTTTGGAATATATTGTTGACTGTGGGCATTTACAAATTTAGCAAAGCCAATATTCTGAAAGACAATATGCCATATTTGATTTGCAAATTTTGTGGGATACAAAAAATCATTCTTGATTGAAAGTATCAAGTAGTAAAATATTGGATGGTACTTTAAGGTCACCTTTCTTACATGTTAGTGAAATAGATATACATATTTTCTTTGGAGATATAGAGTGTTAGAAGATGAAATAAGAACTAAAATTACCTANTTGGTTTGTTCTGTCGTTAAAGAGAGAGATCTAATCTGTTTAAGCTTAGCAATGGATGATAATCAATATTATATTATATTACAATAAGATTTAGATTCTAGTGGATATCTTACAAAAGTTTACATTCATTGAAAGAAATGTCACTAGATTTTTGGACCAAGTAAACTATGTCTAGGTTTGGAGCTAAGAAGACAAGAACTAAATTATATTGAAAGATAATAAAAAAGAAAGAAAAAAAAATGTACTTATGAGACGATGGCCCGTGGGAACTGACCCAAGCAGTGGCTAGAGAGTTACACATCCAAGCAAGGTTTAAACTCAGAGGTGAGGTGGCTCATGATTAGGAAGTGATACATGGCGTCATGAAATGATGATGTGTTGATAGTCAATATGTGGAGCTACTTGGCCATTTCCTCTATGAAGCATCCTGGGGCAAATTGAGATTTGGCTGGTTTAGTCTTGACCTTGGGTCTAATCTCTTCTTTCTCCTAGACATCATTGTCTACCTTATCCTTGAAGCCCAAGAAATCAACCATTGAGAGCCAACTAAAAAGAGGGGTCATCCTTTACATTTTTTTTAAGGAGAATTTCTAAGGAGACATAAGATTGGCTAGAGTACTAGGCTCTAAGGGAGGCGTATGGTCATCTAATCCTTTTGATGGATCATTAGATGATAGGCATATACCATCATCAATCTCTCCCCTATTGATATCCTCTATCATCTGTAATACATCTTCCATTATTAGTCTCTGATTAGGGATAGTTAAGACATAACCCATGGTTATTTGCAACTTTACCATCTATGCCTTAATATTATGGTGCCTTATCAACTCCATGTCAAACAACTCAATTCTCCATTCCTCCTAAACCATCAGTTGGACCACTCAGGCAAGTTAATGCCTTCCTTGCCTAGTGAGGCTTGATTGGGTGCCTTACTAGTCAAGAACTCAAGGAGCAATACAATGAAACCATACACATTGATGATAGCCTACCACACAGTTAGAAGGAATGAAGGTTCCAAATAGCTAGTTCAGATGAAAGTTGCATCTGAACCTTTACTATTTGCAATGTTGTTACTGATGTTTAGGTTACCCAATGCAAATAAAATATTTTGTACAAGAATAAAAGAAAAAGGATAAGTATTTTGCTATTACCAATAAGGGAAAAAAGAAACATAAGAATTATATAAGCCTCAAATTTTGTAAAAAATGGTACAAACACCTTGGTGAATGGTCAAAATGCCCTTTAAATGAATGGTTAAGGTCACATGATTTAACAGTTTGCTATAATTAGTTTGATTAACCAAAATATCTAAAATTTATCAAAATTATTTTTCAATAAAAATATATTATTTCATAAGCTAATAAAATTTTAAATTATAAAATATTTAGAAGAATAATAGAAAAAGCTAATATTAAAAAAATAATTAAAACCAATTTTCATATTAATTTGAACTATATCAATTGAACTAGGTTTTATAACCTTTTTCACTTAATCAAATGGAATATGCATTAATAAACATTAATTGTTTGTCAAAAATAAAATTAAAGTAGATACAATAATTATATTACATATACATATCCCTCTATTATTGTTATTATTATAAGATTGCAAACAAACATAAGGGAAAACCCAAAAGGCAAAGAGCTAGAAAGATTGGAAAGGCGAGTGTTTCAACTAAAGACTTGCAAAGCACAACCAAATTGTCAAATTAGAATCAACCAAAACAAAAAATAGCCCATTAAGGTCAATGATCAATAGTCATATGGAGAAGAAGACAATTGGAAAATGATTGCAAGAGAGATTGAGAAGAAAAAGAAAAAAAATAGACACATAATGTACTTAATTACTTAAGTAATTGATGTAATAGTTGTTAATGTTGCCTCTTTTTCACTTCCTTCTCCAAACCACCCACCACAACAACAAAAATAATGACACAAACAATAGCCAAAAGCAAGGACAAAAAAAAAAAAAGATTTTTGTTATAGAGACATTGCTTGAGACGGCCCAAAAGATTTTAGATTTTGCTTGTTAAAACATCATTGCACGAGCTATTGTTAACTAACTTGCAAAGGGGAAAGAAGTTTTTATATCCTCTTGTTCTCACATTCTTCTTACCAAAAATTTTTTTTCTCTCCTCTATAGATAATATCAAATTATGGCTTCTATGTCCTTCAATCATGTTATAGGCAACTAATTTTCACAACTTTTGTAAGTGTCTTTGTCTAGTTATCTATCTTTCTTCTTAAATTTTCTAGGCTAGAAGAATAATTTTTCTTTAGCATAAGACATCCCTCCAAATGGTTGATCGTTGGTATAGTAGTTGTAACTACATTGCCATTAATTTTTTTCTTGACCTTTGTTAATTTCAATCCACCACCGTTCAATCCTCTACCCTTCACTTGCTGCCATTTTTTACATTTCTTATGTTGGGGATCTTCTCTCTCACAGAAGGCTTATATCCCTATGATGGTGTTCATGGATCTAGCAACCAATTTTGTCTTGGAAAATAATCCACATAATACAATTTTGATTATTATTATTTTACAAAATTATTTTGAAGTTAAGGATAAATGTAGTAAAGTTAAGGAGGTAACAACTCTGGTTGTAGAGAACATTAAGAATCCTTCAGCTAATCTTTCCAATGAGTTTCTTCTTTAGGCTTTGCTGGTTACACTCTTGTATTTTAATGTTAGTTTCTTAGTCTCCATTATATTTTTATGTTATTTATTATCAACTTTTAATTTTTAATAATAATTATTTGTTTATTTTGAATAAGATTATGATGACACTTATAATGTTGTATTTTAATATTTTTTATTAGATTTTGTCTATACTACACTTTAATAGAATATAATTATTTCCAAAGCTTTCACCCCTTTAAAGAAAAATTAAACAAAGTAGTGAGGCATTGAATTTGCATAATTTGTGTTTGTAATTGTGCCATTTGACATGGTAAAAAGATGTAATCTATTTTTGTTATGCAAAACCTAGTGGCCTAGTCTTATAGATGTCTAAGATGTCTATAAAAGTGATTAAGCCAACAAATTTGTCTCTATCCCATTTGAAATGTTCATTTAGACAAGCTTGTTGAATGCAATTTGTTTGTAGCCCATTATTTCAAGTTGAAATGCATACATCTAAGCCCATCACTACACATATAACCATTTTTAACATAGAGAAGGCCCAATGTCCACCAAGTGTCCAGTATGAGCAACTAGATCTAAGCTCCATGAAGTTAAAGTAAAAATGATTTTTTCCTTTTTGCCTTTAATGTGTAGGTTTGGTTTAGCTTTAAACTCTTTTTAGAGCATGTCATGGTCTTGGCCTTTCTTACTTGGCCTCCTCACCCATAAATGGGTTTAGACCTTTGAACTTACATTTACATTAGCCCAAAAGGAGTTTGACCAAGACTTTGTTCCAAATATTTATCATGTGTAGTTGGTACCATATATATAAATAAATTATTTTAAATAGTTGCTACAAATAACTAATTTATGAACTTTGTTTTATGAAAGGAGGTAAGACTAATTTTTGTCTTCTTTATCCCTATCTTTTTATATATATAAAAATAAAAACAAATTATTTTAAAAAATATATTGTCTTCATAAAAAATTATTTATTATTCTAAATTATTTCAAATAGCCGTTAGTTTACTTTTGACTTGTTACTTTACATTGTGGTTTTGAAGAAAGTTAATTCTTTATTCTTCATCTAAATTAAAATTTTTCACCATACTATGAAAATTTATATACAAAAGTTTAATATCAAAATAGGTAATGATGAAAAATTAAATAACCTAATATTTTTGCTTGATTGATTTTCCTTACAAAAAGGAAATATTTCATCAAATGCATGTACTAATGGCATTTTCCTTTTTCTTTGAAAAATAAAATAACTATTAAAATTATGTATGCATTCAATTAGCTAGCTTTAAGCATATAACAATATATTTAATTTAATGCAAATTAAAATTAACACATCTATATAATTTTGCTGCAATATTTTCATCCTACATTATTCTAGTAAAGGTCAAAATCCAACTCAAATGGAAAATGACCTCTTTAGATTTGGATAAAGAGCAAACACTTTCCAAATCGATACCCAGTCATGGGCTCATTGTCCAATCCCCAAACCTCTAATTGATGAGTTTTCGTCAAATATCTATTGTGGGCCCATTGGATTACACACATATTTCTGTTTCAAAATCTTTGTTAATTGATGTACTATTGATTAGAATTAAATTTATACTTGAATTTTGTTGAAGAGAGTAGCCTATTAGGAAGCAAAACAAAGTTGCTGTATTCAAGTTCATAGTTCCTCTTACTTATGCTTTTATTCTTCCTTTAACTAAACTCCCCACCATTTTTTTTTTTGGTGATTATATTTTTTTTTCATTCTTTGATATATTCACTACATGTGTTTTGAATTTTCATTATTCAATGTATGGATTTTGTGGGTGATTATAGTGTTTCAATTCAACTCTCATTGTGCCATATACCTGTTTTGAGGGATTGATTGTTTATGGCTATGTTGGCTGGCTCATTTGCTCATGGCTCTCACTTCATGTATCTATTTTCAAACTTACTACTTATTCTACTATTTTGTTGATTTATTTATTCATTTATTTTTAAAATAATCTAATACTTTTTACTAACAAACCTAGAACAATTGAACACGTCAACATCTGCAACGTATGTGTCAGCCATTGTTTATGTCACAAAAATTTTTCATAATCATATTTATACGTTATCACCAATAATTTGTTTTCTAAGCTTAGCAATGATGATAATCAATATTATATGATATTACAATGATAATTACAGATTCCAACATCTCTTACAAAAGTCTACAAGTGAAAGAAACTTCATTGGATGGCACCAATCAAACACATTAGTGGAGCTCCAAAAAGGTAAGAACTAAATTATATTACAATGTTTGAAAGATTTGAAAAAATGGTAAAATGAAATGAAAAAAAATGTACTTATGAGATGATGGCCTATGAGAACTAAACCATGGAATGGTTGGAGAGCTACCAATCTGAGCAAGGCTTAGACTCTTAGGTGAGGCTACTAGTGATAGGAGAGTGATACTTGGCATCATGAAATGATGATGTGATGGTAGTCAACATGCAAAGCTGCCTGGCTTTTTTCTCTGTGAGACATCCTGGAGGGAATTGAGATTTTGCCAGTTTAGTTTTAGACTCAGATCTGATCTCTTCTTTCCCCCAAGACATCATCATCTATCTTATCCTTGGAGCTAATGTAGTTGGCCTCTAGGAACCAACCAAAGAGAGGGGTCCACCAATTTGGCACTGCAGAGGAGCTTTTCTAGTAGTTTGGGTCATCTTTATAGGTGCCAGATGAGGTTGCACATGGTTGGACCATTGCAGGTTTTAGATGAAGGAGATTAATAGCCATTTTCGAGCTTCTATTGATCTATAGAGAAAGGGGTTTTTGTGATGAATTTTGCTTTAATGGTTTTTTGGTGTTTTGGGCACTATTTGAAGGGCATTTGGGGAGAAGGAAGGTTGAGGGATTGGAGGGGCCCATGCCTAGATGGAAAAAGTTGGGTAAAAGGATAAGATAGACATGTGGCAATGTTTCAATATGGGATATGGTGGTTGTGTGGCCACCACTTATTGCATTTTGATTGACTATTCCTCTTGCCTTGTTGCTTTTTGTAGTACTTGGGATCAATTTGGAATTTTTTTTTTTTTTAAGAAAAAGGGGCCAATTTGCTTAAGTAGAAAGAAATTTGAAATCACATCCATGCAAGAGTCTTATCATATTCTTATCTTTTTGATTAAACCTTCTAATAATTAATGCTTATTACAATGCTTTAGTGTTATAAGCAAGGAATGTAATTATTAGTTTTAAAATTTCAAAATATCAATATTATAATTATCTCAATTGTTACTCTTCAATTGTTCCTAAATTTCTTCTATTTCTTTTTCCTTTTTGCATTTTTTTGGTCCCTAAACATTTCTCAGACAATCAATAAAAAAGAAAAAACTTGATCATACACTAAGCTAATCACTAAAGTTTTGTGTGATATAATGATGCATGTACACTTATAAATTTAGCAAAGCCAATGTTTTGAAATATAAATGTGTCCATTCTGATTTGCATATCTTTCAAGAATAAAAAAGTCGGCCCCCACGGAAGTTTGTGGGTAGAAAATTTGGATAGAAATTCAAGTCACTTTCTTATAAGTTAGCAATAATAGATGTAAGTATTTTCTTCAGAGATATTTATGCCATCAAAGAGTGCTAGATAGGATGATATGACTAAATTACCATTAATTGCATACAAAGGTGGAATGTTTCCATTTGTGCTTCCTATTGGCACATAAAGACATGCAAGTGGGTTTTTGGTTTTTTTTTTTGATGCATTATTGGAAGGAGCTTCTTAGATTGGAACTCATTGCTACAAGAAAGGTTGGCAACTTTGAACAATCAAACATTGCTAAAAGGCCATGTATTTAATCCCATATATGTATATAATACACATGTACATCCTCCATATTGATGTCAATAGGCCATAACCTAGGTTAAAGTCATTAAAATTAAGAATTTAAATGTTTGAGAATTATTATCCAACTCAAATGTAACTTAGAAAACTCAACTACAAAATTTGAAATTTCTTGCTTAAGGTTCAAGGTTAAAAATGTATCACAAAACAAGTTTGCACAAGTTGCTTTATATTAAAACATAAAATTAAAATTTTACCTTTATGTCCATCATTATAAAATTCATAATTTAAATATCCAATTCTTAATGCAACTAATCATTTTTTTACGTACTAAAATTACATGGTTTGTTTTGGATTTTTGTCTTTTTTATTTTTGACTTTTACCTATTATAATCGTAATATTGAGTTGCACTATTGCAGTTGAAATTCTTACAAGAAGAATGCCTCATGAAAATAGATTGGGCAAGCCTTGTAATCTATTAATTACTACAAGCCATCAAATCAATGATTTTCAAATCTCAAACCTAGTAACTTTGTAAGGTGGACTTTGAACTAACAAATTAGTAGGTAGCATGACGGGCCTAATCCTCACCCAGTTGGTCTCCTTAGTTATGGACTTATGGTGCTTATGCAATGTTTTTCCATTTCAAGGTGGATTCATTTCTCTCTCTCTCTCTACTTTTTTTTTTCTTAAGAGAATTGTTTTGTACTTATATATATATATATATATATATATATTAATTTGATTAAACCTATTAAATTTAAAATTAAAGTTGTTATTATTGTCCAGAAGATTTTGAGATGGTAGTAGCAAAGGTGATGAAGAAGGAGATTGAGAAGAACATGTCTTTATTTAAGCTTTGGAAGTAAGCTAAATTAGTAAATTGTGTGCAGTCATGCTTCTTTTTTTTTCTTTTTTGAATTTTAGCCTGGGGACAACTTAGAACATGAAGAACAAGAACCAATTAGTATCATGTGCATAGTAATGCAATATATGCACCTAAGTCTCCTACAAGGACCTACTCACTATCATACATGTGATCTTGCTTCTTTATGTTTCATTTAGAAGGCCTGGACCAAGGATATTATCCTATAATTTGAAGGACACATGCTAATCTCTTAAATTATACAATTCTCTTTTTTGTCCTATTGTATTCATTCTTTATGTGTGCACTTAAGCAATTGCAAACTTTTATGTTATTGGACTTGTGCCTTATGTTTGTTATTTTTCCCTTATGAAAATTCCCACAATTTGAATTTCCAATGCTTCCAAAGGCATTATGGTTAAAGAATGCTTTTGTATCCTTCTCTGTTGTAGTTTATTCTGATTCTCTATGCAAAACCATGTTTTAAAGGTATTTTTGTGTTATTAATCTGACAAGTCATTTCCTGCCTTTAATGGTCAAGTTATTCTAACCATTTGAGATAGGGTATAGAAATTCCTTCATTATAAACTAAAAATAATTTTTAGTAAGAATTTATATGACCCCTTAAAAATTATGCAGATTATACTTTGAAAAAATTTTAAATATGTGAAAATTAAGTAAAGTAGAACACAAGGCCCCAAAGAATTGTATGGATGCTTCTTTCTTCCTCTTTCCCTCATTCTAAAGGGGAAAGGTTTTTTTGTCAGTTTACATGGAAAAAACTTTCTTATGTTATATCAATCCTACATCCAAAATAAGATTGGATAAGTTTGTTCATGAAAAGATTAGATAAATTGAATTTAAAATCTAAATTAATCATTTTATTGCATTTATACTATAAAAGTGAGGTACAGTAGAAGGCTAGAAACCTCAGGATAAACAAGACGTGAAAAAACCTATAGTTTTCTTTCTAATGTCAAGTTTGACCCTTAGTTCCTGCACATACACTGTTGAATTTTTTCTAATATGCATTGCAAATCCAAAGATGATAATGTAGGTGGCCATGTGTTATCAGTAGAACTTTTGGCTAATGATAAAATGTTGGTGCACTCTTAGATAGGTAACAATCATGGTGGCAACTATCACGTCATCTAGGACATTTTTTTTTTATTAGGGATGAATTTGTTTATTATCTCCATTTTGATAGCTTTGGTTAGTAAGGGATGTTGCTATTTATTCATGTGCACCTCAAAACTACTAAAGTATTATTAGATTAATAATGTTGGTAGAAGACTCTTCAAGTATCTTGCTTACTATTGAGGCTCTAAGACCTTATCTTCATAGTTTTCTCCCCCCTATCAACCCCCTATCTCCCTCCTATTGATAGCCAATGTTGGTGACGCTAGCAACCACTTTAGCACCACATAATCAAGTGCCTAGGAGTCCAATGCTGGTGGAAGACAAATGAATACTTAAATTCTTGCCATAAGCGCTAGAGATCCATTCTCCATGACTGAGTCCATTTCTTGTAAACCTTCCCTACCCCTTTCCCCACACTTTTTTTTGTTAGTATCTTAAGCTTGTAAATTATGTAACCACTTCTATTAACAGATTATCAACTTAACCATAGAGGAAATCATAGAAGCCAAAAGGAAAAAGAAAAATGCATGCATGTTGATGCTTAAGTGATTTTTGGTGAATATTCATCACCTAATGTTAGGACCACTTCTCCTATGATAAATCTTTGTGTTTTACTCTTTAGCTTAACACCCAAAAAAATAATAATAGCAAAATAAAAAATACACACAATGTAATGTGGGATTATGCATGCAATGATAATAAATTGATAATTGAATGCCATTTTCATGTTAGAGTTTTGTTATGTTGTTAGATGATTGATCTAGCCAAAATTTAGCTAGATTGATCTTAAGATAACATTCTAGACCTTGCACCTTCTTTCATATTCATTATATATATATAATGTTATTTACAAGAAAATTTAAAATTTTGAAAATATTTATATATATATATTTTGTCTTTGTGAGACCTAGAGTGATGTGAGCTAAATTTTGATTAGATCTTTCATAATATTTCCCTATTGAAGCTGTGCTAATGGTCAATAGGAACACTCCATCTACCCTCCACAAAATTTGTACCATGTATCATTTTTCCCATTTCTACAGGGAAACTTCTCATCTACCACCTTTCTTTCTCTTGCCAAGGCCCAAAACTAGAAACTATAAACTAGCCTCTCCAACTAAAGAAGTCTTGTAGAGGAAGTAACAAATTGGCATAAGCTTATAAATAGGTTAGCAATTTATAAAATTTTGTCAACTTGAGTCTATAATTTTCAAATTGTCCACTGAAAGTTGATAATTTTAATAATTTTCTCCATTCAAAGTTTTTGTTAATTACTTTGTTAGTTGGTTAACGTAGCACACATAACCCACCATTAATTGTTAGTCTCATTTACCTTGAAAAAAGAACATGAAAGAAAATCAAAACCACCATTATTGCATCACTATTTCAATTTATTTGAACTTTTGTTTTGATGGTTCTCAATTAAACTTTAGGAAACAAGGATTTAGGCCAACTAAATAGGTTTCTCCACTAATGCCAAACAATCAACTAATAATGGAAAAAGTCACTTACTTTTTCATTAATGTCATTTTCTCAAAAATGTATGTATAGTTAGTTAGGTAAGACTATATCAATAAATTTTTGTAGAGGAATTCTAGCCCAAAAAAATGTTTATGTTGGTGTTTCCTATTATTTAATATAATAAATAAATATTAATCATTCTAGTCTTCAGCTAAATATCTAATCCCTCATAATTTTCAAAATTTTGTATCAATGGTTTTCAAACTTTTATCCTCTAATAGCAAAGCAAGGCTACCACAGCACCGGACCCATCAAATGTCAATATAAGTAGTCCTCAACACCAACCCCCATTAACCCATCTCTCTCCAAGTGGTAAAAAACCAGAAGACATTCAAGTTCAATTGTTCTAACTATGAGAACCTTTGTCTAACTCTCATCGGAGCCCCTGTAATGCTTTCTTTCTTTCTTTCTCTATTTTTCTTTTTCTCTTTGTTTCTATCATTCTCTTTTTCATGTGCCTTTTTTATTTGGCATCTTGGAAATTTGGAATGGAACCTCCAAGAGAATGTTAGTAAAAGATCTTTGTTGCAATTTTTGATCCTGGGTTATGCAATCTTTAAAAGAATCTAATCTCTTTATGTGTCCTTGCATCTTTCAGAACGTAACAACTAGAAAAGTGAAAGGAAAAATGTTTTGGGCTTGATTTATGGTTCTTGATGCTTAGAATCATATAAATTTAAAATCTTGATGTTTTAATAACACATCTATATTCAGTTCCATACTTGCTTGAGTTTGAAGTGTTTTCTCTTCATCACGTGCCACTTTTCTATTTTGGTTCCTTGGAAACTATGCAATGGAAACCATCAAAAGAATGTTAGAATTTTTCTATAGTTTTATTTTCTAGATGTTCCATCTTCAAAAGAATCTAACCTTTCATGTTCTTCATTCTTTATGAAGGTAATAGAGTGAAAAGAAAACCAAGTTCTTGATGCTTGGGAGAAATAAATTTGCAATCTTGATATTTTATTTTCAGTATTGAGTTTGATTTGTTGAAATTTCTTGTCACTTTAATTTCTCTCACTTTTCTTTGAGTTGCTGTAGTCATGATGACAAAGTTAGGGAAGCAAAGCATATATAAAAAAAAAAATTGTGTTGTGAAATTTATCTTATTAATTCACAATTTTGATCACTGCATTTTTTTTTTTTAAGATTTTGATGTTTTTAGTCAGTTGCTATAGATTTTCAAATTAACAATGAAGCTCAAAGAAGTTTGATGCTTATTTGTACATGGATAATGGCAGAATCGGTTGATCAAATGTTGGCACAAATGAATTTGGCAAAGTAATTTGGAGCTGACCTTGTCAAAGTTCGATTGGATTCTTAAAGAACTTTAGTCCTAGGTAAGATCTTGAGGCCTTGATTAAACAAAGTCGTATAGCCACTCTTGCCACTTAAAGGTAATGAATCATAAACTCATTGTGTGATGTTTGTTCTGAATTGTATTTGGTATGTGTTTCAATTGCAATTTCTTGAGATCTTGAATGGTCACATACTTAGACTTGGTTTATAAATGGAAAATTCTTTTCAGAGAGTAGCATGGGCTTGGCATTTCCCAATAGGCCTACTTAGCTAATAAATGGACTTAGGCTTTTAAATTTACTTTTACATTAGTCCAAAGGGGTTAGGGAAGGACTTTGTTTTAACTATTTAACATGTGTGTAAGTACTACATATATAAACAAATTATTTTAGACCACTATTGTAGTGAACTAGTCTAACTTTGTTTCAAGGATCCCTCTCTCCTTATATATATATATATTTATTTATTTATATATGGACTTGGCATTTCCCAATAGGCCCACTTAGCTCATAAATGGGCTTAAGCTTTCGAATTTACTTTTACATTAGTCCAAAGGGGTTAGGGAAGGACTTTGTTTTAACTATTTAACATGTGTGTAAGTACTACATATATAAACAAATTATTTTAGACTGCTGTTGCAGAGAACTAGTCTAACTTTGTTTCAAGGATCCCTCTCTCCTTTTATATAAATAAATATATATATATATATATATATATATGTAATCCCCCCTTCTTAAAAAAATGAAAATGTATTGTCTTCATAAAAAAACTATTTGTTATTTTAAATTATCTTGTATTATCATTTGTTTACTTTTAACTTGTTAACTTGCATTATAGTTTCAAAGAAAGTTCTTTATTCTTCATTTAAATTAAAATATTTCATGACATTGTAAAAATTTGTATACAAAGGTTTCAAAGAAAATTAAATGATCAAATGTGTTATTGGTTTCAAATTTGGCCAAAAATTAAATAATCTAATATTTTTGTGAGCATGATTTTCCTAACAAAAAGAAAAGATCCATCAAATACATGTACTAATCTTATTTTCTTTCTTTCTTTTTTTTTTTTTTTTTGGAAAAGTAAAATAACTATTAAAATTAGGTATGTGTATGATAATGTACTTAATTTAAAGAAATTTAATATTAACATATTCTATTTAGATTAACTGTAATAATTCCATCATGTATTCTTCTAGTAAAAGTCAAAATCCAACTTGATTGGCAAATGGACCCTTTTGATTTGGACAAAGAACAAACACTTTCCAAATCGACACCCACTGATGGCCTCATCATCTAATCCCTATGCCTCTAATCTAATAGGGCATAATAGCTTTACTACCATTGATAGAAAGTTATAGGAATACTATAATTTTATTAATCTGATAAAAATACCATACAATAACTGAGAAGTATACACATAATAATATAAACAATGTGTTTTTATATAATCATAGACACCTAAATTTACCTAAATAGTCAAACTCAAATTAAACTCAACTATACTAACTTTTATCATAATAAACTCCTAATCTAGATTAACATTAACATTCCCCCTTAATCTTGATTTGGTGATGCTCTCAATCCCAACATTTGCTTTACCTTGACAAATGCTTCATTCTTCAATAGATTCATGAGAATATTAGCCACTTGATCTTTAACTTTGCAATAAACCAATTCAATCTCTTTTTTATCAACTTGATCTCTCAAAAAATGATAATGAGTATCAATGTGATTGTTCCATGCTCTAAGGGCTTATTTCAAGCCATACAATGCTTTCTTCAATTTATTCACCTTCTCTTCATTTCTTTTCTTCACAAAGCCTAACAGTTGCTTGACAAACACTTTCTCTTCAAGAGGACCATTAAGAAAAGATGACTTCACATCCATCTGATGAATTTTCTAATGATTTTATATAGCCAAAGCAATTATTAGTTAAATAGTTTCCATTTAAGCAACATGGGAGAATACCTCATGATAATCATAGTCAAGTCATTGTTCAAATCCTTTTGTGACCAATCTTGCTTTATACCTCTCTACTTCTCCATTAGACTTCTTCTTAGTCTTAAAGTCTCACTTTACATCAATAACTTTCTAACCTTATGGAATAGTTGTAATCTCCCATGTAATATTCTTCTCAATTGCCTTGATTTATTTATTCATGGAATTCACCCACTTTGTATTTTGAATTACCTCATCAAATGACATCGGTTCACAATCCACAAACATGGCAAAATGCATGAAATCCCCATCATCATTAATAACATTATCAAGGATTACCTCATAATCTTGTAATCTAATTAAATGTTGGCAATATCTCCTTAGTCTTTCATTCTTTTGTGGAGCTTGTGGTATAGGATTTTGTGTACCAATTAGTGAGACTTCCCCATTTATAGTGGGGATTGTAGCTTGAGTTTCCTCTTCTTCCAAAATAGTAATTGGACATCTCCAAGAGTTATTTTGCTCCTTAACATCAAAGTTCCAAGCTTCATTGATAGCAAAGGTCACATCTCTACTCATAATTACCTTCTTCATCATAGGATTAAATAGCTTAAATCCTCCCTTTATGTTGCTAAGAAAGATTATCTTTACTCCTCCATCATCAAACTTTGTCCTTGTCTTTATTGAATATGAGTATAAGTAATAGAGCCAATCACCTTGAGATGCCTTATACAAGGCTTAAAAGTGCTCTATGCATCTTCAGGAGTAATAATTTGAATACTTGTTGTTGGTGATCTATTCAACAAGTAAATAAAACACAAAACAACTTCTACCTAAAATGTATTGGGAACTCCCTTAGCCTTTAACAAGCTTCTTGCTATATTCATGAGTGATTTATTCTTTCTTTTAGCAACTCTATTATGCTTTGGGGTATAGAGAATTGTGACTTCATGCTTTATTCCCTATGTGCTTCACAGTACTCCTTTAACTCATTAGCAATATACTCACCACCTCTATTAGTTCTCAGAATTTTAATATAATACCCACTATATCTTTTAACATAAGTTGTAAACTTCTTAAAAATCAAACACCTTAGACTTTCTTTGCATGTAATAAACTCATATCTTTCTTGTCAAATCATCAATAAAGGTAAGAAAATGCCTATTGTTACCATGTAATAAAACATTTATTGGGCCACAAACATTGAAGTGGATAAGTTGGAGTGCTTGTCTTATATGCCAATTCCTTATCACAAATGGTTGTCTACTATGTTTTGTAAGAATACATGCTTCACAAATCTAATTAGAATGATGTATCTTAGGTAAGCCTATTACCATGTTCCCTTGTACAAGTAACTTTAAACTACAAAAATTTAGATGACCAAAATGAAAATGCCACAACTAAGACTCTTCTTTAACAATAGCACTAAGACAAGTATAAACATCAATGACAATATCAACTTGAAACATCCAAATCTTTATTAAAGGGGATTTAAGAATAAGTGTACCTCTCCCATCAAGAATTAAGAGATGGTTATCACATAAGTATATGTTATACCCCTTTTCAAGGAAATAAACCAAACTTAATTAATTGTTCTTCATGTTTGGTACGTAAAATACATATGAGATGTACTTATGATCCTCATTCTTCAACTTGATAAGCATTTCCCCCTTCCCATCACTAGAACACCACTATCATCAGTAAACTTGATTGTGGAGTGGATTAACTCATCAAGATCAACAAAGAGCTTTTTCTTTCTACATATGTGATTGGTACACCTGATGTTAAGGAACTAGGTATTGTAGTTTGGTGTTTTAGTAGTTGTATTAACCATTATAAGTGCTTCATTTCCATCATCTAAATCTCTTTTTTGTGTACAATGAGCTATTTGATATGCTCCTAAGACCTGTACTTGCTAACATAATGACCATGCTTATGACATAAGTAACACTTAACATGAGATTTGTCATACCTTTCTCTACCATAGCCTTTTCCTCGACCTTGACCTTAACCTCTAGGTGATTTGTCTAATCTTCTTTGGTCATTGTAATGATTGTCACCATCTCTACAGTTGTTATAGTAACTTTTTCTAACTCTATTGTTATAGTAATTACTACCATGTCCTCATCCTTTACCATGAGAAGAATCGTGCTTCTACATTGATTAATCACTCTAATTATTTTTGGTAAGAGTCTAACTTTGAAGTGCTTGCTTTACTAGCTTCTTAATGTGATTCTCATTAATGTGTAATTCATAAGCTCATAATGTGCTTGTTAATACATCAAATAACATTTGAGACAAATCATGTGCTTCTTCTATAACAACTATAATATGATTATACTGCGATGTGAGTATCCATAAGATCTTTCAACTTTCACTTGATCATTTAGTTGCTTTCCATAGATTCTCATTTTATTCATTAGGGCAAGAACACTGCTTATATAACTGGAACTGGTTCTAAAGCTTTTATCTGTAAAAGTTCAAACTAATGTCATAAGTTTAAAGTTTCACCCTTTTAACTTGGTCTACACCTTCGAATGATGTTGTTAAGATATCCTATGCTTGCTTTGATGATGTTACTCCTACAATCTTCTTAAAAATTTCATCATTCACCCCTTGATGATGAGATAAAGTGCCTTTATGTCCTTCTTTTGTAACTCTTGCTGAGTAGCTTTCTGTGTTTTTGTGGCATCTATTATGAGTTCTATAACTTCATTCTCCATAATACTTAGCAATTCATTGCAAATTAAACAAAACTTTCATTTGCACACACTATCATTTGTAATTTTCCCCATGTAATATGAGAATTGAAATAAGGATTATGCTATATATATTGAAATTCATGATTTTTTTTACTGGTCCTCCAAATTGTTGTTATTTGCAATATATCCCCAAATTTTGTTATTTACAACCTAACCCCTTGTAACTTTTGTTATTTCTAATTATAGCCTAAACATTTTTTATTTTTAATCAAACCTCTCAACTTTGACATAACAACAAGGAGGAGCAAGCTTTTCCAAGACGATAACAATGCGTTGGTGAGTTAAAGAGGTAAAGTAGCAACCCTTGATTAGAAATCATCAAGTTTGGTGCAACAATGATGAGTGGTAACAACAAAATTGGTGGTGGAAAATAATGGCAAACCTTTAGAATTTTTTAGATCTAAAATGTTTAGAGTCTTTTCAAGGTGCGCAGTGGTCAATGGCGAATCCCTAACAATAACAAAGTAGCAATTTTTGTGACTTCTATAACTTCAACAACTTTTGCGGTGGCTTTAGCAACTTTTATGATAATTTCAATAAGACTTATATGTTTTTTCTTGATCTGAATCAAAAATACCCATTATGATACTGACTCTTAAATTAAAGTAGCTTTGATACCTCAGATAGGGCACAATAGTTTTGATACCACTAATAGAAAAGTATATGAATACTATAATTTTATTAATCTGATAAAAATGACATATAATAATTGAGAAGCACACACATAATAATATAGACAACATGTCTTTATATAATCACAGACACCTAAATCTACCCAAATAGTTAAATTCAAATTGGACTTAACTAGATAGACTTCTATCATAATAAACTTCTAATCTAGATTAACTCTTAATATGGATTAACATCAACACAATTAGTGAGTTTCATTAAATATCAATTATGGGTCCATCATATTATACGCATGATTTTGTTTGGGAAAATTTATTGATTGATGTATTAGAATTAATGTTTGTGTCTAAATTTTGTTGAAGAGAGGTGCCTGTTAGGAAGTACAACAAAGGTGCTCCATTCAAGTTCTTGATTTCTCTAATTTATGCTCATATTCTTCCTCTTACAAAACTCTCCATTAATTTTTTTGTGATATTTTTTCTTTCATTTTCTAGATGGTTCACTACATTTGTTTTGATTTTTGATTGTCCAATGTTTTGGCTTCTGTAGGTGATTGTAGTGTTTTAGTTTGACTCTTATTGTGCCATAGACTTATTTTAAGGGATCAATTGTTTACAGTTGTGTTGGCTGGTTCATTTGCTCATGGCTTTTACTTATGTATCCTTTTCCAAACTTACTACTTATTCTACTTTTATTTATTTATTTATTTATTTATTTATTTTTAGAATACAATTCCTATTTCTATTACTTTTCACTAAGTTTTTTTTTTTTTTACCATATTGTTAATTATTAAGCAATCATCTCAACTGTGTCAGGTGCCTTGGTTTTGGTTTAAACTTTTCTTGGGTTGTGGGGGTATCAATTTGTTTTTCCATTAGCAATGTATGAAAATTAGTCTAGATCAAAAAATCACATTTTTCATTGGAAAGATAAATGTGTGAATGGTTAGCAATTGCAACTAAAGTAATTGTTATAGATATGATGTGCATGCATACAAGTAGTTAAAAAGAATAATTATTACAAATTGTTTGAGAATATGCTTTCCTATGTGCAAAATGATGTTTTTTTTTTAGCATAATTCTTATGATCACTAAGTTTAAAAGAAGGGAATTATGGTAAATGAATTTGCATTAATGGGCTAAGAGGAAGAGGGTATTTGGGGTTGAATTTCGGAGAATTCCCATTAACTAATGTTAATTATAATGCATGTAATTATTAATTTGGAACTTTTAAAGTATTAGTCCTATAATTATCTTAAAGGTAATCCCTCTATTGTTCCTAAACTTCTTCTATTTCTTTTTCATTCTTGCATTTTTTTGGTCTGCAAATGTTTCTTGGACAACAAGTAAAAAAGAAAAAAAATTGATTATACACTAAATTAGTCACTAAAATTTGGTGTAATATAATGTTACATGTGCACTTATAAATTTAGCAAAGCTAATGTTTTGAAAGATAAATGTGCCCATTTTGATTCCCATAATTTGTGGGAATCAAAAAATCATTCCAATGAAAGTATACAAGTTGAAAATTTGGATAGAACTTAAGGTCACTTTCTTATGGGTTAGCGATAATAGATCTACATATTTTCTTTGGAGATATTAGAGTGCTAGATAGGATATGACTAAATTACCATCAATTACTTCCAATGGTGCAATGTTTCCATTTGAGCTTCCTATTGGCAAATAAAGACAAGCATGTGGTTTTTAGATTTTCTTTTTCTTTTGGACGGAATCTCAAGAGGAGCTTCTTAATTTCTTGATTAAAACTCCTTTGATGGCTAATGTACACTTACTGCTTCTAACACAATGATGAACATGACATTAATAGTTAATCTACTATAAGTTAGATCAATACATCTCTAATTAATTGAATACATAAAAATTAAATATGATATAAATATATGAAATAAAATAAAAAATGAGTCACTAATTGAAATAAAATTGAGTATTATGTTATCTATCTAAACTTTAATAATAACTAAAATTATACATGATTAATATTATTAATAAGGTGGGCATAAATCATAGTTAAACAACTAAACACATCAACATATGCAACGCAACTATCAGCCACCATTTCTATCATGAAAATGTTTCATAACCATATTTATATGTCATCACTAATACTTTTTTTTCTAAGCTTAGCAATGATGATAATCAATATTATATTATATTACAATGATAATTACAAATTCCAGTGTATTTTACAAAAGTTTACAATTGAAAGAAATGTCACCATATTGGACCAATTAAACATGTCAGGGGAGCCTTAAGAAGACAAGAACTAAATTATATTGAAAGATAATAAAAAAAAAAAAGAAAAAAAAATCTACTTAAGAAATGATGGCCCATGAAAACCAACCCAAGTAGTGGCTGGAGAGCTACCCATCCAAGCAAGGTGGCTAGTGATTAGGGAGAGATACATGGCATTGTGAAACGATGACATGTCAGTAGTCAACATGTGAAGCTACCTTGCCTTTTCCTCCATGAAGCATCTTGGAGCAAACCGAGATTTGGTTGGTTTAGTCTCAGCCTTGGATCTAATCTCTTCTTTCTCTAAGACATCATTGTCTACCTTATCCTTGGAGCTAATGTACTCAGCGTATAAAGACTAGCCAAAAAGAGGGGTCATCCTCTAACATTTTTTTAAGGAGAATTTCTAGGGAGTCATAGGACTAGTTGGAGTCTTAAGCTCTAAGGGAGGCATATAGCCATCTAATCCTTTTGATGGATCATTAGATGACTGGCATAAACCATCATCGGTTTCTTCCCTATTGATATCCTTTACATCTGCAATACATTTTCCATTGTTGGTCTCTGATTAGGGACCATTGAGACACAAGCCATGGTTATTTGCAACAACTATACCATCTATTCCTTAATGTTATGGAGCATTATCAACTCCATGTCAAACAACCTAGGCCTTAATTCCTCCCAAACCACTAATTGGGCCACCTAGACAAGTCAATGCCTTCCTTGCCGAGTGAGGCTTGATTGGGTGCCTTGCCAATCAAGGTCGAGGAGCAATATAATGAAACCATGCACATTGGTGATAACCTACCATATGGCTAGAAGGAATGAAGGTTTCAAATAATGGGTTCAGACAAAAGTCCAAAACTAGGTATCATGGTATGGCTAAAGCAATATGTTAGCCAATTTAATGTTGTCGTGGACCATTTTGCCTACCACATGGAGTGGGCTAGGCCTCTTGTTATGCTTAGTGTTATTCTCATTTTGTTGCCTAGTCTAGTGGAGTTCAGCCTAAACCTCTACTGTCTATAATGTTGTAGCTAAAGTTTTGATTACCCAGTGCAAATAAAATATTTTGTACAAGAATAAAAGAAAAAGGATAAGTATTTCACTACCACTAATAAGGGAAAAAAGAAATAGAAAAATTATGTAAGCCTCAAATTTTATCAAAAAATGGCACAAACACCCTAGTGAATGGTCAAAATGCCCTTCAAATGAATGGTTAAGATGGCTTATAAGTTTGCTCTAGTTAGTTTGATTGAACAAAATTTCTAAAATTTATCAAAATTATTTTTTTCTCTAAAAATATATTATTTCATAAGTTAATAAAATTTTAAATTATAAAATATTTAAAAGAAAAAAAAGAAAAAACCAATGTTTAAAAAACTAATTGAAACCAATTTTCATATTAATTCAAATTGTATTAACTAAACTAGGTTTTAGAAAATTTTCACTTAATCAAACAACTTGACATTCCCTACCCTATTAAATAGTAATCAATTGTCAAAAATAAAATTCAAGTAAACACAATAATTATATTACATATACATATGCCTATATTATTATTATTATTATTATTATTATTATTATTTTAAGAATGCAAACCAATGTGAGGGAAAACCCAAAAAGCAGGGAGCTAGAAAGATCAGAGAGGCTAATGTTTCCACCAAAGATGTGCAATGTGTAACCAAATTGTCAAATTAGAATATACAAAGACAAGAAATAGTCCATTAAGGTCAATGATCAGTATTCATCTAAAGAAGAAGACAATTGGCAAATGATTAGAAGAGAGACTAAGAAGAAAAAGAAAAAAAATAAAGTCATAATGTACAGAATTACTAGGGTAACTAATGTAATAGCTATTAATAATGCCACTCTTTTGCTTCCTTCTCCAAACCACCTATTTCACCATATTAGCAACAATAATAACACAAACAACAACCAAAACCAAGGACAAAAACAAACAAGCTTTTTGTTACAGAGACATTGCTTGACATGGCCTAAAAGATTTTAGGTTTTGCTTATTGTCGAAACATTGTTGAAGTTGGGAGTGATGGACAAGAAACACTTACTTTTTCCTTCTCCATCCTCTTCAAAGCCAATCAACAATTTCTTTCCAGAGAAGAAGTTATCTTCTCTTGAGACACTTCCCTTTCATAATTTTGTTAATTAAAAACTTGTGATGTTTGGGATCTTCTCCCCCACAAAAGGCATATATCCTCACAATGGTGTTTGTGGATTTGGTGGCTAATTTTCACTAGGAAAATAATCCACCAGTGCAATTTTGATTATTATTGTTTTATGCAATTATTTTGAAGTTAAGGATGAATGTAGTAAAGTTGAAAGGGCAGCAACTCTGATTGCAAATAACATTAAGAATCCTTCTTTCAATCCTTCCAATGAGTTTCTTTCTTATGCTTTATTGGTTACACTCTTATATTTTAATGTTATTTGCATTATTTTAATGTTGGTTTCTTAGTCTTTGTTATATTTTTATGTTTTTTATTATCAACTTTTAATTTTTTTAATCATAATTATTTGTTTATTTTGAATAAGATTATAATGACACTTATAATGTTGTATTTTAATGTTTTATTTTAATATTTTTTATTAGATTTTGCCTCTACTAAAATTCAATGGAATATAGTTATTTTCAAAACTTTCCCCCCTTTAAAGAAAAATTGAACAAGGTAGCAAGCTATTGACTTACATAATTTGTGTATGTAACAGTACCATTTGACATGGTAAAAAGATGCAATCTATTTTTGTTATGTGAAACCTAGCGGCCTAGTCTTACAAATGTCTATAAAAGTGATTGAGCTAGCAAATTTGTCTCTCACATTTGGAACTTTCATTTAGACAAGCTTGTTGAGTGCAATTTGTCTGTGGGCCATTATTCTAAGCTGAATTACATACATCTAAGCCCATTACTACACCTATAACCATCTTTAAGATGGAGAAGCCCAATGCCCACCAAGGGTTTACTATGAGCAATCAAATCTTAACTCTATGAAGTGAAAGTAAAGATGAATTTTTGTTTTTGGCCTTCAGTGTGTGGGTTTGATTCAATTTTAGACTCCTTTCAAAGTGTATCATGGGCTTGGCCTTTCTCACTAAGCCTACTCACCCATAAATGGGCTTAGATCATTGAATTTACATTTACATTAGCCTAAAAGCAGTTTGCCAAGACTTTATTCCAAATATTTAACATGTGCAATTGATACCATATATATAAATAAATTATTTTAAATAACTGTTATAAATAACTAATTTGTGAATGTTATTTTAAGAGAGGAGGTAAGACTTTTTTTTTTGTCTTCTTTATCCCTTTCTCTCTCACTTTATGTATATATATATATATATATATATATATATATTATAATAAATTATTTTAAATAATATCTTGTCTCCATAAAAAATTATTTATTATTCTAAATTATTTCATATAACTATTAGTTTATTTTTGACTTGTTACTTTACATTGTAGATTCAAAGAAAGTTCATTTTCTATTCTTCATCTAAATTAAAATATTTCACAATACTATGAAAATTTTTTATATAAAAGTTTCACATCAAATTAGATAATAAAAAATGTTATTGTGTTCAATTTTGACAAAAAATTAATTAACATAATATTTTTGTTAGTCTGATTTTCCTAACAAAAAGGAAAAATTCCATTTAATACATGTACTAATGGCATTTTCCTTTTTCGTTTGAAAAATATAATAACTATTAAAATTATGTATGCATTAAATTAGTTGGCTTTAAGCATGTGACAATGTATTTAATTTAATTCAAATTAAAATTAACACATTCTATACAAATTAATTGTAATATTTCCATCTTACATTGTTCTAGTAAAAGTCAAATCCAACTTGAATGGTAAACAGACCCTTTAGATTTGGACAAAGAACAAACACTTTCCAAATCCACACCCAGTCAAGGCCTTATCATTTGATTCCCATGCCTCCAATCGGTGAGTTTTCATCAAATATCTCTTATGGGCTCGTCACATTACATACATGTTTCTACTTCAAAATCTTTGTTGATTGATGTATTATTGATAAGAATTAATGTCTATGTTTGAATTTTGTTAAAGAGAGTGGCCCATAAAAACAAAGTTCCTGCATTAGAAAGAAATTTGCAATCACACATATGCAAAAGTCTCATCATATTCTTATCTTATTGATCAAGCCTTCCAATAAGTGATGTTAACTACAATGCTTTAGCATGCAAAGAATGTAATTTTTAATTTTGAACTTTCAAAATATCAATCTTATAATTATCTTAATTGTTACCATTCTATTACTCCTAAATTTCTTCTATTTCTTTTTCCTTTTTGAGTTTTTTTGGTTTCCAAACATTTCTTGAACAATCAATAAAAAAGAAAAAACTCAATCATACATTAAGCTAATTATGAAAATTCTGTGCAATATAATGAGGCATGTACACTTATAAATTTAGCAAAGCTAACATTTTGAAATACAAATGTGCCCATTTTGGTTCACATATCGTTTAGGAATCAAAAAGTAGACCCCAACAGAAGTACTCAAGTATAAAATTTGGACAAAAATTCAAATCATTTTCTTATAGATCAGCAATAATAGATTTATGTATTTTCCTTGGAGATATTTATGGCATCAAAGAGTGTTGGATAGGATGATATAACTAAATTACCATCAGTTGCTTACAAGGGTCCATTGTTTCCATTTGTTCTTCCTATTGGTGCATAAAGACATGCACATGGTTGTTTGTTTTTTTATATTTTGGATGCATTCTTGGAAGGAGCTTCTAGATCAAAACTCTTTCAATGGCTAATCCATTGCAATGCCACAAGAAAAGTTGGCAACTTTGTTATATAATTATATTTTATTATCAATACTTTTATAATATATATATATATATATAATTTTTTATATATTTAATATTACTTAAAAATTTTGTCAATTTAATTTTAATTAAAATAATTAAATCAATTAAATATTAAATTTTTAAATCTTTTTAATTTAATGACTAGTTCTATTGTTAAAACTTTAATATTAATTCAAAAACTCCATGTATAATGAAACTTCTATGCCACAAAATGAATGATCAACATTTTACAAATTTTCTTGGCTCCTTTCTGCTGCACTAAACCAGAAGGTTTTTTGGTTATGATTTTGATTTTAAGTTTCTATTATACAAATAGTATCCAACTTCCTCAATTTACCTTGCATGTGCATTGGCACACAATATGTCAAAATCAAACACCAACATTCCCTCTATAAAGCCCTCCTTCTTTGCCTTTGCACCACCTTAGCCCCATTCTCATTCCATCTCTCTTCTACTACCTTCTCCAAACCACCCATTTCACCACAACAACACCAACAAGAAAACAAACAACAACAATAACAAAAGCAAGGAGGGAAACAAAAAAGAATTTTGTTATGGAGATATTACCCCAAACGGCCTAGAAGTATTTAGGATGTTTTTTTTGTTAGCGAAACAAGAAGAAAGGATCTTTGTTGCACAAGCTATTATTAGCTAACTTGCAGAGGGAAAAAAAGTGTATATATCCTCTTGTTCTCTCATTCTTCTTACCAAAAACTTTTTATTTTCCTTCTCCTTTACGAACAATATCAAATTATGGCTTTTACACTACTTTAGTCATGCTATAAGCAACTAATTTTCATAGTTTTTGCAACTTTTCTCTTCTTGTTATCTATTTTTCTACTTTCATTTTCAAAACTGGAGGAAGAGTTTTTCCCTAATATTAAACATTCTTTGATATAGATGATTATTATTGTAGTAGTCACAATTGCACTAGCCATTATTTTTTGCTTGACTTTTGTTAATTTCAATCTACCACCCTTTGTATGGGCTATCGACATAAAAGTAATGTTTGAGATAATTCTATGTTTTTTGTTGCATATGTTATTTAGAAAATAATTCTTAAACTTTCTAAAAAAACCTTTGAAATTTTTCTAAAAATAAAAATTGATTTTGAAAAGTTATGAAAATAATTCTAAAAAATTCCTAAAATTAGAAATTAATTTTAAAAAATATAATGCTTACTCCACCATCATTGACTCAAGTAGAATATCTACTTGGTGAAACCCTATACTCTTTCTCCAATAATGCCTAAGATAATGTCTCCGCCATGTTGTTGAATCTCTCTATCTCCTCCTGTGACTCCTCATGTCCACTTGCAGTTTCCTTGAAACCGTCTTCCATTCCCTCTGCCACCATGCCACATCCACATGCTCCTACGCTATTTAGTTAGCTACAACCATGATTAACAAACTTGTTGATAGTTAATTTTCATTGCTTGATAATTAAACTGAAAAGAAATATTATCTATTATCTTATTGATAATCCATTAAAAATGTATTAAAAATTATCATTGTCATCACTCTGTATTTGCTAAATAGTTCACGTGGTATATCATGGGGTTGTCACTATTATTTTTTTGTTATCATAAACAAAATCAATTTTAGCTTTTACAATTTTTTCAATATTTTTTTGAAGTTTTCAATATCAATAAAATATTTTCCTAAATTTGTTCCTCTGTTTTGAAATTAATTTAGAATTTTATTTATTTTTCAAAATTTCAATATAATTTTTAAAAATTTCTATTTTTTATATATATTTTTTATTTTTCAAAATTAATTTCTAATTTTTAAAAAATTTTAAAAATTATTTTTTAATTTTTTTTATATTTTTAAAAATTAAAGTAGATTTTTTTCTGTACTTTAAAACTAAATTCAATTTTGAAAACTTTTCATGCTTTTTTAAAAATTAATTCCCATTTTTAAAAAATTTTAATGAATTTTTTATTTTTCAAAATTAAAATCTATTTTTGAAAATTTTTTATAAAATTTTATTATCATATCATTACAAAATTATTTAACTCAACAAAATTTAAAATACTTATATAAATTAGCTTATAAAATATAGTCTTTTCAAATTATATGACATTTATATTTCTTGATGTGAGTGTAAAATTGACATAACATAATAACTACTCGTCTATCT
This sequence comes from Rhizophora apiculata, assembly GCA_037832385.1. Taxonomy (NCBI): domain Eukaryota; kingdom Viridiplantae; phylum Streptophyta; class Magnoliopsida; order Malpighiales; family Rhizophoraceae; genus Rhizophora; species Rhizophora apiculata. The sequence goes on from CM075425.1 coordinate 7,720,099, forward strand.
TATATAAGACATGGAATTAATTATTAAGAATCCATTATTTTGTGTATGTATGTTTCAAGCTTAAATCAATTTCACTTGTTAATGAAATATAAAGGTAGTTTCCCATGAATTTAACGAGAAAGAGTTCTTTTTCCTATTTAACAAAATATGATACAAAACATGTGACTTTTAGTTCTTCACAACAACTTGCATTGAAAATTTAATTGTTGATTGTTGAAAATAATTAAAATTTATTTTTTCCAATGAATAATATGTACATATATATACAAAAAAAAATAATTAAAAAAAATTTAAAGTGACAAATTTTTTATTTTTTATTAAAAAATTTATTGAATCATTATTTATATAATAAAAAATATATTTTTTTTATTTTCAAAAATCATATGATTTTTTTCAAAATTAAAATCAAAGTTTTAGGAGTCAAAAAATTCAAATGTTTAAAGTTTAAATAGTTCAATTATTTTAATCAGAGTTGAACGAGTAAAATTAATATTTAATATTAAATATATAAAAATTTTAAAAATGTGATATTTATTTTTAAGAAAATCAAAATATAAAAAAATATTTTCTTAATTAATTTACATATTTTTGAAATTAACTAAATCGAAAAAATTGTGACCAATTTATTAGCTTACAGTCCAATCAGTCAGTTTATTGGCTTGCTCACTAATTTTCAAAACTAATAGCTTTTAGAGTAAACTAAACTAGACTGAATTATAGTTCTTGATTTTATCAATATGATTGACTAATTCATTCTAATTTTTAAAAACTTGATTAAAATTTGAAATTTAAGTTATTAGTTATTGAGATATTTTACCTTTTAATATAGTTGTATGCTTGCAAATTTTGTGATGATAAATTTGAAGCCTGAAGAATGGTAAAATTTGTGTTTAGTGACATCGGTACCATAAATATCCTAATTAAAAATTAGACTCCCACCTATCTTTCCCCAGCTTTTGAACAGCTAACATTGGATCGGTCTCCATAATAATATCCCCAATCTCCTCCCCACGCAACTTGCAAATCCATATAAATATCACTTGAGTTAAAATCTATCTACTAAACTCATTTCTAGAGAGACCCCCAGAACCAGCCAAACCAAGAGCTCCTTTAGCAAAACTATCAACGTTAATTTTCAAGATCATCGGTGGAGGAGGTTGCTAGCATGTTAAATTGGAATTAGGTACTCCTTCACAACTCACCTAACCTTGCCACATATACTCTTCTTGCCCAACATCATAAATTTCTATTGCTTGTCTTTTCATAGACTTTGCAATTTCCAAAGGGGCATAATGATCTCCAAAAAAAATGCTAGCATTTTGCCAACTCCAAAGCTACCATAAAGTTGAGATAAAAACCACTTGGAAGGAGCAATTCCAAGCAAGCACCACCTTTACCCTAGAGCAACACCCTTTTCAGACCTAATCTTTAAAAGACCCTGAATTATGAAACTTGAAATTAATCAATTGAAATATATGAAGCACCAATTATTATTGGTTGGAACAATGTGGAAAAGTAAGGAATAATTAAGGTGTATTGCCTTTTCTGTGTCAAAAATAGTTTATTGCCTTTTATTCCTCAAAAAATGTGTTTTTTTAAATCTATTGGTAAAAGGATTTAAAACTTGCTAACAAAAATTTAGCAATTGTCATTTTGTTTAGAGCTGGTCTATTCGAGTAACCCTATTCATGACAGGCTCGATTTGCCTTTGGACTCTAGCAAGTTTTAGTCTCCTACATAAGGCACAATCTACTTTAATTCCTCGTGGCCAATTAGTCTAAGCTAACACCTCATGTTTAATATGTGACCCTTTATAACTGTGGCTATTCTTAATGCTATTAGGGTGACTAGCATTTTTTTTTTTTTTAAGGACAAGTAGGATGCTTGTGCAATAGTAGATACTACTATTACAACTTAAGAACTTGACTTATTTAACAAACATTGGAAGTAGATCCAACAACACCAAAAATTACTAGTTGTTCAATAATAATTCAAGATATGTTTGACTCCATATTTCAACAAGGACTTCTAAAGTAAGGGAGAGACTTGAGGCTTGATAAGGGAGACAATTTTTGTAAATCTTAATATTTTGTTTCCATAATTAAGGTGGATAAGAGCACCCTTTGTCAAATGTAAAAGATGACTATAATGCCATTTCCTTAAGTCAACCATTGCTACATTAGTATTTTCATTGGATTGTTGTCAAATGTCTAGTTCATTCTTCAAACTCCCATCAACCTAGTTCATCATCTCTAGTTTAGGGCATCCTGCAACATTAGCCTTCTGCAATTAAGTCATTAAGCTTTAGTGAAATTGAAGCATAAACATTAAAGTCAAAATTTTTCCTGACTTAGCTTTTTTACCCCCACTTTTTATTCCTTTGGATATGGTAGTTTTTCATCTTTGTGTTGGATTCTTGAGTGCAACTTGCATTTATCTTGTCTAGCTTTGGATGGATTTTGGGCTATTAAATTTTAAATTATGGTCAATGTGATTGTTAATTATAAAAAAAACATTTTGGCTTTCCTGTTTTTGTTTGCTTTTCTTTTCTAGATGAAGACCAATCCTTTAGTTATGGGTCTTTCAGCCCTCTTAATGAATCTCTTGATCATTAATAGCTTGGAAGTTCTAGATAAAGATGTATATATGATGTTTACTCTAGTTTAGGTATCTTATAAACTTCAAATCACAAGCATTTGTAGTCAAATGGTTAGGATAATTGCCTTTCAAGAAATAGACCTAGGTTTGACACTCATTAAATGCAAGAGGACACTTTTTGTTAAAATCTATTACAATTCAGAATGCATTGGTCTCTCTCCCACACACCCCCCCACACACACACTATTATCTTCTTCCAACTCACTTGATTTCTTTTCATGCTATTGCTTCTTTGCCTCTTACCCTGATACCAAACCCATATTTCTCCAATTCAAAACCCACAAAATTTTACAAAACATTACTCCTAAAACCTAAATTCTGCCAAAACTTGTATGAATTTTGCTCCACATCATATTCTCTCTATGCAAACAAGGCCAAATTTGAGTAGCTTTGATGCAACTCAACCAGATGGAATTTGATAATCTAACTATAGGTAGAGTTGTTATGGAGACACTGCTAGACATAGCCTAGAAGATTTTAGGATTTGTTTGTTGTTGAAACAAAAAGAAAAGATTTTCATTACACGAGCTATTTTTAGTTAACTTGCAAAGAGGAAAGAAGTTTATATATCCTTTTGTTCTCTCATTCTTCTTACAAAAGCTTTTTTTTTTTTCTCTCATCTATAGAAAATATCAAATTATGGCTTTTATGTCACTTCAGTCATAACATAGGCAATTATTTTCACAGTTTTTGCAGGTGTCTTTGAATGGTTATCTATCTTTCTTCCTAAATTTTCTAGGCTAGAAGAATAATTTTTCCCTAGCATAAGACATCCTTCCATATGGTTGATCATTGGTATAGTAGCCATACTTACATTGGCCATTAATTTTTGCTTAACCTTTGTCAATTTCAATCCACCACCCTTTGCATGGGTCGTCGACATAAGAATAGTGTTTGTGAAGTTCCCAACTTCACCCTAAGATCTACTAGTCTATGATACTAAAAAGGGGGGTGAATCAATATCACCCTCTTGAAAAACTCTAAAAATTTAAGCCAAAGTACTCTACTTCTTTAATACTTTAGCTCTTGTCAATATGCAGGTGGGTGAACAACTTCAAACTCTTCTCAAAAATGAACTCTTTTTCAGATTCGACTAAGGTAGATCTATTGTTACCTACTAATCACAATAGTCCCCAAAGTTACCTTTTAGACACCTTGCCTATTAAACAGATTGGTTGTTCTTGATTAGGTCTTCTTTTAGGTTATGGGTTTGATGATTCTTTAGCTTTGTTCACAACTCAATTCAAAACACAAAATGTAAATTCAAAGCAAGGACACAAGAGATTTACGTGGTTCGGCCAATGTGACCTACTCCACGGTGGTAGGGATTCTTCCTCTACCAAGACAATCCACTATACTTGAGAATACCAATGTGGTATCCCTTATGATTACAATGTAGTTACAATGGATGTCTTAATCTTCTACTCCTTTTACTATTACAAATACAAAGCAATCACAATACAAAGAGTGTCACTTACTATGTCTACCCTTCTTCTAGCTTGTCTTGCCTCTGCTTGATTTGAATAGGCTGCTTCATTGTCACTTGGAAGATCACCAACACTCTCTAACCTCTCTTGAAGAAATTTGGAAATTCATTGAGTTCTCTCTAAGTTTCACAGAATGTCTTCACTAGGTTGTCTCACATGCACACCTTCAAAAGTGATAAATCTTGGTTTATATACTGCCCTCTATGGAAACCCTAGTAGGGTTTACTGTAGCTGCGGCAGACTTCCTTTCTTGCTCCTCCATGTGGCTTCATACTACTGGTCCATTCAAGATTCAACATTATCCTCCTTCTTAATTTATTTTTCTTGTTCTTTTCTTTTTACTAAAATCTCATCCTTTGAATGCTTGAATGAACGACCAGGATTGTCCATGAACAGTTAAAAATGTACAGAAGAAACTGCCCCCGTAACTGCCCATCTTCCGGAAATGCTAAGTTAAAATTTCGTAACCTTCCCTTCTTCCGGACTCCCTGTCTGCTGTAACCCCGGAATTATTCTGCTCCTCCAGAATCGCTCCTAGACTTAGTCTCAAGACAGGCTTACGGACTTGCAGCTTTAACTTCTTATGAACTTATTATCCGTATACAACCCTGTCACACTGTCACACTAAGACTTAAGCAATGCTAAACTCCCTTTACAAGTTCACTCCAAGGAGATCACTTTACGAGGTTATTTGACTTGTTAGTCTTATCTTGTAATTCTTGAGATATGAGCCACTTCTACTTGCACACTTAAATCTGGTTAACAATAATTACAACCCATATAAGGCTGTGGGAACAAGAGTTTGAGTTAACTATATGTTTTTCTTTTGTAGACATCATCTATGTCTTTAACTTAAGAGTGATGGATAAGAAACACTTACTTTATCCTTCTCTGTCCTCCTTAACGTCACTAAACAATTTCTTTTCAAGGATGATGTTAGCTCTTCCTAAGACACTTCCCTTTCATGATTCTGTTGATTCAAAATTTGTGATGTGCTATTTTACACTTGCCATTTTTTACATTTGCTTATGTCAAGGATCTTCTCCCTCATAGAAGGCATATATCCCTATAATGGTGTTTGTGGATTTGGCAACTAGTTTTGTCTTCAAAAATAATCTACTTGGTGCAATTTTGATTAATAACATTTTACACAATTATTTTGAAGTTAAGGATGAATGTAGTAAAGTTAAGGAGGTAGCAGCTATGGTTGTGGAGAACATTAAAAATCCTTATATCAGTCCTTCCAATGAGTTTCTTCTTTAGGCTCTGTTGGTTACACTTTTGTATTTTAATGTTATTTGTTGTAGTTTAATGTTTGTTTCTTAGTTTTTGTTGCATTTTTATGTTATTTATTGTCAACTTTTAATTTTTAATAACAATTATTTGTTTAATTTGAATAAGATTATAATGACACTCATAATGTTGTAGTTTAATGTTCAATTTTAATATTTTTTATTAGATTTTGTTTATACTACACCTTAGTGGAATACAATTATTTCCAAAGTTTTACCCCATTAAAGAAAAACTGAACAAGGTAGCAAACAATTGAATTTGCATAATTTGTGTTTGTAATTGTACCATTTGACATGGTAAAAAGATGTAATCTATTTTTGTTATGCAGAACTTAGCATCCTAGTCTTATAGATGTCTATAAAAATGATTGAGCCAACAAATTTGTCTGTGTCCCATTTGAAACTTTCATTTAGACAAGCTAGTTAAATGTAATTTGACTGTGGCCCATTATTCCAAGTTGAATTACATACATCTAAGCCCATGACTACACTTATAATTATCTTTAAGATGGAGAAGCCCAATGCCCACTAGGTGTTTGGTATGAGTGACTGGATCTTAGCTCTATGAAGTTAAAGTGAAGATTATTTTTTTTTTTGTTGTTAGTGTGTGGGTTTGGTTTAGCTCCAAACTCCCTCTAGAATGTATCATGGGTTTTTCCTTTCTCAATGGGCCTACCACCCATAAATGAGCTTAAACCTTTGAATTTACATTTACATTAGCCCAAAAGGGGTTTGGGCAAGACCCCATTCCAAATATTTAACATGTGTAGTTGGTATCATATATATATATATATACAAATTATTTTAGATGACTACTACAAATAACTAATTATTTAAGACATATGGCAATATATTTAATTTAAAACAAATTTAAATTAATACATTTTATACTAATTAACTATAATATTTCCATCCCACATTGTTTTAGTGAAGGTCAAAATGCAACTCAAATGGCTAACGGGCCTTTTAGATTTGGACAAAGAACAAGCACTTTCCAAAATCCACACCTAGTTATGGCCTCATCGTTTGATCCCTATCCCTCTAATTGATGAGATTTTGTCAAATATTTATTATGGGTCCCTCATATTACAGACATGTTTCTATTTTTAAATCTTTGTTAATTGATGTATTATTGATTAGGATTAATGTCTCTGTCTGAATTTTGTTGAAGAGAGGTGCCCATTAGGAAGCAAAATAAAGGTGCTTTATTCAACTTCTTGGTCCCTCTAATTTATGCTTTTGCTCTTGACAAAACTCCCCACCATTTTTTTAATTATTTTTTCTTTCATTTTCTAGACTATTCACTACATGTGTTTTGAATTTTGATTATTAAATGTTTGGCTTTTATTGGTGAATTTAGTGTTTTAGTTTGACTTTTACTATGCCATATACCTATTTTGAGGGATTAATTATTTATAGCTATGTTGGCTAACTCATTTGCTCATGGCTTTTACTTGGTGTATCTATTTTCAAATTCACTAATTGTTCTACTACTTTGTTGATTGGAAAGATAAATGTGTGAATGGTTGGTAGTTGCAATTGAAGTAGTTGTTACGAACATGAAGCACATGCATACAAGTAGTTAAAAATTATTAATGCTATAAATAGTTTGAGAATATGCTTTCCTATGTGCAAAACGATGCTATTTTTATCATAATTCTTGTGATTACTAAGTTTAAAAGAAGGGAATTATGGTAAAGGAATTTTCATTAATGGGGTAAGAGGAAAAGGAGATTTGGGGTTGAATTTTGGAAAATTCCCATTAACTGATGTTAATTACAATGCATGTAATACATCCTACAATTATTTCGATTGTAACCCATCTATTGTTCCTAAATTTCTTTTATTTCTTTTTTCCTTCTTGCTTTTTTTTTTAAGTCTCCAAATGTTTCTTAGACAACTAATAAGAAAGAAAAAATTTGCTTATACACTAACCTAATCACTAAAATTGGGTGCAATATAATGATGCATGTGCACTTATAAAAGCCAACTTTTTGAAAGACAAATGTGCCCATTCTAATTCACATATTTTGTAGGAATCAAAAAATCATTCCCATGGAAGTATATAGGTCAAAAATTTGGATGAAACTTAAGGTTACTTTCTTATGGGTTAGAGATAATAGATCTACCTACTAGATATGATATGTCTAAATTACCACCAATTACTTCCAAAGATGTGATGTTTCCATTTGAGCTTTTTGTTGGCAAATAAAAACATGTATGTAGTTTTTAGATTTTTTTTTTCGATGCAATCTTGAGAGGAGTTTCTTGATTTCTTAATTAGAACTCCTATGATGGCTAATGTACATTTATTGCCTCCAACACAATCATGAATGTAACAATAATGGTTAATCTACTATATGTTAGATCGATAGATCTTTAATTAATTGAATACATAACAATAAACTACAATAAAATTATAGGAAATAAAATAAATTAAAGTCACTAATTGAAATGAAATTGAACACTATGTTATCTATCTAAACTTTAGTAATAACTAAATTTATACACAATTAATATTATTAACAAGGTGGGCATATTTACAATGTCAATATCTACAACATAAGTATTAGCCATCATTTATGTCATGGAAATCTTTTATAAGTTGAGGGCCTGGAGAGGCCTATGCTAGGACAGAAAAAGTATGCCAAGATGGAAAAAGTTAGGTAAAAGGATAAGATGGACACATGGCGACATTTTATTATGGGATATGGTGGTCGTGTGGGCCACCACTTGTTGCATTTTGACTAACTATTCCTCTTCCCTTGTTGTGTTTCATAGTGCTTGGGCTTAATTTGCAAATTTTTTTTTTTTGAGCAAAGGGGGCCAATTTGCTTGAGTAGAAAGAAATTTGCAATCACTTTCCAGCACCTTTTTTATCTAATCTTCCAATAATTGATATTAATTACGACAAGGAATGTAATTATTAGTTTTGAACTTTTAAAATATCAACACTATAATTATCTCAATTGTTACTCTTCTATTGTTCCTAATCTCAGTTTTTTTTGGGTCCCTAATCATTTCTTGGATAATCAATAAAAAAGAAAAAACTCAATCATCCACTAAGCTAATCACTAAATTTTGTGGGATATAATGATGCTTGTACACTTATAAATTAAGTGAAGCCAACATTTTGAAATACAAATGTGCCCATTCTAATTCACATATCTTTAGGGAATAAAAAAGCTGGCCCCAATGGAAGTATACAAGTAGAAAATGTGGACAAAAATTCAAGTCACCTTTTTACAAGTCAACAATAATAGATGTATGTATTTTCTTTGGAGATATTTATGCCATCAAAGAGTGCTAGATAGGATGATATGACTAAATTACCATCAATTACTTACAAAGGTGCAATGTTTCCATATGTGCTTCCTGCTAGCGTATAAAGACATGCACATGGGTTTTTGGCCTTCTTTTGGATGCATTCTTGGAAGGAGCTTTGAGATTGGAGCTCCTTCAGTGGCTAATTTGTCACTATGCTATAAGAAAATTTGGCAACTTTGAACAATCAGATGCTGCTAAAAGGCCATGCTCATTTTGAGTAATAATGGTTGTTTACCTATTGTTACAACCCATGTATATAATCCATACACATATAATACACATGTACATCCTCCATGTTGATGTTAGTGGGCTACAGCTTAGGTTGAATCCATTAAAATTAAGAATTTAAATGTTTGAGAATTATTATCCAACTTGAATGTAACTCCAAAAACTCAATTGCAAAATTGAAATTTTCTTTGCTAAGGTTCAAGGTTAAAAAAGTACTGCTAACACACTCACACATATTGCTTTATATTGAAACATAAAATAAAATTTTGCCTTTATGTCCATCATTGTAAAAATCATAATTTAAATAACCAATTCTTAATGCAACTAATCATTTTTTTACATACTAAAATTACTTAATTTGTTTTTTCAAATTATTAAGATTAGTACTTAAGTTGAATTTTGTCTTTTTTTTTTCTTTTCACTTTTACCTATCATAGTTGTAATATTGAGTTGCATTATTGCAGTTGAAAGTTCTTACAAGAAGAATGCCTCATGAAAATAGATTGAGTGTGCCCATTGTAATCTATTAACCATAACAGACCATTAAATCCAGGTTAATCTATTAGCCTCAAGACTTATGGTGCTTACATAATGGTTTTCTATTTCAAGATGGATTCATTTTTGTAGCCTTAGGCTAGGTGGTAGGCTCACAGTCATTTTGTTTCTTATTCATCTTTTTCTTTTCTCTCTCTCTCTCTTTGTGGTTTTATTTTTTTTTTCTTAAGAGAATTGTTTTGCACTCTTTTATATATATTAATTTGATTAAAACCTATTGAATTTAAAATTAAAGTTGTTATTATTGCTGTATTTGATCAAAACCTATTAGAATATGTTACAATCTATATAAATAAAAATATATTTTCATTCTTATAATCCTCTCTTATAAATCATTGATAGTATCAAATTTAAATTTTATTAAATTTTGTAAAAAAAAATACCTTATTTTTATTCTATTTTTTTAATTTTTTGTATTGAATTATTTTTAAGTCACTCAAAAAAAAAAAAAAATTCCCTTAAACTTAATTAGGCATGGTTTGTGCTAAAATATCTTTCAACCATGTTAAAATATACAACTAAAGAAAAGGAAAAAAAAGGGGATACACATTTGCACCAAGTAAATCTTCATAATTTACTACTCTCATTTTGTTTTAAGTTGTAATTAGTTGAAAACAATTATCTTGGTATACTATAAGAGAATCTATACACATATACAATTATAAGTGTCAGGCCAATTAGAAGTCTAAAGTCAATTCTAGTAAAAATATTGACCCGGTAGTTAAATGAGGAATGGCTATTGGTTTTATCTTCATATGGTGGATAATAAGGAAAGGTAGTTAGGTCTACCCACTTGTATAAGGAGATTAAAGAAGGTATGAAGATGCTCAGAGAATGTGTGTGGAGAAAACCTCAACGGGTGGAAAGAAAAATGTCTATCTTGGGTAGCAGGGGAAGTTTATTAATTGGATAGTCTGTATCATATCGTGAGTCATAATTGGTTAAATGCTAAGATGTATATACATTGTTAACTTGTTATCTTTTACTAAAATTGCAACATAGAGGCATACTATTAGGAACATTGAGAAAGAAGGAAAATGATAAAAATTATCACCATAAAAAAATAAGACAAAATGAAAATTAAAATAAAAAAAATGTGAGAGATGAATCTTTTTGCCATATAAAGTGAAAGGACAAAAGTGGTAACAAAAGACAAAGAATCTTTTTTTCAAGTTGTGATTTGAATTCTTTCCAATATAACTCTCTATATATATAGTATGACTAAAGATATTGTAATCCCATCACCTATCTGAGTGTTAGTCATTAATTCCTTCTTTCTAAAAGATCATAAAGGTGTTTTTTTTTTTTTTTTTTGCTTGTGCACTTTGTGAGAAGTTATCATGTCTTAAACCCAAAGCTTTTCCTTTCCCTATCCTCTTCCTCAAAACCCACCTTACTCCCCTCTTCTACTCATCTATAAAAGATACTCCCTTGACTCTTGACAAATAACAATCCGTACCTTTCTCTCTTACTCTTCCCACTTGCAACTCCAACCTAGAAAATGAAGATAAAAGGCTAGTTATTTGTACATATTATTCTTGTCATTAATTAGCATGGACTTCTTATTCTATTTCTCAATTAACATGCATGTTTAGTGTGGAATTCTTATTCTAATCCCTAGTTAACATGAATGTGCAAAGCAATAGTACGTAAACCTTTGTTTTTCCTCTAGCAATAATTAGATGACAACTTTTTATTTACTACATTTCTTTAAGCTCAATGTTCCTATTTAAAAATCTTAATTAATAGAGCAAGACACCTACTACTATAATAAAGAGCATGACTACAATGGTCAACCAATGACCTATTTTTTGATTTTGGATATGATTGTATGTAAGGTTAAACCTCATCAACAAAATAAGGCAAATTCAAATAAAAGTGCAACTTGTAACATGTAACATGATTATTACATATAGCCTATTGGTTAATAGTATGAGATGGAGAATATATATCCAAGACTTCAACATTATAATAACCAAGGTAATTGGGATCAATGTTCCCTCAATCCCCCTAACATCTAACATTTCCATTGCATGGACTAGTTGTAACTCATAAGTTGCATCGCTCTTAATTACATATGCTGACAACAATTATGAAATCAAGACAAATATGTTTGTGAATTTTGTTTTTATATAATGTTGACACTAAATAAGAAATTAAGAGAAATTCTCAATGCTACATAACGACCTACATTCAAAAAAAAAATAAAAGAAAAAAAAAACATTGTTTGAGAGAGGCTTGCCACAACCTTGTGCGCACTTGAAATTATTTAGTAATATTTTATATAGGTAGATTTTTGTTTTTACTTTTATTGAGTAAACTAAGGTCATTTTTATTTTTTAAAAAAAGGTTTGAAACTAGACCAAAACTAAAACTTTTTGAAATTGTAATAAGTTAAGAATTATAACTGAAACCCAAAACTAAAAATACAAATTATTTTGAATAGAATTAATTTTTAATTGTATCAATATATGATTATTTTTATAACTTTTTGAGTACATTATATTGTCAACAAAGAATATCAAATCATCAAATATATTACTTGTTAGGGCTCATGTAGTTATGATAGTAAAATGCAATAAAAAACATAAAAATGAAAGTTTTCCAATCACTTAAACTTACAATCCATAGATGGGAAGCCACTAAAGAGACTTAATGGTTGAGCTAAGTTAAGTAGTTGGACATATCCATTAAATCTACATCAAGTGCTCATAATCAACCTACAGTTAACAATCATTCCAATTGAAAGAAATTTGTCACATATACAAGTAACCAATGTGTTTTCTAGCATACTTATGCTCAAATTTCAAATAGGGATCATAATCTCCCCTTAGCTGGGATCAGCTGCCAACCTAGATTAAACTTGAAGTATGAATATAGATGATTGATGAATCAAGACATTCGGTTGCTTGTGCCCTTATACTTTTAAGATGCAAAATTGAAAAGTGTCTTTGAAGGATAACAATCATCAGAAAACTTTACCATCTTTACTTTTATATGGCTAATCATGGAAAAGAATTCACTTGGAGGTTAAAGATATGCCTTTTTTACCAACTTAGGATAGCTAAGATAATAATAAGAGAGGAGAATAGTAAATTTTCTTCTACTACCAACCCTGTAATTTTTAATTAAGGAAACACTCCTTTTTATCTCTAATAAAGAGAGCTTTTGTTATTGCTTACTTGGGATGCAAGTACTGAACATATTCAGAATCTTTGTCTAATTAGTTTGCTAGATAAATAATATAATTTTCTAATGCCTATGCTTTTATTTATAATTGAACTTATATATTAGTAATATAATGAAAAAATTAAGAAAATACTTCCTTTTTTTGTTGTTAAAAATTAATTATTTTTTAAAAAACCTTTAAATTATACCATTGAGATAGCAACTAGAGTTACCTTAAATACAAACTTGGTTGAACAAATTAACAAATTTTCAAGAATTTCATTATAAATCATGCCCAAATTATTTTGTATCTCAATCATTTGAGTAGGGTTGAATATAAAGCCCACTTTTATTCTTTGAGAACATGGACTTAGGCCCATATCAATCCAAGACACTAAATTAGACCAAAAACATATTACAATTGACTTATTTTTAAAGATATCCCAATCCCTAGACTCAATTCCTTGCAATTTTTTTTTCCCTCTATGATATAAATCCACAAAAGCCATAGAAAATACTTGTGTGAAATTGATTTTGAAATTGTAAAATCAATGGTGAAAAATCTTCTACTTTATAATAATGGCTACCATAGGGGTAGAGACAAAGCAACCAGAGTTGGTGATTGGAGAGGAGACATGCTCCATAAAGGTTATGGCGATGAAGCAAGGAAAAGGACTCTGACAATATTATCTCCTGCTCATACATGAGCTTTAGCTACTTGTCAACCAGAAGAATCATAATCTCAATCACCTTGAAGCCCAGTGTAATGAGTTCAATTCTAGAGGTACAGTTTCAAATCCATCACCTTTATTGTTGAATCAATGGGTTTTTTATTTTCTTTTTTATTTTTTTCTAATCTTTTAGGAGGTTTTTAGGGTGCACATTTTTATTGTTCAAATTAGGGATCAATTTTATTCAATTATAATCAATTTATTTTTAGCTTGGGTTTGATGCTCAATGGTAATAATAATTAATTGTTTAATCATCTTCTTATATTTTGATTCTTTGTTTAGATGTAACTTTAAGGCTATATTTTGTAAGCCATGGAATTAAGTTTAGGTTGTTCTATAGAATATTGGCTTAACAAAGGAAGAATCTTTGGAAATCATGGAAAGAAAACCTAGTTTTGCAAAATGTATTACTACCATGGTGAATGAAGAATTGTATCAATCAAAACTACTACTAAATGTCCATTCATGGTGGAAGAGTCTTTTAAAAATATAATTATCTTAATAAAAAAAATAAAAAGAGTTTGTAGTTAAATCTATTTGTTTTGGAATGAATTCCTAAAAGTTGGTGTTGAGAAATGCCTTATTTGGGTTTTATAACACCATTAGCCATGAAGAATGATTAAACCTTGCTTGTTGCTGCACTTATTGTGTGGTGGGTGAGGGATGGAAGAAAAAAATGCTCAGGCCATTGCTATATCCATTATAGGATTTGGTGCTCCTTTCTATGGCTACTTGGTTGCTTAATTGTGTATCACTTTATTTATAATGATGGCACACGTTCTTGGTTTTTGTAATGCTTGATAGTTCAATTAACTAAAATAAGTTTGATATAGGCAGCGAGGATGCCTTGAGAAGAATTACAACTGCTTCAGTAGCCTAGATCATATGTGGGAGAAGTTGTTAAAGTTATGGGAAATAAGGGATAGGGGTGGTTGGTCTGATGAAAACTATCAATAAAAATAGGGAAGTGCTTTCCTGTTTAATGTTTATTTGTATCTTGCTCTACTTTCATAGGCTTTATGTATGGAGGCAAGTATGTTTGCTTTAAGAGAGAGGAGGATCCATGTAACACAAGAAGATTTTCAGATGGCAATAGCAATGGTGATGAAGAAGAAGATTGAGAAGAACATGCCATTACGAAAGCTTTAGAAGTAAACTAAATTAGTAAATTATTAAATTATGTGTTATTATGTTTCTTTGTTTTTTTTTTTTTAAGCCCGAGGACAACTTGGAACATGAAGAACAAGAACCAATTAGTATCACAGGCATAGTACATGCAATATATGCACTTAAGTCACCTACACAGACCTACTTGCTATCCCATATGTGATCTTGCTTCTTTGTGTTTCATTTGAAGGACAAATGCTAGTCTCTTAAATGATAGAATTCTCTTTTTCATCCTCTTGTATTTGTTCTCTATGTATGTACTTAAGCAATTGCAAACTTTTATGCTATTGGACTTATGCCTTATGTTTGTTATTATTCCCTTCTGAAAATTCTTGCAATTTGAATTTCCAAGGCTTCCAAAGGCATTATGGTTAGAGAATGACTTTATATCCTTCTCTATTGTAGCTTATTCTGATTCTCAATGTGAAACCACATTTTTAAGGTATTTTTGTCTTATAATCTGACTAGTCATTTCTTGCCTTCAATGGTTAAGTTATTCAAACCCTTTAAGACAAGGTATAGAATTTGCTTCATTATAAACTAAAAATAATTTTTAGTAAGAATTCATATGACCTCTTAAAAAAATTATACAAATTATAGTTAGAAAAAATCTTAAATATGTGAAAATTAAGTAAAATGGAACACAAGTCCCTTGAGAATTGTTTGGATGCTTCTTTTTTCCTTTTCCCCTTATTTTAAAGGAGATATGTTTTTTTGTCAATTTATATGGAAAAAACTTTTTCATGTCATGTCAATTCCATATCCAAATTAAGATTGGGTAAGTTTGGTCAAGAAAAGACCAATTAAAAAAAACTTAAAATCTAAATTAATCAATTTGTTGCATTTTCGCTATAAAAGTGAGGTATAGTAGAAGGTTGGAAACCTTGAGATAAACAAGATGTGAAAAAACCTACAGTTTTCAATCTAATGACAAGTTTGACCCTTAGTTCCTGCACACACACTATTGATTTTTTTTTTCCAATATGCATTGCAAATTCAAAGACGATAATGTAGGTGGCCATGTGTTATTACTAGAACTTTTGGCTAACAACAAAATTTTTGGTGCAGTCTTAAATGGGTAGCAATCATGGTGGCAACTATTGCATTGTCTAGGACATTTTTTTTATTTGGGATGAATTTGTTCATTATGATCATTTCAATAGCTTTGGTTGGTGAGGGATGATGTTATTTATTTATGGGACATGTGTGACTCAAAATTGCTAAATTATTATTTGATGAATAGTGCCAATAGAAGACTCTTCAAGTGTCTTGCTTACTATCAAGGCTCAAAGACCCTATCTTTTGTAGTTTTCTCTCCCCCCCCCCCCATTGACCCATATTTTCCATCAATTGTCACTCCTCCTATCTACCTAGACATGCCTCCACCAGTTGGTCAACTTAGATCAAGTGTTGAAATTCATGGAGGCCTAGCCAATGTTGGTGATGCTGGCAATCACTTCAGCACCATAGAGTCAAGTGCCTAGAAGTCCAATGCTGGTGGAAACCTGGAGGTTCATTCTCCATAGCTGAGTCCATTTCCTGTGAAACCTCCGTACCCCCCCCCCACACTTCTTTTTGTTAGTATCTTAAGCTTGTAAATCATGCAACCACTTCTATTAATAGATAGAGGAAGTTGTAGGAGCCAAAAAGGAAATGAAAAATGCATGCATGTTGATGCTTTAAGTGATTTTTGGTGAATGGCTGTCACCTAATGTTATGATCTATTCATCACCTAATGTTAGGACCTTTGCTCATTTGATAAATCTTTATGTTTTACTCTTTAGCTCAACACCAAAAACAATAATAATAATTATAAATAACAAATACACACAATGCAATGTGGGATTATGTATGCAATGATAATAAACTGATATTGATTACCATTTTTATGCTAGAGTTTTG
Organism: Rhizophora apiculata; assembly: GCA_037832385.1. Classification (NCBI taxonomy): domain Eukaryota; kingdom Viridiplantae; phylum Streptophyta; class Magnoliopsida; order Malpighiales; family Rhizophoraceae; genus Rhizophora; species Rhizophora apiculata. The sequence goes on from CM075425.1 coordinate 7,736,614, forward strand.
TTATGTGGCTGGATAATTGATCTAGCTAAAATTTAGCCAAAGTGATCTTAACATAACATTCTAGGCCCCACACATTCTTTCATATTCATTATACATATAATTTTTTTTTTATAAGAAAATTTAAAATTTTGAAAAAATACAATTTTTTTTTGTCATTGTGAAACCTAGAGTGATGTGAGCCAAATTTTGATTAGATCATGCATAGTATTTCACTATTAAAGTTGTGCTAACCATAAGGGTTAGCGACCATAAGTTACTGGCTATTGTATTATACACATCTTTTTGTTTGGGATTCTTTGTTGATTGATGTATTAGAATTAATGTTTGCGTTTGAATTTTGTTAAAGAGAGGGACCCATTAGGAAGCAAAACAAAGGTGCTCCATTCAAGTTCTTGGTTCCTTTAATTTATGCTCCTATTTTTCCTCTTACTAAACTCCCCACCATTTTTCTTTGTGATATCTTTTCGTTCATTTTTCAGAAAATTCACTACATTTGTTTTGATTTTTGATTATCCAATGTTTGGTATTTGTGGGTGATTGTAGTGTTTCAATTCAACTATCATTACGCCATAGACCTATTTTGAGGGATCGATTGTTTAGGGCTATATTGGTTGCTTCATTTGCTCATAGCTTTTACTTGTGTATCCTTTTCCAAACTTGCTGCTTGTTTTACTATTTTGTTGATTTATTTATTTATTTATTTTTAGAATGTGATTCTTGATTTTAATACTTTTCACTAAGTTTTTTTTTTTATATTGTATTGTCAATTATTGAGCAATCATATTAGCTATTCCAAGTGCCTTGGTTTTAGTTTAGACTTTTCTTAAGTTGTAGGGTATCACTTTGTTTTTCTATTAGTAATGTATAAAAATTAGTCTAGATCAAAAAATCATATTTTTCATTGGAAAGATAAATGTGTGAATGGTTAGCAATTGCAACTAAAGTAATTGTTATAGATATGATGCCCATGCATATAAGTAGTTAAAAAGAATAATTGTTACAAATTGTTTGAGAATATGCTTTCTTATGTGCAAAACAATGTTATTGTTATCATAATTCTTATGACTACTAAGTTTAAAAGAAGGGAAATATGGTAAAGGAATTTGCCTTAGTGGGATAAGGGAAAGAGAGGATTTAGGGTTGAATTTTGGAGAATTCCCATTAACTAATGTTAATTATAATGCACATCATATGCAATGCATGTAATTATTAATTTGGAACTTTCAAAGTATTAGTCCTATAATTATCTCAAAGGTAATCCTTATATTGTTCCTGAACTTCTTCTATTTCTTTTTCCTTCTTGCATTTTTTTGGTCTCTAAATGCTTCTCAAAATACTAATAAAAATGAAAAAATTTGATAAAACACTAAGCTAATCACTAAAATTTGGTGTGATATAATGTTTCATGTACACTTATAAATTAAGCAATGCTAATGTTTTGAAAGACAAATTTGCCCATTTTGATTCGCATATTTTATGGGAATCAAAAAATCATTCCTGACAAAAGTATATAAGTAGAAAATTTGGACAAAACTTAAAGTCACTTTCTTATGGGTTAGTGATAATAGATCTACGTATTTCTTTGGAGATATTAGAGTGCTAGATAGGATATGACTAAATTACCATCAATTACTTTTAAAGGTGTGATGTTTCCATTTGAGCTTCCTATTAGTGCATAAAGACATGCATGTAGTTTTTAGATCTTCCTATTTTTTGGATGCAATCTCAAGAAGAGCTTATTGATTTCTTGATTAGAACTCCTCTGATGACTAATGTACACTTACTAACTCAAATGCAATAATGAATGTGACATTAACAGCAAATTTGCTCTATATTAGATCAATACCTCTCTAATAAATTGAATACATAAAAATAAAATATGATATAAATATATGAAATAAAATAAAAGAATAATCACTAATTAAAAAAAATTAAGTATTATGTTATCTATCTAAACTTTAGTAATAACTAAATTTACACATAATTAGTATTATCGATAAGGTGAGCATAAATTATAGTTAAACAACTAAACATGTCAACATCTATAATGCAAGTATCAGCCACTATTTCTATTATAGAAATCTTTCATAATCATATTTATAAGTGATCACTAATAATTTTTTTTCTAAGCTTAGCAATTATGATAATCAATATTACATTATGTTACAATGATAATTAAAGATTCCAACATATCTTTTAAAAGCTTACAATTGAAAGAATTGTCACTAAATTGGACCAATTAAACACATCAAGGGAGCCTTAAGAAGACAAGAACTAAATTATATTATAGCGTTTGAAAGATATTAAAAAAATGGAGAAAAAATGTACTTTTGAGATGATGGCTTGTGAGAATTGACCCAAGCAATGGCTGGAGAGCTACCCAACCAAGTGGGGCTTAAACTCAAAGGTAAGGTGGTTGGTGATTGGGGAGTGATACATGGTGTCATGAAACGATGACGTGTTGGTAGTCAACATGTGGAGTTGATTGCCCATTTCCTCCATGAAGCATCCCGGAGTGAACCAAGATTTGGCCAATTTAGTCTTGGCCTTGAATATGATCTCCTCTTTTTCCAAGACATCACTGTCTACCTTATCCTTAAAGCTTATGTAGTTAACTCTAGGGACCAACCAAAGAGAGGGACCTTCCTTTAACATCTTTTTTAAGGACAATTTCTAGGGAGTCATAATATTGGCTAAAGCTTTAGGCTTAGAGGGAGGAGCATGGCTATCTAATCCTTTTGATGGATCATCAAATGATTGGTGTAAACCATCATTAGTCTCTCCCCTATTGATATCATTCATCATCTGCAATATGTCTTCCAATGCTAGTCTTTGATCAGGGATTGTTGAGATACAAGCCATGGTTATTTGCAACAACTATACCATCTCTTCTTCAATTTTATGGTGCCTCATCAACTCCACATCAAAACACTCAACCATCCATTCCTCCCAACCACCGATTGGAGCACCTAGGCAAGTCAATGCCTTTCTTACCTGGCGAGGCTTGATTGGGTGCCCTATCAGTCAAGTGCTTAAGGAGTAATAAAATGAAACCATACACATTAGCGAGAGCCTGCGACATGGCTAGAAGGAATAGAGGTTCCAAATAGTGGGTTTAGACAAAATTCTAAAATGCAGGCATCATGGTAGGGCTAAAGCAATATGTTAGCCAATTTGATGTTGTTATGGACCATTTTGCCCTCCATATGGAGGTGGGCTAGGCCTCTTGTTGTGCTTAATGTTATTCTCATTTTGTTGCCTAGTCTAATGGAGTTTGGCCTGAACCTCTATTGTCTACAATGTTGTTACTAAAGTTCTAATTACCTAATGCAAATAAAATATTTTGTACAAAAATGAAAGAAAAAGAATAAGTATTTCATCGCTGCCAATAAGGGAAAAAAGAAATAAAAGAATTATTAAGCCTTAAATTTTGACAAAAAATGGCACAGACACCTTGGTGAATGGTCAAAATACCCTTTAATGAATGGTTAAGGTAACATGGCTTACAAGTTTGCTACAATCAGTTTGATTAACAAAAATTTCTAAAATTTATCAAAATTATTTTTTGAATAAAACTATACTGTTTCATAGGTTAATAAAATTTTAAACTAGAAAATATTTAAAAGAACAATATAAAAAAGCAATATTTAAAAAAATAATTGAAACCAATTTTAATAATAATTCTACCTATATTATCCAAACTAGGTTTTAGAAATTTTTCACTTAATCAAATGGAATGACATTTCCTACCCTATTGAACAGTAATCAATTGTCAAAAATAAAATTAAGGTAGATAAAATAATTATATTACGTAAACATATCCCTCTATTATTATTATTATTATTATTATTATTATAAGAATGCAAACCAATGTGAGGGAAAACTCAAAAAGCAAGGAGCTAGAAAGATTAGAAGGCTTGTGTTTTCTTTAAAGACATGCAAAGGGCAACCAAATTGGCAAATTAGAATATACAAAAACAAGAAATGTTTTGATATCACTAATAGGGCACAATATTTGACAAAACTCATTGAACTAGCTTTGATATCACTAAAAGGGCACAATAGTTCTAACACCACTGATAGAAAATAATAAGAATAATGTAATTTTATTAATCTAATAAAAATGTCACACAATAACTAAGAAGTACACACATAATAATTTAAACAATGTGACTTTATATAATCACAAACACCTAAATCTACCTAAACAATCAAATTTAAATTGGACTTAACTAGACTAACTTTTATCATAATAAACTCCCAATCTAGATTAACTCCTAATCTAGATTAACATCAACACAATCAATGAGTTTTGTCAAATATCTATGGTGGGTCCATCATATTATACACATGTTTTTGTTTGGGAATCTTTGTTGATTGATGTATTAATATTCATGTTTATGTTTAAATTTTGTTGAAGAGAGGCACCCATTGGGAAGCAAAATAAAGGTGCTCCATTAAATTTTTTGGTTCCTCCAATTTAAGCTCTTATTCTTCCTCTTACTAAACTCCCCGCCAAGTTTCTTTTTATATTTTTTCTTTCAATTTTTGGATGATTCACTACATTTGTTTTGATTTTTTATTGCCTAATGTTTGGCTTTTATGGGTGATTGTAGTGTTTTAGTTTGACTCTTATTGTGCCATAAACCTATTTTAATGGATTAATTGTTTACGATTATGTTGACTAGTTCATTTGCTCATGGCTTTTATTTGTGTATCCTTTTCCAAACTTGCTACTTGTTCTACTATTTTGTTGATTGATTGATTTATTTATTTACTTTTAGAAAAAACCAATGTTTAAAAAAAATAAATGAAACCAATTTTCATATCAATTCAAACCATATTAACCAAACTAGGTTTTAGATTTTTTTTCACTTAATCAAACAAAATGACATTCCCCACCCAATTGAATAGTAATCAATTATCAAAAATAAAATTCAAGTAGACACAATAATTATATTACTTATACATATGCCTATATTATTATTATTATTATTATTATTATAAGAAAGCAAACCAATGTGAGGGAAGATCCAAAAATCAAGAAGCTAGAAAGATTAGAGAGGCTAATGTTTCCACTAAAGATGTGCAATGTGCAACCAAATTGTCAAATTAGAATCTAAAAAAACAAGAAATAGCCCTTAAGGTCAATGATCAATAGCCATCTAGAGAAGAAGGCAATTGGCAGATGATTGGAAGAGAGACTTAGAAAAAGAAAAAAAATAGAGACATAATGTATTGAATTACTAGAGTAATTGGTGTAATAACTATTAATATTGCCACTCTTTTGCTTTCTTCTCCAAACCACCCATTTCACCATAATAGCAACAACAATAACACAAACAATAACCAAATGCAGGGACAAAAACAAACAAGTTTTTTGTTATAGAGATATTGCTTGACATGGCCTAATAGATTTTAGGTTTTGCTTGTTGTCGAAACATCGTTGCACAAGTTATTGTTAGCCAACTTGCAAATGGGAAAGAAGTTTACATATCCTCTTGTTCTCTCATTCTTCTTACCAAAAGTTTTTTTATTTTCTCTCCTCTATAGATAATATCAAATTACAGCTTCTATACCACTTTGGTTGTGCTATAAGCAACTAATTTTCATAATTTTTGTAGGTGTCTTTGTCTTGTTATTTGTCTTTCTTCTCAAATTTTCTAGGCTAGAAGAATACTTTTTCCCCAACATAAGACATCCCTCTAAATGGTTGATCATTGGTATAATAGCCATAAATGCATTGGCCATTAATTAATTTTTGCTTGACCTTTACTAATTTCAATCCACCACCCTTCATGATTGTCGTCGACATAAGAATAGTGTTTGAGATAATTATATGTTTTTCTATTGCATACGTCATTTATGTCTTGAAGCTGGGAGTGATGGACAAGAAACACTTACTTTATCCTTCTCCATCCTCTTCAATGCCACTCAACAATTTCTTTCCAAAGATGATGTTATCTCCTCTTGAGACACTTCCCTTTCGTGAATTTGCCGATTGAAAATTTGTGGTGTTGGGGATCTTCTCCCTCGTTGAAGGCATATATCCCTACAATGGTGTTTATGGATTTGACGGCCAATTTTCTCTGGGAAAACAATCCGCTAGTGTAATTTTGATTATTATTGTTTTATGCAATTCTTTTCAAGTTAAGGATGAATGTAGTAAAGTTGAAAGGGCAGTAACTTTGGTTGTGAAAAACATTAAGAATTCTTTTGTCAATCCTTCCATTGAGTTTCTTCCTTAGGCTTTATTGGTTACACTCTTGTATTTTAATGTTATTTGCTATATTTTAATGTTGGTTTCTTAGTCTTTGTTATATTTTTATGTTTTTTATTGTCAACTTTTAATGTTTTTAATAATAGGTGTTTGTTTATTTTGAATAAGATTGTGATGACACTTACAGTGTTGCAATTTAATGTTTTATTTTAATATTTTTTTTATTAGATTTTGTCTATACTAAACTTCAATGGAATACAATTATTTCCAAAGCTTCCCCTCCTTTAAAGAAAAATTAATTAAGGTAGCAAGCTATTGAACTTGCATAATTTGCGTATGTAACAATGCCATTTGACATGGTAAAAAGATGCAATCTATTTTTGATGTGTGAAACGGCCTAGACTTACAGATGTCTATAAAAGTGATTGAGCTAACGAATTTGTTTTTCTCCCATTTGAAACTTTCATTTAGACAAGCTCGTTAAATGCAATTTGTCTATGGCCCATTATTCTGAACCGAATTACATAAAGCCCATCACTACACTTGCAACCATCTTTGAGATGGAGAAGCCCGATTCCCACCAAGTGTCCAGTATAAGCAATTGAATCTTAGCTTCGTGAAGTTAAAGTAAAGATGAATTTTTGATTTTGGCCTTCAGTGTATGGGTCTGGTTCAACTTCAAACTCCTTTCAAAGCGTATATGGGCTTGGCCTTTCTCACTAGGCCTACTCACTTGTAAATGGGCTTAGACCTTTGAATTTACATTTACATTAGCCCAAAAGGGGTTTGACCAAAACTTCATTCCAAATATTTAACATGTGTAGTTGATACCATGTATATATAAATAAATTATTATAGACAATTACTATAAATAATTAATTTATGAATATTATTTTATGAAAGGAGGTAAGACTTTTTTTTTATCATCTCCTTCCCTCTCTTTCTCTCTCTCACTCTCTTTATATATATATATATATTATAATAAATTATTTTAAATAATATATTGTCTTCATAAAAAATTATTTGTTATTTTAAATTATTTTATATAACTGTTAGTTTACTTTTGACTTGTTACTTTACATTGTAAATTCAAAGAAAGTTCATTGTCTATTCTTCGTCAAAATTAAAATATTTCTCAATACTATGAAAATTTTTTATATAAAAATTTCATATCAAATTAAATAATAAAAAATGTTATTGTGTTCAAATTTGATAAAAAAATTAATTAACATGATATTTTTGCTAATCTAATTTTCTTAGCAAAAAGGAAAAATTCCTTCTAATATGTACTAATGGCATTTTCCTTTTTCATTTGAAAAATATAATAATTATTAAAACTATGTATGCATTAACTTAACTGGTTTTAAGCATATGACAATATATTTAATTTAATTCAAATTAAAATTAACACATTTTATATAAATTAATTGTAGTATTTCTATCTTACATTGTTCTAGTAAAGGTCAAAATTCAACTTGAATGGCAAATGGACCCTTTAGATTTGGATAAAGAACAAACACTTTCCAAATTGACACCCAATCAAGGCTTCATCATCTGATTCCCATGCCTCTGATTGATGAGTTTTCGTCAATTATCTCTTATGGGTTTATTGTATTACACACATGTTTCTACTTCAAAATCTTTGTTGATTGATGTATTATTGATTAGAATTAATGTTTGTGTTTGAATTTTGTTAAAGAGAGTGGCCCATTAGGAAGCAAAACCAAGTTGCCACATTCAAGTTCTTGGATCCTCTCATTTATGCTTCTATTCTTCCTCTCATTCAAGTTTTGGGTACTATTTGAAGGGCATTTAAGGAGAGGGAAAGCTGAGGGCCTAGAGGGGCCCATGCCAAGATAAAAAAATTGGGAAAAATGGTAATATGATGACATTTCATTTTGGGATATGGTGGTCGTGTGGACTATTGCTTATTACATTTTGATTGGCTATTCCACTTCCTTTGTTGCTTTTCATAAAGCCTAATGTCAATTTGCAATTTTTATTTTTTAATTTTTTAAATTTTTTAACAAAGGGGACCAATTTGCTTGACTAGAAAGAAATTTGCAATCACACATATGCAAGAGTCTCATCATATTCTTATCTTATTGATCAAGCCTTCCAATAAGTGATGTTAACTACAATGCTTTAGCATGCAAAGAATGTAATTATTAATTTTGGACATCCAAAATATCACTCCTATAATTATCTTAATTGTTACCCTTTTATTACTCCTAAATTTCTTCTATTTCTTTTTCCTTTTTGAGTTTTTTTGGGTCTCTAAACATTTATTGGACAATCAATAAAAAAAGAAAAAACTCAATCATATACTAAGCTAATCACAAAAATTCTATGCAATATAATAAGGTATGTACACTTATAAATTTAGTAAAGTCAATGTTTTGAAATACAAATGTGCCCATTTGGATTCATATATCTTTTAGGAATCAATAAGTTGGCCCCAATAGAAGTACATGAGTATAAAATTTGGACAAAAATTCAAGTCATTTTTTTATAGGTTAGCAATAATAGATTTATGTATTTTTTTGGTGATATTTATGACATCAAAGAGTGCTGATAGGATGATATGACTAAATTACCATCAGTTGCTTACAAGGGTGCAATGTTTCCATTTGTTCTTCCTATTGGCACATAAAGACATGCACAAGGGTTTTTGGTTTATTTATTTATTTTATTTTAGATGCATCCTTGGAAGGAGCATCTAGATCAGAACTCCTCTAATGGCTGATCCATTGTTATGCTACAAGAAAAGTTGACAACTTTTTTATATAATTATATTTTACTATCAATATTTTTATATTATATATATAAGTTTTTATATATTTAATATTGTAAAAGAATTTTATCAATTTAATTTTAATTAAAATAATAAATTAATTAAATTTTAAATTTTTTAATTTAATAACTTGTTCTATTGTTAAAACTTTAATATTAATTAAAAAGGTCCATGTATAATGAAACTTGTATGCCAAAAAATGAATGACCAACTTTTTACAAATTTTCTTGGCTCCTCTCTGCTGCACTAAACTAAAAGGTTTTCTGGTTATAATTTTGATTTTAAGTTTCTATTATGTAAGTAGTATCCAACTTCCTCGATTTACCTTGCATGTGCATTGGCACACAACATATCAAAATCAAACACCAGCATTCCCTCTAAAAAGCCTTCCTTCTTTGCCTTTGCACCACCTTAGCCCCATTCTCATTTTATCTCTCTTCTGCTACCTTCTTCAAACCACCTATTTCACCACAATAACACCAACAAGAAAACAAACAACATCAATAACAAAATCAAGGAGGGAGACATAAAAGATTTTTGTTATGAAGATACTACCCCAAACAACCTAGAAGTTTTTAGGTTTTTTTTTTGTTAATGAAACAAAAAGAATGGATTTTTGTTGCACAAGCTATTATTAGCCAACTTGCAAAGGGGAAAGAAGTATATATATCCTCTTGTTCTCTCATTCTTCTTACCAGAAGTTTTTTATTTTCCTTCTCCTTTATGGAAAATATCAAATTATGGCTTCTACGCTACTTTGGTCATGCTATAGGCAACTAATTTTCATAGTTTTTGCAACTTTCCTTTTCTGGTTATCTATTTTTTACTTTCATTTTCAAAACTAGATGAAGAGTTTTTCCTTAATGTCAAACATCCTTTGATATGGATGATTGTTATTGCAGTAGCCACAATTGCATTGACCATTATTTTTTGCTTAACCTTTGTTAATTTCAATTTGCCACCCTTTGCATGGGCTGTCGGTATAAAAGCAATGTTTGAGATAATTATATGGTTTCTGTTGCATATGTCATTTATGTCTTGAAGTTAGTTATGGTGAACAATAAACACTTCCTTTATCCTTCTCTGTCCTCCTCAAAGCCACTCAACAATTCCTTTCCATAAGTGGGGTTAGCTACTCCTCAGACACTTCCCTTTCATGATTCTGTTGATTCAAAATTTATGATGTGTTGTTTTACACTTGACATTTTTTGCATTTATCTATCACAGACATCTTTTCCCAGACAGAAGTCATATATCCCTACAATGGTGTTTATGGATCTATTGGCAAGTTTCATCTTTGAAAACAATCCATTTTGTGCAACTTTGATTATAATTGTTGTATTTATAGTTATTATTTTATGCAATTATTTTGAAGTTAACGACAATCATAGAAAAGTTGAGGAGGCAACAACTTTAGTTATGGAGAACATTCATAATCCTTTTATCAGTCCTTTCAATGAGTTTCTTCTTTAAGCTTTCTTTCTTACACTCGTGTATTTTAATGTTAGTTTCTTAGTTTCTATTGTAATTTTATTTTATTTATTATCAATTTTTAACTTTTTAATAATAATCATTTGTTTATTTTAAATAAGATTATGATGGCACTTATAATGTTATATTTTAATAATTTTTATTAGATTTCATCTACACTATACCTTAGCAGAATACAGTTATTTCCAAAGCATTCTCCCCTTTAAGGAAAATTTGAACAAGGTAGCAAGCTATTGAATTTGCATAATTTGTGTTTGTAATTGTACCATCTGATGTGGTAGAAATATGCAATTTGTTTTTGTTATGTGAAACCTAGTGGTCTAGTCTTATAGATGTTTATAAAAGTGATTGAGTTAGCAAATTTGTCTGTGTTCTAATTAAAACTTTTAGTTAGACAAGCTCATTGAATACAATTTGTCTATGGCCCATTATTTTGAGTTGAATTACATACATCTAAGCCCATCACTACACATGTAACCATCTTTATCATGGAGAAGCCCAATGTCCATCCAGTGTTTGGTATGAGTAGCTAGATCTTAGCTCCGTAAAGTTAAAGTAAAGATGATTTTTCATTTTCGGCCTTTAATGTGTGGGTTTGATTTAAGTCCAAACTCCTTTTAGAGTATATCATGGGCTTAGCCTTTCTCACTAGGCCTACTCACTGGTAAATGGGCTTAGACCTTTGAATTCATATTTACATTAGACCAAAAGGGGTTTGACCAAGACTTCATTTTGAATATTTAACATATGTAGTTGGTACCATATATATAAAAAATTAAAATATTTTACAATAATGTGGAAATTTATATATAAAGGTTTTGCATCAAATTAGATAATAAAAAATGTTAACATGTTCAAATTTGATTAAAAATTAAATAACCTAATATTTTTGCTTGTCTGATTTTCCAAATAACAAGGAAAAATTTCATCAAATACATGTACTAATGGAATTTTTCTTTTTTTAAAAAAAATAAAATAATTATTAAAATTATATATGTGTTAAATTTGTTGGCTTTAGGCATATGGTAATGTATTTAATTTATAGTAAATCAAAATTAACACATCTTATATAAATTAACTATAATATTTCCATCCCACATTGTTCTAGTAACTGTTAAAATCCAACTCGAATGGCAAATGGACCCTTTAGATTTGGACAAAGAATAAGCCCTTTCCAAATTGGCACCCACTAATGCCTTTAACGTCTAATACCCATGCCTTCAATCAGCAATTTTTCATCAAATATCTATTATGGGCCTATCATATTACACACATGTTTCTACTTTCAAATCTTTGTTGATGATGTATTATTGATTAGAATTAATGTCTATGTTTGAATTTTGTTGAAGAGAGTGGCCTGTTAGGAAGCAAAACAAAGTTGCTCCATTCAAGTTCTTGATTCCTGTTATTTAAGCTTTTATTCTTCTTCTTCTGACTAAACTCTCTACCATTATTTTTTATGATTATTATTTTTTTTCTTTCATTCTTTAGACTATTCACTACGTGTATTTTAAATTTTAATTGTCCAATGTATGACTTTTATGGGTGATTGTAGTGTTTCAATTTGACTCTCACTATGCCATAGACCTATTTTGAGGGATCAATTGTTTATGGTTATGTTGGCTAGCTCATTTGCTCATGGACTTTACTTGGTGTATCCCCTTTCAAACAAGTTGCTTGTTCTACAATTTTGTTCATTTATTTATTTATTTAAAATGTGATTCCTGATTCTAATACTTTTCACTATTTTTTTTTTACCATATTGTCAATTGTTGAGCAATCATATTAGCTATTCTTTTCTAGGTGCCTTAGTTTTAGTTTAGACTTTTCTTATGCTATAGGAGTATCAATTTGTTTTTCTATTAAGGATGTATGAAAATTAGTCTAGATAAAAAATTAATGTTTATCATTGGAAGGATAAAAGTGTGAATGGTTAGTAGTTACAACTGAAGTAATTGTTACAAATATGATGCCCATGCATACAAGTAGTTACAAAAATAATTGTTAAAAGTAGTTTGAGAATATGTTTTCCTATGTGCAAATGATGTTGTTTTTAGCATGACTTAAGAATGGAATTATCGTAAAGGAATTTGCATTAATGGGGTAAGAGGAAGAAGGGATATAGGGTTGAATTTTGGTGAAATCTAATAAATTGATGTTAATTACAATGCATGTCATATACAATGCATGTAATTATTAGTTCAGAATTTCCAAAATATTAGTCCTATAATTATCTCAATTATAACTCCTCTATTATTCCTCAATTTTTGTTGTTTCTTTTTTCTTCTTGCATTTTTTTTGGCTCTCCAAATGTTTCTCAAACAACTAAAAAAAAAAAAGAAAAAATTCAGTTATACACTAAGCTAATCACTAAAATTTCATGTGATATAATGATGCATATACACTTATAAATTTAGCAAAGCTAACATTTTGAAAGAAAAACGTGCCTATTCTAATTCACATATTTTGTAGGTATCAAAAATTCAGCCTCGATAGAAGTATGTGAATAGAAAATTTGGACAGAACTTAAGGTTACTTTCTTACAAATCAACCACAATAGATGTACATATTTTCTTTGGAGATATTTACAATATTAAAGAATGCTAGATAAGATATGGCTAAATTACTACCAATTACTTATAAAGGTGCGATGTTTCCATCTGGGTTTCCTATTGACAAATAAAGACATGCATGTGGTTATTAGATTTTTTTTTTTTTAATGCAATCTCAAAAGGAGCTTCTTAATTTCTTGGTCAAAACTCCTTTAATGGCTAATATACACTTTTTGCCTCCAATGCAATAATGAACGTGCATTAACAACTAATTTGCTATGTGTTAGATCAATGTATCTTTAATTGATTGAATACATAAAATTAAAACATTATATAAGTATATGAAATAAAATAAAAACAAAGGTCATTAATTAAAATGAAATTGATTATTATGTTATCTATCTAAATTTTAGTTATAACTGACTTTATACGTAAGTAATATTATTAATAAGATGGGTATAAGTTATAGTTAAGCAACTAAACACATCAACATTTGCAACACAAGCATCACCCACCATTTCTCTCATAAAAATCTTTCTTAATCATATTTATACATTATCACTATTAATTTATTTTCTAAGCTTAGCAATGATGATAGTCAATATTATATGACATTACAATAATAATTACAGATTCTAGTGTCTCTTACAAAAGTTTACAACTAAAAGAAATGTCACCAGATTGGACTAATCAAACATGCTAGTGGAGCCCAAAGAAGGCAAGAACTAAATTATATTACAACGTTTGAAAGATTAAAATAAAGGTAAAATGAAAAGGAAAAAAAAAGTACTTATGAGACTATGGCCTATGAGAACTGACCTAAAGAGTGGCTAGAGAGCTACTAATCTAAGCGTGGCTTAAACTTAGAGGCAAGGTGGCTAGTGATAAGGGAGTGATACATGGCGTCATGAAATGGCAACATGTCGACAATCAACATGCAAAGCTACCTAGCCTTTTCCTCCACGAAGCATCCCAAAGGGAACCAAGATTTGGCTAGTTTAGTCTTAGCCTTGAATCTAATCTCTTCTTTCCCTAAGACATCATTGTCCACCTTATTCTCAGAGCCAATGTAGTTGGCCTTTAAGGACTAGCCAAAGAGAAAGGTCCACAACTCGGCAAGGGGGAGGAGCTTTTTTTGTACTTTGGGTCATCTTTATGGGTGCCAAATGAGGTGGCACATGGTTGGATCATTATGAGTCTTAGATAAAGGAGCTTAGTAACCTTTTTCAAGATTTTATTGATCTATAGAGAAAGGTGCTTTTGTGATGGGTTTTTCTTTAATAGTTTCTTGGTGTTTTAGGCACTATTTGAAGGGCATTTTGGAAGAGGGAAAGTTGAGGACCTAGAGGGGCTTATGCTAAGATAGAAAAGGTTGGGAAAAAGGATGAGATGGACACATGGCAATTTTTCATTATGGGATATAGTGGCTATGGGCCACCATTTATTTTATTTTAACAAGCTATTCTACTTCCCTTGTTGCTTTTTATAGTGCTTGGGGTCAATTTTTAATTTTTATTTATTTTTTTGAGCAAAGGAGGCTAATTTGCTTAACTAGAAAGAAATTTGCAATCAAATCCATTCAAGAGTCTCATCATATTCTTATCTTATTGATCAAACCTTCCAATAATTGATAATAAATACAATGCATTAGTGTCACAAGCAAAGAATGTAATTATTAATTTTGAATTTTCAAAAAAATGTAATTATTATCTCAATTATTACCCTTATATTGTTCCTAAACCTTTTTTAATTATTTTTCCTTTTTGTATTTTTTTGGGTCTCCATACGTTTCTTAGACAATCAATAAAAACGAAAAAACTTGATCCTATACTAAGCTAATCACTAAAATTCTATGTGATATAATGATGCATGTACACTTATAAATTTAGTAAAGCCAACATATTGAAATAAAAATGTTCCCATTTTGATTCACATATTTTTTGGGGATCAAAAAGTCAATCTTGACAAAAGTAGGTGAATATAAAATTTAGACAAAAATTTAGGTTGCTTTCTCACAAATTAGTGATAATAGATGTATGTATTTTCTTTGGTGATATTTACAACATCTAAGAGTACTAGATAGGATGATATGACTAAATCACAATCATGTACTTACAAGGATGTGATGTTTCTATCTATGCTTCTTGCTAGTGTAGAAAGACATGCACTTAGGTTGAATTCATTAAAATTAAAAATTTAGCTATTTAAGAATTATTATCCAATTTGAATGTGATTCTGTAAATTTAGTTGCAAAATAAAAATTTCCTTTTTTAAGGTCAAGGTTAAACAAGTACCGCAAACATGTTCACACAAGTTGCTCTATACTGAACCATGAAATTAAAATTTCACCTTTATGTCTGTCATTGTAAAAATCATAATTTAAATAACCAATTCTTAATATAGTCAATCATTTGTTTACATACTAAAATTACTTGGTTTTTTTTTTTTTTTGAAAATTATTAGAATTAGTACTTAAGTTGAATTTTTGTTCTTTTTGGCTTTTACCTTCTGGAAAAGGAACAAATGCAATAACTAGTTGTAATATTGAGTTGCACTTTTGCAGTTGAAAGTTCTTACAAGAAGGGTGTCTCATGAAAATAGATTGGGTGGGTCCATTGTAATCTTTTAACAACTATAAGCCATTGAATCAATAGTTTTCACCTCTCAAGCCCAGTAACTTTGTTAAGTAGACTTTGAACTTACAAATGAGTGGGCAATGGGATGGGCCTAGTCTTCAGCTAGTTGGTCTTCTTAGTTGCAGACTTGTGGTGCTTGTGTGATAGTTTTCCATTTCAAGATGCATTCAATTTTTGTAGCCTTAGGCTACACAACAAGCTCATGGTCTTTATGTTTCTTATTCATCATTTTTCTTTTCTTTTTTTTTTTTTCCTTAAGAAAATTATTTTGCAGTTTTTTTATATATTAATTAGATGAAAACCTATTAAATTTAAAATTAAAGTCATTGTTTTTATTGTTGTATTTGATTAAAATCCATTACATCATGTTACAAGCTATATAAATAAAAATTTAACTTCATTTTTATAATCTTTTTCTCTAAATTATAGAAAATATTCAAATTTAAATTTTGTAAAAAAATTTAAATTGAGATGCTTACTATTTTAAGTTACTTTTTTTTGGTGAATCAAAATAACTCACCATAAAAGATACCTTATTTTTTTATTGAATTATTTTTAACTCAAAAAAATTAGTTAAAATTTTAAATTTAGTGTAACAATATTTGATTAACAATATCTCACAATACATATTTATATGTTAAAGTCATTAATTTTTTAAGAAATAATATAAAAATAAATGCAATTTTGTTACTAATAAGTATAAGAAAAATAAAGAATTAGATTTGAAAAGAAACATAAAAATTATAGATATTAGCAAGTGACCAATGACCCAATCCCTATTGGGATATGTGGCTACTTTTGATTAGATTTCATGGGTTCAAAGCTTGTGATAGGCCTAGTCCCTTGCTTTAATAGACAGTGCTAAAAATTCTAACTTATAAAATTGTCCTCTAGAAGTTCTCCTTGAAATAGAAGTTTTAGTCTTGATTCTTGAATATTGCATGGTCTCTAAGATCATTCATTATCTTTGTGGGCTTTACTTGAATTCCTATCATCAAGCATCAATCTTTATTACAATCCCAATTTAAATATATTAACTAATCTCAATAACAAATCATTGAAAGAGTCATGATAGGTGGGTTGAACATCTAACAAACTTATTTGATCTTATTTTGAAAGTGTGAGTAATAGGAAATCACAAAGGTGGATTATGATGATACTTTTATGCTTCCTTTATGAAAGCCAATTAACCTAAGGACTCAAAACTTTTGCTTCCATTTTCAAAACACAGCCCCTCACAATTAATAAAAGGGAAAATGTAAATATCAAAACACAATATTAGCATCTTCTTAAAAATCTTTTTCATTATACAAGCTAGTTGCTTGGATTGAATTGCTTTTTTAGTGCAATGACAGGGGATTTCTTAAAGACGGTTGATACTAGATGTGATAATGTGTCACTTGACACAATCCTTTGAATAAAACCCTATTTTGAGGCTAAGAAAAAAAAAGAGAGAGAAAGAGAATGATTATTTTTGCTTAGAATTTTGTGGCATGTATTTAATTTAGTTGCTTGAAAATGAACTACATTAGAGACCACTTGGTGTGAATTGTTAGTCTCATATTCTTTTACATGTATTGTATACTAAATTCTTCTTCTTCTTTTTTGGCTGGGATAAAGCTAAGTAAATTGCAGTGAAATTAAAAATTTATATAAAGTTACCTTCTTATTATTTATTGATCAAGTATTTTGATGAATCAATTGATTTATTTCTTGATTCCTCAACACAAATTTTAGAAGCATGGACAACATATTCTTAGATTTATTAAAGTTTAGATTCAACTGACATTGATTTTCTTTGCCTTTTTATGGTTTACTTGGCGATAGATTCATGTGAGTTTAATAAGTTCAAGAAGTAGGCTTTATGGGTTTGACTTCCAACTGGAGACCAGGAAGGAGTTATTAAATGCAAGCACAATTGATCATCACAACCAAAGTGCTTAGATTCACAAGAAAAGCTAAGGTTTTAGCAAAAAGCAAATGATTTTCTACTGTAGTTGCAATGATTTTGAATGTACCAGAGGCTACCTCCATATTTAAGATGCCTCTAGGATTCAAATTTCCCCCTTAACTGCGAGGTGGTTTGCAAACAATAACAATTAGCTATGCCTCTACGATTGTTGCGATCCTTGGAAATTTGCGAGTGGTTTTCAAGTATCCATGTAGAGTATGTGACAACAAAGGAACACTTAAGTGGATCTAGAAAAATGTACTACTTTTCCCTCTATTAGTAACAAAAATGGGAAGCATTTTTGTTCTTTTGTTCAATTTTGTCTAATTTTTCTTAGGTACTTGTTAATTAACAAAATGGATTGAATGCATTGGAACTTGATATCTTATTTCCACCTTATAATAATTCATACATGATATCATTATGTTTTTATTTCTTTTGCCTAGAAAAGAAATGTTACTACAAGATTATCTATGAATAATTAGTAAATTAAAATTGATTGAAGATCCATTTAACATAAAAAAATTAATAAGATTATATAAGTTTCAAATCTCAAATATATTTTAGAATAAAATTTCTTTCATTGTTGTTGATGAAAAATAATAAATATATACAATTTTATTAAACCAACAATGACGTAAAATTGTTTTAAAAAAATTCAAGAAATTAGAAATTAATTTTAAAAATTAAAAAATTAGAAAATTTCTAAAAATAGAAAAAATTATGAAATTAGAAATTAATTTTGAAAAATAGAAATTTTTTTTAAATAATTCTTAAAATAGAAAAATTATAAAAAAATAATTTAATTTTTAAAAATTAGAAATTAACGTTAAAAATAGAGAAAATTCTAAATTAATTTCTACAATTAAAAAAATTGTGAAAATAGAAATAAATTTTGAAAAAAAAAAAGAAAAACAATTCTTAAACTTTCTAAAAAAAACTTTGAAAATTGATTTTGAAAAATTATGAAAACAATTTTAAAAAATTCCTAAAATTAAAAATTAATTTTAAAAAATTTAATGTCTACTCCACCATCATTGACTCGAACATAATATCTTCTTGGTGAAACCCTATACTTTTTCTCCAACAATGCCTAAGATGATGTCGCTACCATGTTCTTAAATCTCTTCATCTCCTCCTTTGATTCCTCATGTCCACTTGAAGTTTCCTTGAAATCCTCTCCCATTCTCTCTACCACCATGCCACATCCATATGCTCTTATGCTATTTAGTTAGCTATAGCCATGATTTATAAACTTGTTGATAGTTGATTCTTATTACTTGATCATTAAACTTAAAAATAATAATAATAATTTATTCTCCTATTGATAATCCATTAATAATGTATTAAAAATTA
Organism: Rhizophora apiculata; assembly: GCA_037832385.1. Lineage (NCBI taxonomy): Eukaryota > Viridiplantae > Streptophyta > Magnoliopsida > Malpighiales > Rhizophoraceae > Rhizophora > Rhizophora apiculata. The sequence goes on from CM075425.1 coordinate 7,755,614, forward strand.
TATTTGGTATCACTCTATATTTGTTAAATCAGTTCACATTATCTATCGTGGAGTCGTGTTGCTATTATTTTCGATTATCATAAACAAAATCAATTTTAATTTTTATAATTTTTTCAATAATTTCTTGAAGTTTTCAATATCAATACCTAATTTTCTAAAATTTTTCCTTTGTTTCGAAATTAATTTATAATTTTATTATTTTTCAAAATTTCTATATAATTTTTAAAAATTTCAATTTTTTTATATTTTTTTTCTACTTTTTAAAACTAATTTATAATTATTTGAATTTTTAAAATTAATTTCAAAATTTTCAAAATATTTTTAAATTATTTTAATTTTTTTATTTTCAAAAATTAAAGTGAATTCTTTTATGTGCTTTAAAATTAAATTCAATTTTAAAAATTTTTCATATTTTTTTAAAAACTAATTCCCATTTTTAAAGAATTTTTCTATTTTTCAAAATTAAAAGCTATTTTTGAAAATTTTTTATAAAATTTTATTATCATATCATTACAAAATTATTTAATTTAACAAAATTTAAAATACGTAACCCTATTTAAATTAGCTTATAAAAATGATAATGAAGAATTAACAAAAATAATAATAAAAAATTGTAGTAAGTGTAATTATATGTGTATATGTATATATATATATAAAGATAGGTAAAAATTCTAGATAAAACTTTATTTTTTTATTTACTTTTTATGAGTTTTAATATTATTCTCATATTAAAATTTGATAATTCTTCCCTTTTTATTTTATAATAATAATAATATTATTATTATTAATTACATATATCTAATATTTTTTAATATAAAATATAATCCTTTCAAATTATACAACATTATTAAGAGCCTATTATTTTGTATATTTATATTTCAAGTCTGAATCAATTTCACTTGTTAATGAAACACAAAGATAGTTTCTCATGAATTTAATGAAAAGGAGTTCTTTTTTCTATTTAACAAAATATGATACCAAATATATGACTTCTAATTCTTCACAACAACTTATATAGAAAATTTAATTGTCGATTGCCAAAAGTAATCAAAATTTGTTTTTCCCTATGAATAATATGTACACATACATACAAAAAATTAATTTAAAAAAAAAAAAGAAATCTTATGTAACAAACTTTTTATTTTTTATTAAAAAATTTATTAAGTCATTATTTATATAATAAAAAATATATTTTTTTAGTTTCAAAAATCATTTATTTTTTTTTTACAATTAAAATCAAAGTTTTAGAAGTGAAAAAATTTAAATATTTAAAATTTAATTAATTTAATTATTTTAATAGAATTAAATTAATAAAAGTAGTATTTAATATTAAATATATAAAAATTTTAATAATATAAATTTTATTTTTAAAAAAATCAAAATATAAAAAAATATTTTCTTAATTTATTTACAAATTTTTGAAATTAACTAAATCAAAAAAATTATAACCAATTTATTAGTTTATAATCCAACCAGTCGGTTTATCAACTTACTCACTAATTTTCAAAACTAATAGTTTTTAGAGTAAATTAGACTAGATTAAATTCTAATTCTTAATTTTATTAATATAATCAACTAATTTACTTTGATTTTCAAAATTTTAATTAAAATTTGAAATTTAACTTATTAGCTATTGAGATATTTTACCTTTTTATATAGTTGTATGCTTGCAAATTTTGTGATGATAAATGTGGAGCCTAAAGAATGGTAAAATTTGTGTTTAGTGACTTCGGTACCACAAATATCCTAATTAAAGATCAAACTCCCACCTGTCTTTCCCCAGCTTTTGAAGGGCTAACATTGGATCGGTCGCAATAATAACATCCCCAATCTCCTCCCCGCGCAACTTGCAAAGCCATATAAATATCACTTGAGTTAAAGATCTATCTACTAAACTCATTTCTAGAAAGACCCCCAGAACCAGCCAAACCAAGAGCTCCTTTAGCAAAACTATCAACTTTAATTTTCATGATCATCGGTGGAGGAGGTTGCCAGCATGTTAAATTGGAATTAGGTACTCCTTCACAGCTCACCTAACCTTGCCGCATATACTCTTCTTGCCCAACATTATAAATCTCAACTGCTTGTCTTTTCATAGACTCTGCAATTTCCAAAGGGGCACAATGATCTCCAAAAAAAAAGCTAGCATTTTGCCGACTCCAAAGCTGCCACAAAGTTGAGATAAAAACTACTTGGAAGGAGCAATTCCAAGCAGGCACCACCTTTACCCTAGAGCAGCACCCTTTTCAGACCCAATCTTTAAAAGACCCCGAATTATGAAACTCGAAATTAATCAATTGAAATATAATGCACCAAATATTATTGGTTGGAACAACGTGGAAAAGTAAGGAATAATTAAGGTGTATTGCTTTTTTTTTTGTGTCAAAAATAGTTTATTGCCTTTTATTCCTCAAAATGTGTTTTTTTAAATCTGTTGGTAAGAGGATTTAAATCTTGCTAACAGAAATTAAGTAGTAATTGTCATTTTGTTTAGAGCTGGTCTGTTCGAGTGACCCTTTTCATGACAAGCTCCATTTGCCTTCGGACTCTTGGCAAGTTTTAGGCTCCTGCATAAGGCACAATCTACTTCAATTCCTCGTGGCCAATTAGTCTAAGCTAACACCTCATGTTTAATATGTGACCCTTTTATAGCTGTGGCTATTCTTAATGCTACCAGGGTGACTAGCATTTTTTTTTTTTAAGGACAAGTAGGATGCTTGTGGAATGGTAGATACCGCTATTACAACTTGAGAACTTGACTTATTTAACAAACATTGGAAGTAGATCCAACAACACCAAAAATTACTGGTTGTTCAATAATAATTCAAAATATGTTTGACTCCATATTTCAACGAGGACATCTAAAGTAGGGGAGAGACTTGAGGCTTGATAAGGGAGACAATTTTTGTAAATCTCAATATTTTGTTTCCATAATTGAGGTGGATAATAGCACCCTTTGTCAAATGTCAATGATGACTATAATGCCATTTCCTCAAGTCAACCATTGCTGCATTAGTATTTTCATTGGATCGTTGTCAAATGTCTAGCTCATTCTTCAAAGTCCCATCAACCTAGTTCCCCATCTCTGGTTCAGGGCATCCTGCAGCATTAGCCTCTTGCGAGGAGGTCATTAAGCTTTAGTGAAACTGAAGCATAAACATTGAAATCAAAATTTTTCCTGACTTAGCTTTTTTACCCCCACTGTTTATTCCTTTGGATATGCTAGTTTTTCACCTTTGTGTTGGATTCTTGAGTGCAACTTGCTTTTATTTCGTCTAGCTTTGGATGGATTTTGGGCTATTAAATTTTAAATTATGGTCAATGTGATTGCTGATTATACTAAAGCATTTTGGCTTTCTTGTTTTCGTTTGCTTTTCTTTTCTAGATGAAGACCAATCCTTTACTTATGGGTCTTTCAGCCCTCTAGTTAAAGATGTATAAATGACATTTACTCTAGTTTAGGTATCTTATAAACTTCAAATCACAAGCGTTTGTAGTTGAATGGTTAGGATAATTGCCTTCCAAGAAATAGACCTGGGTTTGACACCTGTTAAATGCAAGAGGACACTTTTTGTTAAAATCCATTACAATTCAGAATGCATTGGTCTCTCTCCCACACCCCCCCGCCCACACACACACACCATTATTTCCTTCCAACTCACTTGATTTCTTTTTGGGCTATGGCTTTTTTGCCTCTCACCCTAACACTGAACCCACATTTCTCCAATTCAAAACTAACAAAATTTTACAAAACATCCCTCCCAAAACCTAAATTCTGCCAAAACTTGTATGAATTTTGCTTCCACATCATATAGTCTCTATGTAAACAAGGCCAAATTTGAGTAGCTTTGATGCAACTCAACCAGATGGAATTCGATAATCTAACTATAGGTAGAGTTGTTATGGAGACACTACTTGACATAGCCTAGAAGATTTTAGGTTTTGCTTGTTGAAACAAAAAGAAAAGTTTTTTGTTACACGAGCTATTGTTAGTTAACTTGCAAAGAGGAAAGAAGTTTATATATCCTTTTGTTCTCTCATTCTTCTTACCAGAATTTTTTTTTTCTCTCATCTATAGACAATATCAAATTATGGCTTCTACGTCACTTCGGTCATGCCATAGGCAATTGATTTTCATAGTTTTTGCAGGTGTCTTTGAATGGTTAACTCTCTTTCTTCCCAAATTTTCTAGGCTAGAAGAATAATTTTTCCCTAGCATAAGACATCCTTCCATATGGTTGATCATTGATATAGTAGCCATAATTGCATTGGTCATTAATTTTTGCTTGAATTTTGTTAATTTCAATCCACCACCCTTTGCATGGGTCGTCGACATAAGAACAGTGTTTGAGATAACTATATGTTTTTCTTTTGCAGACATCATTTGTCTCGAAGCTGGGAGTGATGGACAAGAAACACTTACTTTATCCTTCTCTGTCCTCCTCAAAGTCACTAAATAATTTTTTTTCAAGGATGATGTTAGCTCTTCTTGAGACACTTCCCTTTAATGATTTCGTTGATTCAAAATTTGTGACGTGCTATTTTACACTTGCCATTTTTTGCATTTCCTTATGTCAAGAATCTTCTCCCTCACAAAAGGCATATATCCCCACAATGGTATTTGTGGATCTGGCGGCAAGTTTTGTCTTCAAAACAATCCACCTGGTATAATTTTGATTATTATCATTTTACACAATTATTTTAAAGTTAAGGATGAATGTAGTAAAGTTAAGGAGGCAGCAACTATAGTTGTGGAGAATGTTAAGAATCCTTCTATCAGTCCTTCTGATGAGTTTCATCCTTAGACTCTATTGGCTACACTCTTGTATTTTGATATTATTTGTTGTATTATAATGTTTATTTCTTAGTTTTTGTTGTATTTTTATGTTATTTATTGTCAACTTTTAATTTTTGATAATAATTATTTGTTTATTTTGAATAAGATTATGATGACAATCATAATGTTGTAGTTCAATGTTCTATTTTAATATTCTTTTTATTAGATTTTGTCTATACTACACCTTAGTAAGATATAATTATTTCCAAAGTTGTACCCCTTTACAAAAAATTGAACATGGTAATAAGCCATTGAATTTGCATAATTTGTGTTTGTAATTGTACCATTTGACATGGTAAAAAGATGTAATCTTTTTTTGTTATGCAAAACCTAGCAACCTAGTCTTACAAATGTCTATAAAAATGATTGAGCCAACAAATTTTTCTATGTCCCAATTGAAACTTTCATTTAAACAAGTTGGTTGAATGCAATTTAATTGTGGCCCATTATTCCAAGCTAAATTACATACATCTAAGCCCATCACTACACTTATAACTATCTTTAAGATAAAGAAGCCCAATGCCCATTAGGTGTCTAGTATGAGCAACTGGATCTGAGCAAGATAGGATATAAGCCCAATGCCCACTTGTGATTCTTTGTGCTTCTATGGAGATATTAGAGTGCTAGATATGATATGACTAAATTACCATTAATTACTTCTAAAGGTGTGATGTTTCCATCTAAGCTTCCTATTGGTGAATAAAGACATGCATGTAGTTTTTAGATCTTCCTTTTTTTTAAATGCAATCTTAAGAGGAGCTTCTTGATTTCTTGATCAGAACTCCTCTAATGGCTAATGTACACTTACTACCTTAAAGGCAATAATGAACATGACATTAACAACAAATCTACTATATGTTAGATTGATACTTCTCTATTAAATTGAATACATTAAAATAAAAATGATATAAATGCATGAAATAAAATAAAAAAAATAGTCACTAATTGAAATAAAATTAAGCATTATGTTATCTATCTAAATTTTAGTAATAACTAAATTTACAGCAATTAATATTATCAATAAGGTGAGAATAAATTATAGTTAAACAACTAAACACATCAACATCTACAAGGCAAGTATCAGCCATTATTTCTATCATAGAAATCTTTCATAATCATATTTATATGTTATCACTAATAATTTATTTTCTAAACTTAACAATAATGATAATCAATATTATATTATATTATAATAATAATTAAAGATTCCAACGTATCTTTTAAAATTTTACCATTGAAAAAAATGTCACTAAGTTGGACCAATTAAACACATCAAGGGAGCCCTAAGAAGAAAAGAACTAAATTAAATCACAACATTTGAAAGATAATAAAAAAATGTACTTATGAGATGATGGCTTGTGAGAATTGACCTGAGTAATGGCTAGAGAGATACCCATCCAAATGGGGCTTAAACTTAGAGGTAAGGTGGTTGGTGATTAGGGAGTGATACATGGTGTCATGAAACAATGATGTATTAGTAGTCAACATGTGGAGTTGATTGCCTATTTCCTCTGTGAAGCATCCCAAAGCGATCCAAGATTTGGCTAGTTTATTCTTAGGCTCAGATATGATCTCCTCTTTTGCCAAGACATCACTGTCTACCTTATCCTCAAAGCTTATGTAGTTGACCTCTAGGGACCAACCAAAGAGAGGGACCCTCCTTTACCATCTTTTTGAAGGAGAATTTCTAAGGAGTCATAAAATTAGCTAAAGCCTTAGGGAGGAGCATGGCTATCTAATCCTTTTGATGGATCATCGAATGATTGGTGTAAACCATCATTAGTCTCTCCCCTATTGATATCCTCCATTGCTAGTCTCTAATCAGGGACTGTTAAGATACAAGCCATGGTTATTTGCAACAACCATACTATCCCTTCTTCAATTTTATGGTGCCTCATCAACTCCATGTCAAACAACTCAACCATCCATTCCTTCCAACCACTGATTGGAGCACCTAGGCAAGTCAATGCCTTCCTTGCTTGGCGAGGTTTGATTGGAGCAATAAAATAAAACCACACACATAGATGAAAGCTTGCGACATGGCTAAAAGGAATGGAGGTTCCAAATAGTAGGTTCAAACAAAATTCCGAAATCTAGGCATGATTGGAAGAGAGAAAAAAATAGAGACATAATGTACTTAATTATTAGAGTAACTAATGTAATAGCTATTAATGTTGCCTCTCTTTTGCTTCCTTCTCCAAACCATGCATTTCACCATGATAGCAACAATAATAACACAAACAACAATCAAAAGCAAGGACAAAAACAAAAACATATTTTTGTAATGGAGACACTGCCTAACATGACCTAAAAGATTTTAGGTTTTGTTTGTTGTTGAAACATTGTTGCATCAGCTATTGTTAGCTAACTTGCAAAGGAGAAAGAGGATTATATATCCTCTTGTTCTCTCATTCTTCTTACCAAAAACATTTTTCTTTTCTATCGTCTATAGACAATATCAAATTATGGCTTTTACATCACTTTGGTTAAGTAATAAGCAATTGATTTTCACAATTTTTGTAGGTGTCTTTGTCTAGCTACCTATCTTTCTGCTCAATTTTTCTAGGCAAGAAGAATACTTTTTCCCCAACATAAGTCATCCCTCTAGATTGTTGATTATTGGTACAATAGCTATAATTACATTGGCCATTAATTTTTGCTTGACCTTAGTTAATTTCAATCTATTGCCCTTCACGTGGGAAATTAGCATAAGAATAGTGTTTGAGATAATTATATGTTTTTCTATTACATACATCATTTATGTCTTGAAGCTAGGAGTGATGGATAAGAAACACTTACTTTATCCTTCTTCATCCTTCTCAAAGTCACTCAATAATTTCTTTTTAGGGATGATGTTAGCTCCTTTTCAGACACTTCCCTTTGATAGTTTTCCCCATTCAAAATTTGTGATGTGCTGCTTTACACTTGCCATTTTTTGCATTTGCTTATATCGAGGATCTTCTCCCACACAAAACCCTCATAGAAGGCACATATCTTTGTGATAATGTTCATGGATGTGGCCAATTTTGTCCTGGAAAGTAATCCACCTAGTGTTAATTTGATTATTATTATTTTATACAATTAGTTTGAAGTTAAAGATAAATGTAGTAAATTTGAAGGGGAAGGAGATCTAGTTATGGAGAACATTAAGAATCCTTCTGTCAATCCTTTGGATGAGTTTCTTCCTTAGGCTCTGTTGGTTACACTCTTGTATTTTAATGTTGGTTTCATACTCTTTGTTGAATTTTTGTGTTGTTTATTATCTATTTTTAATTTTTTTATACTAATTATTTGTTTATTTTGATTAAGATTTTGATGACACCCATAAGGTGTTTTATTTTAATGTTTTATTTTAATATTTTTTTAATAGATTTCATCCATATCACACCTTAACAGAATATAGTTACTTCCAAAGCTTTACCCCTTTAATGAAAATCTAAACAAGGTAGCAAGCTATTGAATTTATATAATTTGTGTCTATAATTGTACCATTTTACATGGTAAAAAGAAGCAATTTGTTTTTGTTATGCAGATTCCAACAGCCTAGTCTTATAAATGTCATTAAAAGTGATTGAGCCAACAAATTTCTCTGTGTCCCATTTGAAACTTTCATTTGGACAAGCTTCATGAATGCAATTTGTCTATGGCCCATTATACTAAGTTGAATTACATACATCTAAGCCGATCACTACACCTATAACCATCTTTATAATGGAGAAGCCCAATGCCCATCAAGTGTCTAGTATGAGTAACCATATCTTAGCTTTGTGAAGACAACCCTTTAGATTGTTAATCATTGGTACAATAGCCACAATTGCATTGGTCATTAATTTTTGCTTCACCTTTGTTAATTTCAATTTGCTACCCTTCACATGGGCCATTAGCATAAGAACGGTGTTTAAGATAATTGACATAAGAAAAGTGTTTGACATAATTGGAATAGAATAGTGTTTGAGATAATTATATGTTTTTCTATTGTATATGTCATTTATGTCTTGAAGCTAAGAGTGATAAACAAGAAACACTTACTTTATCCTTCTTCTTCCTCCTTAAAGCCACTTAATAATTTCTTTCCAGGGGAGATGTTAGTGCCTCTTAAGACACTTCCCTTTGATGATTTTCCCAATTCAAAATTTGTGATGTGCTGCTTTACACTTGCCATATTTTCCATTTGCTTATATTGAGGATTTTCTCCCTTATAAAACCCTCATGAAGGCATATATCTCTATGATAGTGTTCGTGGATTTGGTGGCCAATTTTGTCCTGGTAAACAATCCACCTAGTGTAATTTTGATTATTCTTATTTTAGGCAATTATTTTGAAGTCAAAGATGAATGAAGTAAATTTGAGGAGGAAGTAGCTCTGGTTGTGGAGAACATTAAGAATCCTTCTGCCAGTCCTTTTGATGATTTTCTTCCTTAGGCTCTGTTGGTTACACTCTTGTATTTTAATATTATTTGTTGTATTTCAATGTTGGTTTCTTACTCTCTGTTGTATTTTTGTATTATTTATTATCATCTTTTAATTTTTAAAAAATAATTATTTGCTTATTTTGATTCAAATTATGATGGCACTCATAATGTTGTATTTTAATGTTTTATTTTAATTTTTTTATTAGACTACTTTCATATCACATCTTAATAGAATATAATTACTTCCAAGGCTTTGCCTCCTTTAATGAAAAACTAAATAAGGTAGCAAGCCATTGAATTTATATAATTTATGTCTGTAATTGTACCATTTGACATGGTAAAAAGATGCAATTTGTTTTAGTTATGTAGAACCTAGCAGTCTAGTCTTTTAAATGTCTATAAAAGTGATTGAGCCCACAAATTGGTCTCTGTCTCATTTGAAACTTTCATTTAGACAAGCTTGTTGAATACAATTTGTCTATGGCCCATTCTTCTGAGCTGAATTACATCCATCTAAGCTAATCACTACACCTGTAACCATTTTTATGATGGAGAAGCCTAATGCCCATCAGGCGTCTAGTATGAGTGGCCAAATCTTTGCTCCATGAAGACACCCCTTAAGATTCTTGATCATTGGTACAGTAGCCACAATTGCATTGGCAATTAATTTTTGCTTGACCTTTGTTAATTTCAATCTGCCACCCTTTACGTGGGCCATTGGCATAAGAACAGTGTTTGAGATAATTATATGTTTTTATACTGCATACATCATTTATGTCTTGAAGCTAGGAGTGACAGACAAGAAACACTTACTTTATCCTTCATTATCCTCCTCAAAGCCACTCAATAATTTCTTTCGAGGGATGATGTTAGCTTCTCTTAAGACACTTCCCTTTAATGATTTTCCCAATTCAAAAATTGTGATGTGTTGCTTTATACTTGCTATTTTTGCATTTTGCTTATATTGAGGATCTTCTCCCTCACAAAACCCTCATAGAAGGCACATATCTCAATGATAGTGTTCATGGATTTGGTGGCTAGTTTTGTCAAGGAAAATAATCCATATAGTGTAAACTTGATTATTATTATTTTACGCAATTATTTTGAAGTTAAAGATGAATGTAGTAAATTTGAGGAGGAACGAGCTCTAGTTGTGGAGAACATTAAGAATTCTTTTGTCAGTCCTTTAGATGAGTTTCTTCCTTAGGCTCTTTCGGTTGCACTCTTGTATTTTAATGTTACTTGCTGTATTTTAATGTTGGTTTCTTACTCTTTGCTGTATTTTTGTGTTATTTATTATCAACTTTTAAATTTTTAGTAATAATTATTTGTTTATTTTGATTAAGATTATGATGACACTCATAATGTTATATTTTAATGTTTTATTTTAATACTTTTTATTAGAATTCATCTATAAGTCACCTTAATAGAATATAGTTACTTTAAAATCTTTGCCCCCTTTAAAGAAAAACTGAATAAGATAGCAAGTCGTTGAATTTATATAATTTGTGTTTATAATTGTACCATTTGGCATGGTGAAAAGATGCAATTTGTTTTTGTTATGTAAAACCTGGTAGCCTAGTCTTATAGATGTCTAAAGTAGTGATTGAGCCAACAAATTTGCCTCTATCCCATTTCAAACATTCATTTAGACAAGCTTGTTGAATGCAATTTATCTATGACCCATTATTCTAAACTGAATTACATACATCTAAGTTGATCATTACACCTATAACCATCTTTATTATGCAGAAGCCCAATGCCCATCAAGTGTTTAGTATGAGTAGCCAGATCTTTGCTCTGTGAAGACATCCCTTAACCTTTCTTAATTTCAATCTGCCACCCTTCACGTGGGCCATTATCATAAGAATAGTGTTTAAGATAATTGGCATAAAAATAGTGTTTGAGTTAATTATATGTTTTTCTATTGCATATATTTTAAAATTTTTTATTAGATTTCATCTATATTACATCTTAACAGAATATAGTTACTTTCAAATCTTTGCCCCTTTTAAAGAAAAATTGAACAAGGTAACAAGCTATGGAATTTATATAATTTTGTGTTTGTAATTGTACCAATTAACATGGTAAAAAGATGCAAATTGTTTTAGTTATGCAAAACTTGGTAGCCTAGTCTTATAGATGTCTATAAAAGTGATTGAGCCAACAAATTTGTCTCTGTCCCACTTCAAACTTTCATTTAGATGGCTTGTTGAATGCAATTTATCTGTGGCGCATTATTCTAAGCTAAATTACATATATTTAAGCCGATCACTACACTTGTAACCATGTTTATTATGGAGAAGCCCAATGCCCATCAAGTGTCTCGTATGAGTAGCTAGATCTTAGCTCCGTAAAGACATCCCTCTAGATTGTTGATCATTGGTATAGTAGCCACAATTTCATTGGCCATTAATTTTTACTTGACCTTAGTTAATTTCAATATGCAACCCTTCAAGTGGGTCATTGGCATAAGAATAGTGATTAAGATAATTATATGTTTTTCTATTGCATATGTCATTTATGTCTTGAAGCTAAAAGTGATGGACAAGAAACACTTACTTTATCCTTCTTCGTCCTCCTTAAAGTCACTTAAAAATTTCTTTCCAAAGATAATGTTAGCTCCTCTGAAGACACTTCCCTTTAATGATTTTCAAGATTCAATCTTTGTGATATGCTACTTTACACTTGCCATTTTTTCCATTTGCTTATATCAAGGATCTTCTTCCTCACAAAACCTTCAAAGAAGGCACATATCTCTATGATAGTGTTTGTGGATTTAGTGGCTAGTTTTGCCCTAGAAAGAAATCCACCTAGTGTTAATTTGATTATTATTATTTTATGCTATTATTTTAAAGTTAAAGATGGATGTAGTAAATTTGAGGAGGAAGGAGATCTGGTTATGGAGAACATTAAGAATCCTTCTATAAGTCCTTTTGATGAGTTTCTTCTTTAGGCTCTGTTGGTTACACTATTGTATTTTAATGTTATTTGTTGTATTTTAATGTTGGTTTCTTACTCTTGGTTGTATTGTTGTGTTATTTATTATCAAATTTTAATTTTTTAATAATAATTATTTGTTTATTTTGATTAAAATTATGATGGCACTCAAAATGCTATATTTTAATGTTTTTTTTTAATATTTTTTTGTTAGATTTCATCTATATCACACCTTAACAGAATATAGTTACTTCTAAAACTTTGCTCCCTTAAAAAAAATAAAACTAAACAAGGTAGCAAGCCATTGAATTTATAAAGTTTATGTTTATAACTTTGCCATTTGACATGGTTAAAAAATGCAATTGTTTTTGTTATGTAGAACCTAGTAGCCAGGTCTTGTAGATGTCTATAAAAGTGATTGAGTTGACAAATTTGTCTTTATCCCATTTCAAACTTTCATTTAGATAAGCTTGTTGAATGCAATTTGTCTATGGCTCATTTCTCTAAGCTGAATTACATACATCTAGGCCAATCACTACACCTGTAACCATCTTTATGATGAAGAAGCCTAATGCCCATCAAGTGTCTAGTATGAGTAGCCAGATATTAGTTTTGTGAAGACATCCCTCCGAATTGTTGATCATTGGTACTGTAGCCATAATTGCATTGGCAATTAATTTTTGCTTGACTTTTCTAAATTTCAATCTACCACCCTTCACTTGGGCCATTGGCATAAGAACAATGTTTGAGATAATTATATGTTTCTCTATTGCATACGTCATTTATGTCTTGAAGCTAGGAGTGACGGACAACAAACACTTACTTTATCCTTCTTCATCCTCCTTAAAGCCACTCAATAATTTCTTTTCTGGGATGATGTTAGCTCCTCTTGAGACACTTCCTTTTAATGATTTTCCTAATTCAAAATTTGTAATGTACTGCTTTACAGTTGCCATTTTTTGCATTTGCTTATATTGAGAATCTTCTCTGTCACAAAACCTTTATAGGAGTCACATATCTCTATGATAGTGTTCGTGGATTTGGTGCCCAATGTCGTCCTGGAAAATAATCTACATAGTGTAAATTTGATTATTATTATTTTATGCAATTATTTTGTAGTTAGAGATAAATGTAGTAAATTTGAGGAGGATATAGCTCTGGTTGTGGAGAACATTAAGAATCCTTTTGTAAGTCCCTTTAATGAGTTTCTTCCTTAGGCTCTATTGGTTACACTCTTGTATTTTAATGTTATTTGTTGTATTTCAATGTTGGTTTCTTACTCTTAGTTGGATTATTGTGTTATTTATTATCAAATTTTAATTTTTTAATAATAATTATTTGTTTATTTTGATTAAGATTATGATGGCACTCATAATGTTGTATTTTTATGCTTTTTTTAATATTTTTTTATTAGATTTTATCTACATCACACCTTAACAGAATATAATTACTTCCAAAGCTTTGCTTACTTTAAAGAAAAACAAAATAAGGTCGCAAGTCATTGAATTAATATAATTTATATCTATAATTGTACCATTTGATATGGTAAAAAGATGCAATTTGCTTATGTTATGTAGAACCTAGCAACCTAGTCTTACAGATGTCTACAAAAGTGATTAAGCCAACAAATTTGTCTCTGTCCCATCTGAAACTTTCATTTAGACAAGCTTGTTGAATGCAATTTGTCTATAGGCCTAATATTTTACTTCTTTTTCCTCTTTATGTTGTTTTGGTCTCCAAATGTTTCTTGGATAATTAATAAAAAAGAAAAAAGTCGATCATATGCTAAGCTAATCACAAAAATTCTATGCAATATAATGATGCAAGTACACTTATAAATTTAGGAAAGCCAACATTTTGAAATACAAATGTGCCCATTTTGATTCATATATCTTTCATGAATCAAAAAGTTGGCTCCAGTAAAAGTACGAGAGTATAAAATTTGGATAAAAATTCAGGTCATTTCTTACAGGTTAGCAATAATAGATTATGTATTTTCTTTGGAGATATTTACAACCTTGAAGAGTGCTAGATATGATGATATGACTAAATTACCATCAATTACTTATAAGGGTGCAATGTTTCCATTTGTTCTTCCTGTTGATGTATAAAGACATGCATGTGGGTTTTTGGTTTTTTTTGGATGCATTCCTGGAAGGCACTTCTAGATCGGAACTCCTTTGGTGGCTAATCTATTGCTATGCTACAAGAAAAGTTGGCAACTTTTATATATAATTATATTTTATTATCAATATTTTTATATTACATATATGTATATATTAAATATTTTATATATTTAATCTTATACATGAATTTTATCAATTTAATTTTAATTAAAATAATTAAATCTATTAAACATTAAATCTTAAATTTTAAAATTTTTTAATTTAATAACCAATTCTATCACTAAAACTTTAATATTAATTAGAAAAGCTCCATATATAATGAAACTTGAATGCCAAAAAAATGAATGATTGACTTTATACAAATCTTCTAGGTTCCTCTCTACTGCTCTAAACTAGAAGGTTTTCAGGTGATGATTCTGTATTTGAGCTTCCATTATACAAATAGTATCCAACTTCCTTGATTTACCTTGCATCTACAATGCCACACAACATGTCAAAAACAAACACCAACATTCCCTCTAAAATCCCTCCTTCTTCCCATTTACATTACCTCAGTGCCATTCTCATTCCATCTCTCTTCTGCCACCTTCTCCAAACCACCCATTTCACCACAACAATACCAATAAGAAAACAAACAATAACAAAAACAATGAGGGAAATAAAAAAATATTTTTGTTATGAAGATGTTGCCCCAAATAGCCCAAAAGCTTTTAGGTTTTTTTCTTTTGTTTTTTTGTTGGTGAAATAGAATGGAAAGATTTTTGTTGCACGAGCTATTATTAGCAAATTTATAGAGGGGAAAGAAGTGTATATATCCTCTTGTTCTCTCATTCTTCTTAACAAAATTTTTTTATTTTCCTTCTCCTTTCATGGTCAATATCAAATTATGGCTTCTATGCTACTTCAATCATGCTATACGCAATTGATTTTCATATTTTTTACAACTTTTTTTTTTGGTTGTCTATTTTTTTACTTTAATTTTCAAAATTGTAGGAAGAGGTTTTCCCCAATGTTATACATCCTTTGATATGGATGATCATTATTGCAATAGCCATAATTGCATTGGCCATTAATTTTTGCTTGACCATTTTTAATTTCAATTTGCAGCCCATCATGTGGGGCATCGACATAAAGTAGTGTTTGAGATAATTATATGTTTTTTGTTGCATACGTCATTTATGTCTTGAAGCTGGTACACTTTCTTTATCCTTCTTTGTCCTCTAAGCCACTTAGCAATTCCTTTCCATAGGTGGTGTTAGCTACTCCTCAGACACTTCCCTTTCATGATTCTAATGATTCAAAATTTACAATGTATTATTTTACACTTGCCTTTTTTTGCATATGTCTATCATAGACATCTTTTCCCTTACAAAAGTTATATATCCCTATGATGGTGTTCATGGATTTGGTGGCTAGATTTGTCTTCGAAAATAATCCACCTAATGTAATTTTGATTATAACTACTATATTCGTAGTTATTGTATTACGTAAGTATTTTGAAGTTAATGATGAACATAGAAAAGTTTAGGAGGTAGTAGCTTTGGATGTGGAGAATATTTAGAATCCTTCTATCAGTCCTTCTAATGAGTTTCTTCATTAGGCTCTATTTGTTAAATTCTTGTATTTTAATGTTAGTTGTTGTATTTTTATTTTATTTATTGCCATTTTTCAACATTTTAAAAATAATTATTTGTTTATTTTGAATAAGATTTTGATGACACTCATAATGCTATATTTAAATGTTTTATTTTAATATTTCTTATTAGATTTCATCTACACTATACCTTAGTAGAATACTGAAGTTCCTGACTTCTCCTTAGAATCTACTAGTTTGTGATATTGAGAGGGGTGGGTGAATCAGTATCACCACAATTCGCAATTCGTAGGTAAGTGAACAACTTCAACCTCTTCTTAAAAGTAAATTCTTTTTCAGACTCGATTAAGGTAGATCTATTACTACCTACTAATCACAATAGTCCCCAAAGTCACCTTTTAAACACTTTGCCTAATAGACAATTTGGATGTTCTTATTTAGGCCTTCGTTAGGTTATGGGTTGATTAATACTTTAACTGCGTTCACAACTCAATTCAAAACACAGAACGTAAAGCAAATTAAGGATACACGAGATTTACGTGGTTCTGTCAATGTGACGTACATCCACGGTGGTAAGGACTATCCCTTACCGAGACCATCCACTATACTTGAGAATTTCAGTTACAATGGATGTCTTAATCCTTTACTCCTTTCACTATTGCAAATACTAAGTAAGTACAATACAAAGAGTGTCACTTACTGTGTTTACCCTTCTTCTAGCTTGTCTTGCCTCTGTTGAATTGAAAGGCTGCTCTACTGCCGCTTAGAAGTTCACCGCAACGCTCTCTAACCTCTCTTGAAGAAATTTAGAAATACGTTGAGTTCTTTCCAATGTTTCGCCGAATTCCTTCTCTAGGTTGTCTCACACAGCTCCTGCTTTCACTGTCTCACGGTCTCACCCGTCTCCTTGTCTCACGGCTCGCCTCACGTTTATATTTTTCCGTCCAGCCCCTGTTCTGCTGGATCTCTCACCGTCGACTGGATCTCTCTCACTGTTGGTTTCTGTTTTTTTGTCCAGCCCATATTCTACCGGATCTCTCACCGTCAACCGAATCTCCTTCTGTCGGATCTCTCACCGTCGACCGGATCTCTTTCTGCCGAACCTCTCACCATCGCCAGATCTCTTCATGATCCCAGCCGGATCTCTCTGGTCTCACGCCGTCATCGATCTGCTCAACTGCCGACTGCTGGTGTGCCGATGGTGTGTCGTTCCTCACGGGTTTCTTTCTTGCCAATGGTGTGACTAGGTTTTCTGTCCATTTTTCTCAATAGCCGATGCATCTCTTTTTGTTGTCTTCCAATGGCTTTTATATACTCCTCCATGAAACTTCAATAGGGCTTCCTTGCAGCGAATTTACTGTCTTGCCCTTTCCATGTGGCTTTTACGTTCTTGCCCCTCCATGTGCCTTTTACCTTCTTGCACACTTAAACCTAGTTAACAACAATTACAACCCATACAAGGCTATTGGAACAACAATCTCCCCCTTTGTAATTGTTGGCAACACTCATGACAAAAGCCACTATGTAGCAGTTTCAACTCCCCCTAAATATGCACTCCCCCTTTCTTAATAGCTCCCCCTGCACTATTGCTTCTTTCCCCCTTTGCCAACTAATTACAAATCTGAAAAAACTTGCAAAGTGGAGATGGAGGATTCACCTGAACTTCAGGCTTGAGGAGGCATTTGCACAAATAGACTCAATCTGTGCTTTTCAAACAACTCTGTGGACAGAGGTTTAGTTAGAATATTTGAAAATTGATCTTTAATGCCAACATACTCCAACTGAATTGTACCTTATTCCACTTGATCTTTAATGAAGTGATACTAGATGTCAATATGCTTGCTCCTTGAATGTTGAACCGGATTCTTATTGAGATCAATAACACTTTGATTATCACAAAGTACACTCACTGGTAATTTCACTTCCAAACTCAAGTCTGCCAATTGTCTTAGCATCCATATCACCTATGTATATACTGCACAAGCAGCCATATACTCAGCCTCAGTTGTGCTTAAAGCAACACTGTTTTGCTTTCTACTTAACCATGCAACACACTTTAAACCCAAGTAAAAGCTGCAGCCACTGGTTGATTTTCTATCATCTATACTTCCTACCCAGTCTGCATCAGTGTATGCTCGTAGTTTAACAGAATCCATGGCTGGATACCACAAGCCCATTTCCAGTGTTCTTTTGAGGTACCTTAGGATTCTTTTCACTGCCAACACATGAGACTCCTTAGGATCAGCTTGGAATCTGCTGGCAGTGCACACAACTTGCATAAGATCAGGCCTTGATGCTGTAAGGTACAGAAGGCTCCTTATCATCTTCCTATACTCTGTAGGGCTTGTACTCCTTCCCTCCTGATCTTTTGTTAACTTACAGCCCACTGTCATAAAGGTGCTAACAGATCTACTATCCTTCATGCCAAACCTTTTCAGCATCCCTTTGGCATATTTCATTTGAGAAATAAAGATACCTTCTTCACACTGCTTTATCTGTAATCTAAGAAAATACGTCATTTCTCCAATCAATGACATCTCAAATTCCTCACTCATCTTCTGTGCAAAATCTTGGCATAGCTCAAAGTGATCCCCTCTAAAGATGATGTCATCCACATATATTATGGTTATCAGCTGACCTTTTTCTGAGTTGAACACATATAGGTTATTATCTACCGTTCCTCTTTTAAAGTTCAACCTTTTCAAGTACGCATCTAGCCTACTGTACCATGCTCTTGGAGCTTGCTTAAGACTATACAAGGCTTTCTTCAGCTTGCACACATGTGTCTCATCCTCACTGATTTGTACTCCATCGAGTTGTTCAATATACACTTCTTCTTTCAGGAGCCCATTCACAAAGGCGGATTTCACATCCATCTGATAGAATTTATACCTCTTGTATGCTGCCAAAGCTAAGAACATTCTGATAGTCTCTAACCTTGCTACCGGTGCAAAAGTTTCATCAACATCTACCCCTTCTATCTGAGTGTAGTCTTTGCAAACCAGCCTGGCCTTGTTCCTCACCACCTTGCCATCTTCATTGTGCTTATTCCTAAATAACCACTTTGTTCCTATGACATTCTTATTAGTGGGTCTTGGAACCAACTCCCATGTATCATTCTTCTCAATTTGATCCAGCTCCTCATTGATAGCTTTGACCCAGGCTTTGTCTTGAATAGCCTCTTCAACAAATTTAGGTTCAACTCGTGAGAGTAAAGCAGTAACTCCCATAATTCTTCTTCTTGTTGTAACTCCTGCTGATGTGTCACCTATGGTCTAATCTCCTTGATGAGCATTGGTCCATATTTTCTTTGTCCTTCTTCCTTGCACTGTCTTTGTTGCAAGAGGATCACTTTCTTTATCTTCAGACTCACTCTTCTCCAAGTCTGAACTTACTTCTTGTTCCTTTTCTTCAAGTTGGTCTGATTTGTCATCTACATTGAAGTCATCTTCTTTATTGTCCTCAACTTCTCCATTCTACATTGTTTTTCAGTTCTCATCTATTCTCACATCACTGGAAGTGATCACATTTCCCAGCTTATACAGGAAAGCTCTGTAATTTTTTGTCTTTGCTGAGTATCCCACAAAGATGCCTTCATTAGACCTAGCATTGAATTTTCCCAAGTTTTGCTCCTTGTTCTTCACAAAACATGGGCTGCCAAAGACTCTGAGATACTTGGCTATTGTCTTCTTCCCACTCTATAGCTCATATGGAGTCTTATCAGTATTAGGCCTTAGTAGAACTCTGTTCAGTAGGTGCACGACTGTAAATGTTGCTTCTGTCCAAAATCTTGTGTGAAACTTGGATTCCAGTAGTAGAGTCCTTGCCATTTCAACCACAGCTCTATTCTTCCTCTCTACCACCCCGTTCTGTTAAGGTGTTCTCGCTGCTGCCATCTAATGGTGAATACCATATTTTTTAAGGTAATCTTCAAAAGCTTCATTTGTAAATTCAGTGCCTTAATCTGACCTCAATACTTTGATCTTCCTTCCACTCTCATTTTCAACCAATCTTCTGTATCTCTTGAAGCAATTCATAACTTCTAACTTGTATTTGAGGTGCATGATGTAGGTCCTTCTGGAATAATCATCAACAAACAAGATAAAGTACCTCTCACCTTTCAACCCTTTTGTTCTCATCGGCCCATACAAATCAGTATGCATAATGTCAAGCACTGCTTCAAAACTGAACTCTTTGGTCTTATACTGTTTTCTAACATGTTTTCTTTTAGAGCATGCTGAGCAAACATACTCTCTCTCTCTCTTGAGGTCAGGAATATCTCTGATTGCATGAGTAGTGGTCAGCTTCCTCATGTTCTTCTATGATAAGTGTCCCAGCCTCCTATGCCAGAGTTGATTTTCTTCTTCTTTTGTAAGTAAATAGCTACTTATCTTGCCCTCATCAATCACATATAAATTTCCAGGTATTCTCTTCCTGGCTGCAACAGTATTACCTTCTTTACTCTTTACCTGGCAACCTGTTTTTGTGAATATTACCTTATGGTTTTCGTTGCATAGCTGACTGACAGATGCTAAATTATATTTGAGTCCTTCAATGTGCAGAACATTTTTTAGCTTTCCTCTTCTAATCTTTACTGACCCCTAACCATTGATGCTAAGTGAATCATCATTGCCAAACTTGACTCTGCCTTCTCTTGATTTGTTTAGCTTTGATAATTTACTCTTGTCTCCCGTCATGTGCGAAGTGCATCCACTATCAAGGATCCACTACTTATCCTTGCAGTTAGTTTTGAGTGTAATTTTAGTTATATTAGCCACCTCCCTTTTAGCTTTATATTTCTTTTTTTGAACTGGCTGGAAGATAGTTTTCTCCTTTTTCTCAGCTTTGACTGCACCGCTTGTTTTCACTGTGCCACTGAGTGCCTTCTCTTGCTCAAGGAGAAGTGTCATGCATCTCTTGGCATTATGGCCATCCTGCCCGCACCTTTCACACTGTTCTAAGTCTGCCAATATAGCAAACTTGTTCCTTGAAACCACTGGTTTGGGCTTCCACCAACAATCCTTATCAGCATGTCCTTGCCTTTTACAGTATGTGCAAGAACTCATGACAGGTGTTCTCTTCTGAATTCTGTATTGTCTCCCCCTATATGCAGCATCGTATTTTCTTAAATTGGAGACATATACTGGCCTTCTCCACCAGCAGTTACTCACCTTATGACCCCAAACTCAACAGTAAAGGCAATGACCTTGAAACTGCCTCTTCTTGGGTTTAATCACAGTTTGTCTTCTTCTATTCATCACTTGCTGTGTAGGCAAAATAGCTAGCTTCTTTGCTTGTGTGACTTTCATTTCAGTCACCTTCTTCTCTTTCTTCTGTTCAATCATAGCCCTTTACTGGCTGACTTTCTTTTCTTCCTTCTTGTTTGCCACCCTAGGTTGCTTCTTCAGATCTTCTTTATTCTTAGCTATCTTCTTCTGAGTCACAACCTTCTCTTTCAACTTCTGTGGCATATTCTTATTTTCTTTAGTCAATGCAGCCTCAGATTACTGCACTTTCTCTACATTCTTTTCTCCCTTTTCAGAACTTATTTCTCCTATCATTTCAAGCTTCTGCAAGTTCTCTTTTCTACTTTTGAGTTGTTGCTGAAGTCTCAGCAACTCTTTCTCCATTTCTTCAATTTTTGAACCCCTTGAGCCAAGCTCTACTATAAAGTCTTCATATATTTTGATCTGCTTCTCAAATCTTCTCTTCAAGTCAATATGCTCAGCCCTTATTTCATCCTTTTGACTTTTAGCTTCCTCAGACTTTGCTTCAACTTGTTTTATATGGGCCTCCAACCTTCTTATGGTTCTGCCCCTTCTGATTATCTCCTTTGAAGTTGCTTCCAGCTCAGCTTTAAGATCTGGCTCTTCTCCATTAACTTCCTTTTCCTCTTCAAAGGTTGAGCTACCACCTTGTGCTAATGCCACAAAGACATACTCATCTGATGAGTCTTCATCTTCCTCCTCATCAGCTTCTTTTTTCTGACTCACATAACTCTTGAATAAGCCTCTTATCTTCCTCTGTGGGTTGGTAATCTTCTTACTGGACTTCTTTGATTTGAATGATGATCTTATCCATCTTGAATTCTACTCATCATCACCATCCTCATCTTCATCATCAAGTTTGACTTTACACTGAGAAGCAAAGTGTCCAGTTTGCCCACAACGGTAACATCTCAAGGACAACTGTCCTTTTCCCTTCTTAGACCCCTTTTTGAATTTCCTTGTGAAGTAAGCCAATACTTCACCTTCACTTTCTTCCTCATCATCATCATCATCCTTATCAGATGATTCTTCCTCTTCCTTTATCTTCAAGTGTTTCATAGCTTTGAAAGCTACCTCCTTCGATACCTTTGACGTTAAGGAGCTCTCAATTGACTTTATTCTCATCTCATATGCAATGAGATTGCACTAAAGATCATGCAGAGACATAGAATTGAGATCTCTACTCTCCTCTATGGCTGCCACCTTTGAGGCAAACCTCTCAGACAGAATTCTCAGAATTTTCTTCATAATCGATGAGTCCATCTTGTTCTTCCCATGACTTCTTAGGTTGTTTATAGCATCAATAACCTTGGTGAAGAACTCTTGAACTGTCTCATTCTTCTGCATTCTGAGAGATTCATATCTGTCCTTGAACACTTAAAGCTTAGCCTCCTTCATTCTGTCATCACCTTCATAGACTTTCTGCAATCTGTCTCATATCTCCTTGGCAGATTTGCAATCCATAACTTTAGCATACTCAGCATCTGTCAATGCTGAAATGATGACATTTGAGGCCTTCCCATTTATCTCAAACTGCCTTAACTCTTTTGGGGTTGGGTCTTTACCTTCTTCCGGAGCCACAAAACCCTCATGTACGCATTTCACCACGTTTATGCCCATGGTTGCAAATACCACTTGCATTCTTACTCTCCACATATGATTGTTGGTTCCGTTGAAGATTGGAACCTTCTTGCTGTAAGTGGTGCTAGTGTTGGTACCAGCTTCCATTTATCAGTATGCTGAACAAGTCAAACTTTTAGATCCCTTCAAACTAGTATACCAAGCTATTAAGTTTCAAACTGGTGAACCTGTGCTCTAATACCAATTGAAGTTCCCGACTTCTCCCTAGGATCTACTAGTTTGTGATATTGAGAGTGGGGTGAATCAGTATCACCACAATTCGCAATTCGCAGGTAAGTGAACAACTTCAACCTCTTCTTAAAAATGAACTCTTTCTCAAACTCGACTAAGGTAGATCTATTGCTACCTACTAATCACAATAGTCCCCAAAGTCACCTTTCAGACACCTTGCCTAATAGATAATTTGGATGTTCTTGCTTAGGCCTTCGTTAGGTTATGGGTTGGCTGATACTTTAGCTGCATTCACTACTCAATTCAAAAGATAGAATGTAAAGCAAATTAAGGACACATGAGATTTACGTGGTTCCATCAACGTGATGTACATCCACGGTGGTAGGGACTCTCCCTTACCAAGACCATCCACTATACTTGAGAATTCCAGTTACAATGGATGTTTTAATCCTCTACTCCTTTCACTATTGCAAATACTAAGCAAGTACAATACAAAGAGTGTCACTTACTGTGTCTACCCTTGTTCTAACTTTTCTTGCCTCTATTGAATTGAAAGGCTGCTTCACTGCCACTTAGAAGTTCACCGCAACGCTCTCTAACCTCTCTTGAAGAAATCTGGAAATACGTTGAGTTCTTTCCGATGCTTCACCAAATTCCTTCTCTAGGTTGTCTCACACAACTCCTGCTTTCACCATCTCACGGTCTCACCCGTCTCCTTGTCTCACGGCTCGCCTCACGTTTCTATTTTTCCGTCCAGCCCCTGTTCTGCCGGATCTCTCACTGTCGACTGGATCTCTCTCACTGTTGGTTTCTGTTTTTCCGTCCAGCCCCTGTTCTGCCAGATCTCTCTCACTGTTGGTTTCTATTTTTCCGTCCAGCCCCTATTCTGTCGGATCTCTCACTGTTGACTGGACCCCTGTTCTGCCGGATCTCTCACCGTCGACTGGACCCCTGTTCTGCCAGATCTCTCACTGTCGATCGGATCTCCTTCTGCCAAATCTCTCACCATCGACCGGATCTCTTTCTGCCAAACCTCTCACCATCGCCGGATCTCTTCACTGTCCCAGCCGGATCTTTCTGCCATCCCAGCTGGATCTCTCTAGTCTCACGCCATCGCCGATCTGCTCAACTGCCGACTGCTGGTGTGCCGGTGGTGTGCCATTCCTCACGGGTTTCTCTTTCTTGCCGGTGGTGTGGCTAGGTTTTCTGTCCGTTTTTCTCAATAGCCGATGCGTCTCTTTTTGTTGTCTTCCAATGGCCTTTATATACTCCTCCATGAAACCCCAATAGGGCTTCCTTGCGGCGAAGCTATTGTCTTGCCCTTTCTATGTGGCTTTTACATTCTTACCCCTCCATGTAGCTTTTACCTTCTTGCACACTTAAACCTAGTTGACAACAATTACAACCCATATAAGGCTATGGGAACAACAAATACAATTATTTCCAAAACTTTCTCCCATATGAAGAAAAGCTAAACAAGATAGCAAGCTGTTGAATTTGCACAAATTGTGTCTGTAATTGTACCATTTGACATGGTAAAAAGATGCAATCAGTTTTTGTTACATGAAACCTAACGACCTAGTCTTACAAATGCCTATAAAAGTGATTAAGCCAATAAATTTGTTTGTGTTCCAATTGAAACTTTCATTTAGATAATCTCATTAATGCAATTTGTCCGTGACTCATTATTTTGAGTTGAATTACATACATCTAAGCCCATCACAACACTTGTAACCATCTTTAAGATGGAGAAGCCCAATGCCGACTAGGTGTCTAGTATGAGTGACCGAATCTTAGCTCCATAAAGTTAAAGTAAATATGATTTTTGTTTTTGGCCTTCAGTGTGTAGGTTTGGTTCAAGTCTAAACTCTTTTCAAAGTGTATCATAGGCTTGACCTTTCTCACTAGGCCTACTCACTTGTAAATGGGCTTAGACCTTTGAATTTATATCTACATTAGCCCAAAAGGGGTTTGGGCAAGACTTCCTTTCAAATTTTTAACATGTGTAGTTAGTACCATATATATAAATAAATTATTTTAGACAACTGTTATAAATAACTAATTTATAAATGTTATTTTAAGAGAGGAGGTAAGACTTTTTTTTATCTTCTTTATCCCTCTCTTTATCTATATATATATAAAATAAATTATTTTGAAAAATATATTGTCTTCATAAAAAATTATTTATTATTCTAAATTACTTCATATAATTGTTAATTTACTTTTAACTTATTATTTTGCATTATGGTTTCAAAGAAGGTTAATTCATTATTTTTCATCGAAATTAAAATATTTTACTGTATTGTAAAAATTTGTATGTGAAGGTTTCATATCAAATTAGATAATAAAAAAATGTTAGTGTTCAAATTTGATGAAAAATTAAATAACCTCATATTTTTCCTAATTTGATTTTCCCAACATCAAGGAAAAATTCCATCTAATAGATGTCCTAATATTGTTTTTCTTTTTTCTTTTAAAAAATAAAATAACTATCAAAATTACATATGCGTTAAATTAACTGACTTTAGGCATATGACAATATATTTAATTTAAAGCAAATTAAAATTAACACAATTAATATAAATTAATTGTAATATTTCCATCCTGCATTATTCTAGTAAAGGTCAAAATCCAACTCGAATGGCAAATGGACCCTTTAGATATGGACAAAGAACAAACACTTTCTAGATTGGCACCTAGTCATGGCCTCATTGTCTAATCCCATGCCTCCAATCAATGAGTTTTCATCAAATATCTATTATGGACTCATTGTATTACATATATGTTTTTACTTCAAAATCTTTGTTGATTGATGTATTATTGATTAGAATTAATATCTATATTTGAATTATGTTGAAGAGAGTGGCCTATTGGGAAGCATAATAAAGTTGCCCCATTCAAGTTCTTGGTTCCTCTTATTCATGTTTCTGTTCATCCTCTAGCTAAACTACCCACCACTTTTTTTGTGATAATTTTTTTCTTTCATTTTTGGACTATCCACTGCATGTATTTTGAATTTTGATTGTCCAATGTATGGCTTTAGTAGGTGATTGTAGTGTTTTAGTTTAACCTCACTATGCCATAGACCTATTTTAAGGGATCAATTATTTATGGCTTTGTTGGCTGGCTCATTTGCTCATGGCTTTTACTTGGTATGTCCTTTTTCAAACTAGTTACTTGTTCTACAATTTTGTTCATTTATTTATTTATATTTAGAATGTGATTCTTAATTCTAATACTTTTCACAATTTTTTTTTACCATTTTGTCAATTGTTGAGCAATCATATCAATTGTTCTAGGTGCCTTAATTTTGGTTTAAACTTTTCTTAGGCTATGGGGGGTATCAATTTTTTTTTTATTTAGGATGTATGAAATTTAGTCCAAATCAAAAATTAATGTTATTCATTGGAAGGATAAATGTGTGAATAGTTAGTAGTTACAATTGAAGTAATTGTTACAAACATGATGCCCATGCATACAAGTATTTAAAAAGAATAATTGTTACAAGTAGATTGGGAATATCCTTTCCTATGTGCAAAATGATGTTGTTTTTAGCATGTTTAAAGAAAGGAATTATCATAAAGGAAGTTACATTAATGGGGTAAAAGGAGGAGGGGATTTGGGAATTTTTGAGAAATCTCATTAATTGATGTTAATTACAATGCACGTTGTACATAATGTTGTAATTATTAATTTAAAACTTTTAAAATGTTAATCCAATAATTATCTCAATTATAACCCCTGTATTGTTCCTAAATCTCTTTTATTTCTTTTTCCCTCTTGCATTTTTTTGGGTCTCCAAATGTTTCTTAGACAACTAATAAAAAGGAAAAAATTTAGTAATACACTAAGCTAATCACTAAAATTTTATGCGATATAATGATGCATGTACACCTATAAATTTAGCAAAGCCAATGTTTTGAAAGATAAATGTGCATATTCTAATTCACATATTTTGTGGGAATCAAAAAGTTGGCCCTAATAGAAGTATGTGAGTAAAAAATCTAGATGGAACTTAAGGTCACTTTCTTACGAATTAGCAATAATAGATGTACATATTTTCTTTGGAGTTAATTGTGACATTGAAGAATGCTAGATAGGATATGATTAAATTACCATCAATTACTTATAAAGGTGCAATGTTTTCATCTAAGCTTCCTATTGGTAAATAAAGACATGCATATGGTTATTAGATTTTTTTTTAAGATGTAATCTCAAGAGGAGCTTCTTGATTTCTTGATCGGAACTCCTCCAATGGCTAATGTACACTTATTGCCTCCAATGCAATAATGAACATGACATTAACAACTAATTTACTATACGTTATATTAATGCATCTTTAATTAATTGAATAGATAAAAATATAACATGATATAAGTACATGAAATAAAATAAAATAAAAACAAAGGTCACAAATTAAAATGAAATTGATCATTATGTTATCCATATAAATTGTAGTAATAATTGAATTTATACACAAGTAATATTATTAATAAGGTGGACATAAATTATAATTAAGCAACTAAACACATCAACATCTCCAATGCAAGCATCACCCACTATCTTTATTACAAAAATCTTTCTTAATCATATTTATACATTATCACTAATAATTTATTTTCTAAGCTTAGTAATGATAATCAATATTATATGATATTACAATGATAATTACAGATTCCAGTGTTTCTTACAAAAGTTTACAACTAAAAGAAATGTCACTAGATTAGACTAATCAAACACATTAGTGGAGCCCTAAGAAGGTAAAAACTAAATTATATTACAATGTTTGAAAAATTGAAAGAAAACAAGGTAAAATGAAAAGGAGAAAAAGAAAAAGGCATCTACGAGACAATAGGCCATAAGAACCAACCTAAAGAGCGGCTGGAGAGCTACAATCTAAGTGAGGCTTAAATTTGAAGGTGAGGTGGTTGGCGATAGGGGGGATACATGGCGTCATGAAACAATGATGTGTCAGCTATCAACATGCGGAGCTGCCTAGCCTTTTCCTCCATGAAGTAAGGGGGAGGAGCTTTTCCAATGGTTTGGCTCATCTTTATGGTTGTTAGATGAGGTAGCACATGGTTGAACCATTGCGGGTCTCAAATGAAGGAGATTAGTAGTCACTTTTTGGGGTTTTATTGATCTATAGAGAAAGGGGTTCTTGTGATGGGTTTTTTTTAAATGGTTTTTAGGTGTTTTAGGCACTATTTGAAAGGCATTTAGGGAGAAGGAAAGTTGAGGGCTTAGAGGGGCCCATGCCAAAATGGAAAAAATTAGGAAAAAGAATAAGATGGCCACATGGTGATTTTTCATTATGGGATATAGTGGTCATGTGGGCCACCACTTATTGCATTTTGATAGGCTATTTTGCTTTCCTTGTTGCTTTTCATAGTGCTTGGGGTCAATTTGCAATTTTTATTATATTTATTTATTTTTTTTATTTTTCAGCAAAAGGGGTCAATTTGCTTGACTAGAAAGAAATTTGCAATCACTTCCATTGAAGAGTCTCATCATATTTTTATCTCGTTGATAAAGCCTTCTAATAATTGATGTTAATTATAATGTTTTAGTGTCACAAGCAAAGAATGTAACTATTAATTTTGAATTTTTAAAAGAATGTAACAATTATTTCAATTGTTGCCCTTATATTGTTTCTAAACTTCTTTTATTTCTTTTTCCTTTTTTTTTTTAGGTTTCTAAATGTTTCTTGGACAATCAATAAAAAGAAAAAAACTCAATCATATACTAAGCTAATCACTAAATTTCTATGCGATATAATGATGCATGTACTCTTATAAATTTAGCAAAACCAACGTATTGAAATACAAATGTGCCCATTTTGATTCGCTTATCTTTTGAAAATTAAAAAGTCAATCCTAGTGGAAGTATGTGAGAATAAAATTAAATTTAAGATTCAAACTACTTTTATTGCTATTGTTATAGAATAATAAATATATAAATTTTATTAAATTAAATTAATCACTCATAAAAAATAATTTAACTATTTAAAGTGTATTTTTAACTTTTAATTAATTATTTTTGAAATACATTGGACCTATTTATGGGGCTAACTAATGATAATTATGCACATGATCATAATCGTGCAATTTAATAGAAGATTATGATTGAATCAACTAGTCCAATTGATACAAATTAGCAAACAATGTAATTAAAAATGTTGGTCACATACGAATGATACAAAAATTCGTAACTTAACAATCATTATTATACTTTTTAGGCAAAAATAAAAATTTCCCCATTAAGTTTGTTTGATTTTTAATTACATTTAGTGTTTTTCTCTTAAATTTTTATATTACACACAATACATTTAATTCATCAATACTTTATATAAATTTTCATTAATTATTCAATATTTTTGTCACATAATAGTTAATACATATATTAAATTTGTCAAATAAAAAATTAGGCTAACAATAATATACCATTATTTTAAAAAAAAATTCTGAAAATTAGAAATTAATTAAAAAAAAAAGCTTACAAAAATTTTTTAAAAAAATTATAAAATTAGAAATTAATCTTAATAAATAGAAAATTTTTAAAAGTAATTCTTTAAATAGAAAAATTATAAAATATAATTTAAATTTTAAAAATTCTAAAAGTTTAGAAATTAACTTTAAAAATAGAGAAAATTTTAAATTAATTTCTATAATTATAAAATTTTAAAAATAGAAATAAATTTTGAAAAAAAAAAACTAAAAAACAATTCTTAAACTTTCTAAAAAAAACTTTAAAAATCTTTTAAAGATAAAAATTAATTTTAAAAAATCATGAAAATAATTTTAAAAAATTCATAAAAGTAGGAATTAATTTTAAAAAATTCTAATGCCTACTTTCTTTTTTTATAATTCTAATAATAATAATTACATCTGTCTAATATTTTTTAGTATAAAATATAATCATTTCTCATTATATAACATTTATATTTCTTATTGTGAGAGTGTAAAATCAAGACAATATAATAACTACTCTTTTGTTTTATATAAGATATAAAATTAATTATTAGAAATCTATTATTTTGTATAATCATATTTCAAGTTTAAATCAATTTCGTTTGTTAATGAAATACAAGGGTAGTTTCACATGAATTTAACAAAAAGAGTTCTTTTTTCTATTTAGCAAAATATGGTACAAAACATGTAATTTTTAATTTTTTATGACAATTTGTATTGAAAATTTAATTGTTAATTGTTGAAAATAATCAAAATTTCTCTTTCTTATCTTTGCAATGAATAATATGTACACATACATGCAAAAGAATTTCAAATAAAAAAAAATTTAAGTGACAAATTTTATTTTTTATTAAAAAATTTATTGAGTTATAATTTATATAATAAAAAATATATATTTTTTATTTTCATAAATTACATGATCTTTTTTAAATTAAAATCAAAATTTTAAAAATTAAAAAATTTAAATATTAAAAATTTAATAATTAATTCAATTATTAATAAAATTAATATTTAATATTTAATATATAAAAAATTTTAATAATATATTTTTTATTTTTTTAAAAATAAAATATAAAAAAATTATTTTTTTAATTTTTTTAATAAATTTTTAATCTAACTAAATAAAAAAATTATAAATAATTTATTAATTTATAATTTAATTTAATTATTAAATTTTAAAATTAATAATTTTTAAAATAAATTAAAATAAATTAAAATTTATCTCTTAATTTTATTAATTTAATTAATTAATTTAATTTAATTTATAAAATATTAATTAAAATTTAAAATTTAAATTATTAATTATTAAAATATTTTACTTTTTAATACAATTTCATACTTACAAATTTTATAATAATAAATTTGAAATCGGTAAGAATTTTGTTTAGCGACTTTGATACCACAAGTATCCTAATTAAAGTTCAAACACCCATCCGTCTTTCCCCAGCTTTTGAAGGGCTAACATTGGATTGGTCTCAATAATAATATCCCCAAATCTCCTCCGCACGCAACTTGCAAAGCCATACAAATATCTCGTGTTAAAGATCTATCTACTGAACTCATTTCTAGAAAGACCCCCAAAACTACCCAAACTAGGAGCTCCTTTATCAAAACTATCA
The DNA here is from genome assembly GCA_037832385.1 of Rhizophora apiculata. Classification (NCBI taxonomy): domain Eukaryota; kingdom Viridiplantae; phylum Streptophyta; class Magnoliopsida; order Malpighiales; family Rhizophoraceae; genus Rhizophora; species Rhizophora apiculata. The sequence continues at coordinate 7,786,691 of CM075425.1, forward strand.
ACATTAATTCTCAAGATCATTGGTGGAGAAGGTTGCCAGCATGTTAAATTAGAATTAGGTATTCCTGTATAGTTTGCCTGACCTTGCCGCATATACTCTTCTTGCCCAACATTAGAAATTTCTATTGCTCGTCTTGAATTATCAACAATTGTGTTTTATATTCACGAAATGAGTATATAGATACAAAATTGCTAATCTTTTATGCAAAGTGAGGTGTTTTAGAGATTGTGGATGGGTTGTTTCAGAGACTGCAGGTTAAGAATGAGTTTTCTTCAGCTGCTATTATCGGCGTGCATTGTAGAATGGAATTCAATGAAGAAGCTTTAATGGGTTTTTGTGGGATGGTCAATAATGGCATTTTGGGTAACAACTTGGTTGTGCCTAACGTGTTGAAAGCTTATGGTGCTTTGTAATGGATTGGGTTTGGTAGAGTGGTTCATGGGTAATCTATGAAGACTGATTCGGATGGATATGGGTTTGTTTCTAGCAGTCTCCTAAATGTTTGTGGAAAATGTGGGGTTCCCGAGGTGCAAGGAAAGTGTTTGATAATATGCTTGACAAGAATGTAGTTACAGGGAATTCAATGATTGTGAGTAATGATCAAAATGGGTTTTACGAGGAAGCGTTTAGGATGTTTCTTGATATGTGATTGAAAGGTGTTGCACCTAATAGAGTTACTTTATCTAGCCTTCTTTTAGCTTCAACTAATTTAGGTGCAATTGAAGAGGGCAAGCAAGGGCATGCAATTGCCATTTTAGGTGGATTTGAATTGGACAATATCTTGGGCAGTTCAATTTAAAACTTTTACTGTAAGGTTGGATTGACTGAGGATGCCAAGTTAGTTTTTTATAGTATAATTGAAAAAGATATGGTTACATGGAATTTGCTCATTTCTAGCCATGTGCAATGTGAGCAAGCTCTAAAGGCACCTAATTTGTATCATTTGATGAAATAAAAAAACATGAGATTTTACTTTGTGACACTGGCATCTATATTATCTACAAGTGCAATTACAAGAAACATAGCAATTGGTAAAGTAGCTCATTGTTATGTTATTAGAAACAGCCTTGCTTCATATGTATTAGTTCCAAGAAGCATCATAGATCTGTATGTTAAATGTAAAAGACCTTATGATGCAACACTAGTCTTTGACATCACAATAAAGAAAAACGTTATGGTGTGGAATTTGCTATTGGTAGCTTATGTAGAACTTGGCTTAATTGGTAACACATTGAAACTATTTTATAAGATGCAATTGAAAAGCAAGCCACCATATGTAATATCATGGAATACTGTGATTTTGGGTTATCATAGAAGTGGCTAGGTGAATGATGCTGGACACTTATTATCATAGATGCAGACCCTCCTAACCTACCTTTAGCATGGGTTGGAATGGGCTAAGGGCTCTGACATTCTAGAAATTGCTAGAATCTCTGCAGCCAAAGTCTAAAGCATTAATGGTATGCTTTTAGCTTTCAAAGATATTTCATCTTAAAGTATAGAATTACCTTGTCTTCTTATATCTTAAGGCATAACCTCTCATCAGCAATTACAATTTCATATGCTTTGGTGAATTTGTTTCCTAAAAGTTGGCATTAATGTTAGGAAAAAAAGGAAATTTCAATCGAGGAATTGGCAATTCATAAATTAGTAATCTATACTTAATCTGGTAGAGATTCTAATGCACTACAAAAGTGTCTAGGTGGGGAATAGAACAAGATAACTTGATGAACTATTTTGCATTGGTAATTGCAAGATGGATCTTAGCAACATGGACATTGAAAGAAAACTTTTTAGCATGGCTTAGAATCTGGATGATGGTTTCAATTTACACTTTTATAAGCCAGATGAGATTGAGGTTTTGACCTCACAAATGTCAAGAAATCATTTGTATCTAGAATTGGATATAGGAGGAAAAATTATACAATATAAAATGCACATATAGTTACATGAAGGTGACATGAGTAACAAAGTATTGTGATTTTTTGGGATAGATGGACCCATTATTTGAGCAAAACCCTTCAACATTGGATTTGTTGAAAACTTATATGCATTTCATGAGAAATTTCTACTGTTGAAAACAAGGATGCAAAGTACTTTCAATAGCTCCATGAAATGGTAGGAATAATTTAATGCTACTATTTGAGAAGGCCCACAAAATGCTCATGGAAATAATGCTCAATGTCATACATTATAGGCAAAAGATAAAGCATTGATGATCACAAGCAATCTAAGTTATCCAACTTTAAAAGACAAAAAGAGTTATTAGCCTCTCACAGTTGGGCATTTTGGAGACTATTAGGTACAATAATCTAACTCAAAGGCTACATTACATGGTTTTGCATACATCTAGTTGGCTGTAGGCCTAGCTCCAATTATGTTAGCTCTTTGCATACATGAAAATAGCTAACATTTGAGCTGGAAAAATTGTTTGGACTAATTATCTAGTGATGTTAATTTCCTTTTCTATATTAGAATACAGAAAACTACATTGCAAAAATGAAAACTATTTAAGAAATACAGAATCATTTAATGACTTCTTTGTGACCTAGATTAATTTTGTCATTTTCTATTGACTCTAATTGAAAGGTTTAAACCATTAAAGTGAAGAAATGCAAAAAAATTGATAAAAGTATCTAAGCTATTTCTATGATCCCATCAGGTACATTAACTAGAAGTTCTACCAACGAATGATGAATTTTTGTTTCTTTTTTTTTTTCTTATTACTGGGGTTCCCTGTACTTCCATGAAAATGAGATTGCATGTGGAAGCAAGGGCTTAGTGACCACCATTACACAATGCACATTATTTCATAAGCAAGAAAGCAACATATAATAAAGATTTATAGTCCTCTTTTATAGGAAGTTGATTTACATGTTGACATTGAAGAGAAGACATCAATTCAATCCATGCTTTTCTGTGTGCTCCCATTGTCATGGAAGTAAAATCAATTCTTTCTTCTCTTAAGAAGATTGTTGCTTTAATTACTTATTTTATGGCATTGAGACATCATTATCATAGTGTTTCTTTTTATTTAGTTAATGAGATTGTGACATTGCTATGACAATCAACAATTGTTTAATAAAGTTACTAAAGGTTTCCATCTTCTAAACTAAACCAAATAACTATAGGTAGAGTTGTTACAAAGACATTGCCTGACATGGCCTAGAAGATTTTTGGTTTTGCTTGTTATTGAAACAAAAAGATTTTCATTGCACAAGCTATTGTTAGTTAACTTGCAAAGAGGAAAGATGTTCATATATCCTTTCGTTTTTTTCATTTTTCTGACCAAAAGTTTTTTGTATTTTCTCCTTTATAGATAATATCAAATTATGGCTTCTCCACTGCTTGATTCGCCTTATAGGTAATTGATTTTCATAGTTTTTGCAGGTGTCTTTGTCTAGTTATCTATCTTTCTTCTCAAATTTTCTAGGCTAGCAGAATAATTTTTCTCTAACATAAGACATCCCTTCAGATTGTTAATCATTGGTACAGTAGCCATAATTGCATTGGCCATTAATTTTTGCTTGACCTTTGTTAATTTCAATCTACCACCCTTTGCATGGGCCATCACCATAAGAAAGTTGAGAGCCTATAGGGGCCCATGCCAAGATAGAAAAAGTATTCCAAAATGGAAAATGTTGGGTAAAAGGATAAAATAGACATATGGCGGCATTTCATTATGGGATATAATGGTTGTGTGGGCCACCACTTATTGCATTTTGATTAACTATTCATCTTTGCTTGTTGTTTTTTGTAGTGCATGAGGTCAATTTGCAATTTTTTTTTCAAGCAAAGGGGGCCAATTTGCTTAAGTAAAAAAAAATTTACAATCATATCTATGCAAGAGTCTCATCATATTCTTATCTTTTGGATCAAACCTTCCATTAATTGATGTTAATTATAATGCTTTTGCATCATAAGCAAAAAATGTAATTATTAGTTTTAAACTTTCAAAATATCTGTACTATAATTATTTTAATTATTAATCCTTTATTGTTTCTAAATTTCTTCTACTTCTTTTTCCTTTTTGCATTTTTTGGGTCCCTAAACATTTCTCAAACAATCAATAAAAAATAAAAAATTTGATCATACACTAAACTAATCACTAAAATTTTGTGGAATATAATGATGCATGTACACTCATAAATTTAGCAAAGCCAATGTTTTGAAATACAAATGTACCCATTCTAATTTACATATCTTTCGGGAATAAAAAAGTTGGCCTTGAGGAAAGTATGTGAGTAGAAAATTTGGACAAAAATTTAGGTCACTTTCTTACAAGTCAGCAATAATCGATGTATGTATTTTTTTTGGAGATATTTATGCCATTGAAGAGTGCTAGATAGGATGATATGATTAAATCACCATCAATTACATACAAAGGTGCAATGTTTCCATCTATGTTTCTTATTGGCGCATAAAGACATGCATGTGGGTTTTTGGCTTTTTTTTTGGATGCATTCTTGGAAGGACCTTCGAGATTGAAACTCCTTTGGTGGCTAATTCGTCACTGAGCTACATGAAAAGTTGGCAACTTTGAACAATTAGATGCTACTAAAAGGTCATGCTCATTTTAAGTAATAATGGTTGTTTACTTATTATTACAACCCATGTATATAATCCTATATACATATAATACACATGTACATCCTCCATGTTGATGTCAGTAGGCCACAACAAAGGTTGAATTCATTAAAATTAAAAATTTAAATGTTTGAGAATTATTATCCAACTCAAACCTCAAAAACTCAACTACAAAATTGGAATTTTCTTTTCTAAGGTTCAAGGTTAAAAAAGTAGTGCACACAGATTCGCATAAGTTGCTTTATATAGAAACATAAAATTAAAATTTTACCTTTATGTCCATCATTGTAAAAATCATAATTTAGATAAACCAATTCTCAATGCAACCAATCATTTTTTTACATACTAAAATTACTTGGTTTGTTTTTACAAATTATTGGGATTAGTACTTAAGTTGGAATTTTGTCTTTTTTTCTTATTGACTTTTACCTATCATAGTTGTAATATTGAGTTGCACTACTGTAGTTAAAAGTTCTTACAAGAAGAATGCCTCATGAAAATAGATTGGGTGGGCCCATTGTAATCTATTAACCACTGTATGCCATCAAATTAATGATTTTTAACTCTTATGAAAATAGATTGTGCAGCACGATGGGCCTCATCCTCACCCAATTAATCTCCTTAGTCGTGGACTTATGGTGCTTATGCAATGGCTTTCCATTTCATGATGGATTTAGTTTTTGTAGCCTTTGGCTACATGGTGAGCTCATAGTCTTTTTGTTTCTTATTCATACTTTTTCTTTTCTCTTTCTTTTTTTTTTTTCTTGGGAGAATTGTTTTGTATATATGTGTGTGTGTATGTATGTATGTATGTATGTATGTATGTATTTGATTAAAACCTATTAAATTTAAAATTCAAGTTGTTGTTATTATTGTTGTATTCGATCAAAATTCATTAGAACATGCTATAATCTATATAAATAAAAATTTAATTTCATTCCTATAATCCCTTCCTCTAAATCGTAAATAGTATTTGAATTTATTTTTATTAAATTTTGTAAAAGAATTTACAGTTAGGTACTTACAATTTTGACTTACTTTTTTTTAGTAAATTAAAATAATTCAACATAAAACATACCTTATTTTTATTTTATTTTTAAATTTTTTATTGAATTATTTCTAACTCACTTAAAAAAAAAGAAAAGTTAAAATAAAATTTCCCTTAAACTTAATTAAGCATGATTTGTGTTGAAACATCTTTCAACCATGATAAAACATATAACCAAAGAAAAAAGGAAAAAAAAAAATACATTCGCACCAAGTAAATCTTCACAGTTTACCACTCTCATTTTGTTTTGAGTTGTAATTACTTGAAAACAATTATCACGTCTTATTATAAGAGAATCTATACAAATCTACAATTATAGGTTTTAAGCCAATTAATCAACTTGAATAAGTTTAACGTCATTTTTAGTAAAAATATTGACCCAATAATTAAATGAGGAGTGGTTATTGGTTCTATCTTCATATGGTGGATAGTAAGGAAAGGTAGTTAGGTCTACCCACTTGTACAAGGAGATTAAAGAAGGGATGAATATCCTTAATGAATGTGTGTGGAGAATAAACTCAAAGGGTGGAAAGAAAAATGTCTATCTTGAGTAGTAGGGGAAGTGTATTAATTGGACAATTTGTATCATATCATGGGTCACAATTGGTTAAATACTAAGATGTATATATGTTGCTAACATGCTGTCCTTTACTAAAATTGCAAAATGTGGGCATATTGTTAAGAACATGTGAGAAAGAAGGAAAATGATAAATAATGTCACTGCAAAAAAATAAAACAAAATGAAATTTAAAATAAATAAAAAAATGGGAGAGACAGAATCTTTTTGCCATATAAAGTGGTAGGACAAAAGTGGTAACAAAAGACAATGAATCTTTTTTTGAAGTCATGATTCAAATTCTTACCAATATAACTATATATATATATATATATATAGTACAACTAAAGATGATGTAATCTTATCACCTATTTAAGTGGTAGTCATCAATTCCTTCTTTTTGAGAGATCATAAAGGTCTGTTTTTTTTTTCCTATGCACTTTGTGAGAAGTTACCATCTCTCTAACCCAAAGATTTTCCTCTCCCTTTAAACCCACCTACTCCCCTCTTCAACTCATCTATAAAAGACATTTTCTTAACTCTTGACAAATAACAATCTCTACCTTTCTCTGTGACTCTTCCCACTTGCAATTTCAACCTAAAAAATGAAGAAAAGAGGCTAGTTATTTGTACATATTATTTTAGTCATTAATTAGCATGGACTTTTAATTCTAATTCTCAATTCACATGAATGTTTGGCATGAAATTTTTATTCAAATCCCCATTTAACATGAATGTGCAAAGCAGCAGTGCGTTAACCTTTTTCCTCTAACAATAATTAGATGACAACTTTTTATTTACTACATTTCTCTAAACTCAATGTAATGTGATTATTACATATTGCCTACTAGTTAATAATATGAGGTAGGGAATATGTGTCCAAGACTTCAACATTATAATAACTAAAGTAATTGGGATCAATGCTCCCTCAATCCCCTTAACATCTAACATTTCCATTGCATGTACTAGTTGTAACTCTTAAATTGCATTGCTCTTAATTACATATGCTAATAACAATTTTGAAACTAAGATAAATATGATTGTGTACTTTTTTTTAAAATATATAATGGTGACACCAACTATGAAATTAAGAGAAATTCTTAATACAACGTAATAGCTAACATTCAAAAGAAAACCAAAAAAAAAAACTGGTTAAGAGGGGCTTGCCACAACCTTGTGTGCACTTGAAAATTTTTTAGTAATATTATAAATATAGAGCAAAATTGTACTTTTTTACATTTAAATTACAATATTAAATTTTTTATATACAAGAATGAGAAAATTATTATAATAGTGTAAAATTGAAATTCCATATACCAAATTCAAAAGTGTGTTTAATCTTTTGATCATGTTTTTCCTTCCAAATATATTGAGTAAATTAAAGTCAATTTTATTTTTATTTCTTAAAAAAGAGGTGTGAAGTTGGACCAAAACTAAAACTACTTGAAATTGTAATAAGTTAAGAATCATAACTAAAACCAAAACTAAAAATACAAATTATTTTGAATAAAATTAACTTTTGATTGTATCAATATATGATTATTTTTGTAACTTTTTGGGAATATTATATTGTCAACAAAGAATATCAAATCAACGAATATATTACTTATTAGGGCTCATGTAGTTATGATAGTAAATTTCATTAAAAAAACACAAAAATGAAACTTTTCCAATCACTTAAACTAACAATCAGTGGATGGGAAGCCACCAAAGAGACTTAACAATTGAGCTAAGTTAAGTAGTTGTACATATCCATTTAATCTGCATCAAGTACCTATAATCAACCTACAATTAACAATCATTCCAATTGAAAGAAATTTGTCACATATACAAGTAACCGATGTGTTTTCTAGCATACTTATGCTCACATTTTGAATAGGGATCATAATCTCCCTTAGTTGGGATCAACTGCCAACCTAGATTAAACTTAAAGTATGAATATAGATAACTGATAAATCAAGATGTTGCTTCTTGTTCAAAAAAAGATGTTCAATTGGTTGTGTCCTTGTACTTTTGAGATGCAAAATAGAAAGACATGCTAGAAGGATAACAATCATCTAAAACTCCAACTTGTAATTTTTATTTAAGGAAACACTCCTTTTCCTCTCTAATCAAGAGAGCCTTTGTTATTACTTACTTGGGATGCAAGTGATTGAACATATTTAGAGTCTTTGGCTAATTAGTTTGCCAAATAAATAATATAATCTTCCAATGACTAAGCTTTTCTTTATAATTGATCTTATATATTAGTAACATAATGGAAAAATTAAGAGAAACCTTCCTTTATTTGTAGTTAAAAATTAATTATTTTTTAAAAATCCCTTCAATTATACCATTAAGATAACAATTAGAGTTACCTTAAATTATTATATCATCTCTATCTAGATTTAAAGTTAAGAAATCACCACTTATGTACCTATTAGACTTACCCCTACAATGTGGCCTACTTGGTCGAACAAATTAACAAGCTTTCAAGAATTTCATTACAAATCATGGCCCAAATTATTTTGTATCTTAATCTGTTGAGAAGGACTGAGTATGAAGCCTACTTTTGTTCTTTAAGAACATGGACTTAGGCCCAAATATTGATTCAAGACATTGAATTAGGCCCAACACATATTATGACTGACTTGTTTTCAAAGATATCCAAATCCTTAGACCCAATTCCTTGTGTGTGTGTGTTTTTTTTCTTCCTCTATGATATAAATCCATAAAAGCCACAAAACTTGCTTGAGTGAAATTGTTTCTGAAATCATAAAATTAATGGTGAAAACTCTTTTACTTTATAATAATGGCTATTATAAGGGTAAAGAAAAAGTAGCCAAGGTCGACAATTAGAGATGATATGTGCTCTGCCATGGTTGTAGTGATGAAGTAAGGAGAGGGACTTTGACAATATTATCTTCAGCACATCCACAAGCTTTAATTGCTTGTCCACCTAAAGAATCACAACCTTAATTGCCTTGAAGCCTACTGTAATAAGCTTAATTCTGGAGGTACAGTCTCAAATCCATCACCTTTATTGACAAACTGATGGGTTTTCTATTTTCTTTTTCCTTTTTGTCAAATCTTTCAAGAGGCTTTTAGGGCACACATTTTTATTGCTCAAATTAGGGGTCAATTTTATTCAATTATAGTGATTTTGCTTTTAGCTAGGGTTTGATGCTTAGAGGTAATAATAATTAATTGTTTAATCATCTTCTTGTATTTTGATTCTTTGATTAGATGAAACTTTGAGGCTATATTTTATAAGCAATGGAATTATGCTTAGGTTATTTTATGAAGTATTGGCTTAATAAAGGAGGAATCTTTGGAAATCATGCAAAGAAAGCCTAGTTTTGCAAATTGTATTAGTACCATGGTGAATGAAGAATTTGATCAATCAATGCTATTATTGAATGTTCATTCATGGTGGAAGAGTTCTTTGAAAATGTAATCATCTCACCAAAAAAAAGAAAGTTTGTAGATAGAACCATTTATTTTGGAATGGGTTCCTTAAAGTTGGAGTGGAGAAATTCCTTATGTGGGTTTTATAGCACCATTAGTCATAAAGAATGATTAAACCTTGGTTGTTGCTACACTTATTGTTTGGTGGCTGAGGGGTGGAAGAAAAAAAATGCTTAGGTCATTGTTATATCCATTGTAGGATCTAGTGTTGCTTTATGGCTACTTGGTTGCTTAATTGGTGTATCACTTTATTTATAATGATGGCACACATATTCTTGGTTTTTGCAATGCTTGATAGTTCAATTAACTAAAATAAGTTTGATATAGGTAGTGAGGATGCTTTGAGAAGTACTGCAGTTGCTTCAAGAGCCTAGGTCATATGTGGATGAAGTTGTTAAAGTTATGGGAAATGAGGGTTGGGAGGTGGGGGATGGGGGTGGTTGGTTTGAGGAAAACTATTAACGAAAATAGGGAAGTGCTTACCTAGTTAATGTCTATTTGTATCTTACTCTACTTTCATAGGCTATGTGTACAGAGGCAGGTATGTTTGCTTTAAGACAGAGGAAGGTCCATGTAACACAAGAAGATTTTGAGATGGTAGTAGCAAAGGTTATAATGAATGAGAGTGAGAAGAACATGTCATTATGGAAGCTGTGGGAGTAAACTAAATTAGTAAATTATGTGCTATTATGTTTCTTTTTTTGTTTTTTTAGCTTGAGGACAACTTGGAACATGAAGAACAAGAACCAATTAGTATAATAGGCTTAATATGTGTAATATATGCACTTGAGTCTCTTGCATAAACCTACTTGCTATCATGCATGTGATCTTGTTTCTTTGTGTTTCATTTAGAAGGCTTGGGCTCATGGATATTCTCTTGTAATTTGAAGGACACACCTCTTAAATGATATGATTCTTTTTTTCATCCTTATGTATTTGTTCTTTATGTGTACTTAAGGAATTGTAAACTTTTATTCTATTGGACTTATGCCTTATGTTTGTTATTTTTCCCTTTTGAAAATTCCTACAATTTGAATTCCAAGGCTTCCAAATGCATTATGGTTAAAGAATGATTTTATATCCTTCTTTGTTGTAGCTTATTTTGATCCTTTATGCGAAATCGCATTTTTATTTTTGTGCTATTAATCTAACATTTCATTTCCTACCTTCAATGGTCAAGTTATTCAAACCCTTTGATATAGGGTTTAGAATTTGCTTCATTATAAACTAAAAATAATTTTTAATAAGAATTCATATAACCTCTTAAAAAAATTATATAGATTACACTTTGAAAAAATCTTAAATATGTGAAAATTAAGTAAAACATAACACAAGTCCCTTGAGATTGTATAGATGCTTCTTTTTTCCTTTTTCCCTTGGTTTGAAGGAGAAATGCTTTTTTCTTTTTATCAATTTACATGGAAAAAACTTTTTCATGATATATCAATCCTACATCCAAAATAAGATTAGATAATTTTGTTCACGAAAAGATTAGATAAACAAAACTTACAATCAAAATTAATCATTTTATTGCATTTTTGCTATAAAAGTGAGGTATAGTAAAAGGTTGGAAACCTCGAGATATACAAGATGTGAAAAAGCCTACAGTTTTCTTTATATTGTTAAGTTTGACCCCTAGTTCCTACATACACACTATTGATTTTTTTCCAATATGCATTACAAATCCAAAGACAATAATATAGGTGGCCATGTGTTATTGATAGAACTTTTGGCTAACTAATTATTAGTGATTTCTCTTAGTCTTTCATTCTTTTGTATAGCTTGTGGCATGGGATTCTATGCACCAATTGGTGAGAGTTCCCCATTTATGGTGGGGATTGTAGCTTGAGGTTCCTCTTCTCCCAAAATAGTAATTAGACATCTCTAAGAGTTATGTTGCTTCTCAGCATCAAAGTTCTAAGTTTCATCTTTAGCAAAGGTCATATCTCTGCTCACAACTACCTTCTTTGTCACAAGATTAAATAGCTTATATCCTCCTTTTATGTAGCCAAGAAAGATTGTCTTCACTCCTTTATCATCTATCTTTATCCTTGTCTTTGCTGGAATGTGAATATAAGTAATAGAACCAAACACCTTAAGATGCTTACGCTAGACTTAAAAGCGCTCCATGGTTCTCTAAGAGTGACATTTTAAATAATTGTTGTTGGAGATCTATTCAACAAATAAACATAACATAAAATGGCTTCTACTCTAAATGGATTGAGAACTCCCTTGGCCTTTAATAGGCTTCTCACCATATTCATGAGTGATTTGTTCTTTCTTTCAACAACCCCATTATGTTATGGGGTATAAAGAATTGTTACTTCATGTTTTATTCCCTGTGTGCTTCCCAATACTCCTTGAACTCATTAGAAATATACTCACCACCCTATTAGTTCTCAAAATTTAAATATACTACCCACTTTATGTTTCAACAAAGGCCTTAAGCTTCTTAAAATAGTCAAATACCTTAAACTTTCTTTGCATGCAATAAACTCATGTCTTTCTTGTAAAATAATCAATAAAGGTAAGAAAATACCTATTGTTACCATTTGATAAAACACTTATCAAGCCATAAACATTAGAGTGGATAAGTTGGAGTGATTATCTTGCACACCAATTCCTTATCTCAAAGGGTTGTTTGCTTTGTTTTACAAGAATACATGTTTCACAAATTTGATTATGATGTATCTTAAGCAAGCATGTTACCATGTTCTCTTGTGAAAGAAACTTTAAACTATGAAAATTTAGATGGCCAAAATGAAGATGCCATAACCAAGACTCTTCTTTAACAATAACACTAAGACAAGTATAAACATTGGTGGCAATATCATCTTAAAACATCTAGTTTTTTGTTAAAGAGGATTTAAGAATGAATGTAGCTCACCCATCAAGAATTGAGAGATAGTTATCACATAATTGTATGTTATACCCTTTTCTAGCAATTGGCCCAAAATTTAATCGGTTACTTTTCATGTCTGGTGCTTAAAATACATCTAAGATGTAATTATGATCCCCATTCTTCAACTTGATAAACTTTTTCCAATTTCCCATCACTAGAGCACTATTATCATTAGTAAACTTGACTGTGGAGTGGATTGACTCATCAAGATCAATAAAAAGCTTTTTTTTTTCCACATATATAATTGGTACACCTAATGTCAAGAAACCATGTATTATAGTTTAGTGTTCCAATAGTTGTAGTAACCATTATAAGTGCTTCATTTCCATCATCCAAATCTCCCTTTAATGCATAATAAGTAGTCTAATTATGCTCTCAATACCTATATTCACTAGCATAATAACCATGCTTGTAACATAAGTAACACTCAACATGAGATTTGTCATACCTTCCTTTACCATAACCTCTTCCTCGACCTTGACCTCAACCTTTGTATGACTTATCTAATCTTCTTTAGTCAATATATTGATTGTCATCATCTCCATAATTATTATAGTAACCCCTTTGACTTATATTATTATTGTAATTACTACCACATCCTTGTCCTCTACTATAAGAAGAACCTTACTTATGCTTAGATTGATCACTTTAATTACTTTTGGTAAAAGCCTAACTTTAAAGTGCTTGCTTTACTGGCTTCCTAATGTGCCTCTCAATCATGTGCTATTCATGAGACAAGTCATATGCTTCTTTTACAGCGACCATGATATGCTCATACTATGATATGAGTGTCCATAAGATATTTTCAACTTTCATATCATCATTCAGCTACTCTCCATAGATTCTTATTTGATTCATTAGGGCAAAAACTCCACTTATATAAATTGAAACTAGTTCTAAAGCTTCCATTTACAAAAGTTCATATTGATGTCTTTAAGTTTGGAGTTTCACCCTTTAAACTTTATCTACAACTTGGAATGATGTCGTTAAGATATCCTACACTTACTTTGATAATGTTACTCTTGCAATCATCTCAAAATTTTCATCTTTCACCCCCTAATGTATGAAATAAAGTGCCTTTTTATCCTTTTTTTGTAACTTTTGGTGAGTAGCTTTCTATGCTTTTGTAGTATCTGCTATGAGTTTTATAACTTCATTCTTCACAATACTTAACAATTTGTTGTAATTAAACAAGACTTTCATCTGCATATACTATCAATTATAATTTTTCGCATTCAAGATAGGAACTTAAAACAGGATTGTGCCATTCATTTTGAAATTCATGACATTTTTTTTTCGATTGGGCCCCCAAACTTTTGTTAATTGCAACGTCCCAACATTTTTGTTATTTACAATCTAATCCCTTAACTTTTGTTATTTTCAATTAGACTCCAAATATTTTTTTATTTTTAATCAGACCTTTCAACTTTGACAAAATGTCAAGAAGGAGGAGCAAGCTTTTCTAGCGAGATAATGGTGCACTGGTGAGTTGAAGAGGTAGAGTAGCGACCTCTGAGTGGAAATTGTCAAGTTTAGGGCAACAACAAAATTGGTGATGGAAAATAGTGGCAAACATTTAGAATTTTGTAAATTAACAACATTTAGAGTTTTTCCAAGGAGCATAGTGGACAATAGCAAATCTTTGACAATGATAAGCAGTGGTTTTTGTGACTTCTATAAATTTGACAACTTTTATGATGGCTTTAGTAACTTTTGTGATAATTTTGACAAGACTTATATGTTTTCTCTCAATTTGAATCAAAAATGTTTGCTATGATATTGGCTTTGAATTGAACTGGCTTTGATACCACTAATAGGGCATAATAGTTCTAATACCACTAATGGAAAATAAAAAAATATTGTAATTTAATTAATCTGATAAACAAGTCACAAAATAACTGAGAAATACACATATAATAATATAAACAATGTGTCTTCATATAATCATAAACACCTAAATCTACGTAAATAATCAAATTCAAATTGGACTTAACTAGACTTACTTCTATCATAATAAACTCCCAATCTAGATTAACTCCTAATCTAGATTAACATCAATACAATCAGTGAGTTTTGTCAAATATCCATGGTGGGTCTATCATATTATACACATGTTTATTGTTTGGGAATCTTTATTGATTGATGTATTAATATTCATGTTTATGATTGAATTTTGTTGAAGAGGGGCACCTATTAGGAAGCAAAACAAAGATGCTTCATTCAAGTTTTTGGTTCCTCCAAATTATGCTCCTGTTCTTCCTCTTACTAAACTCCCACCAAGTTTTTTTTTTATATTTTTTCTTTCAATTTTTGGATGATTCACTACATTTGTTTTGATTTTTTATTGTCCAATGTTTGGCTTTTATGGTGATTGTAGTGTTTTTGTTTAACTCTCATTGTGCCATATACCTATTTTGATGGATTGATTATTTACGACTATGTTGACTAGTTCATTTGCTCATGGCTTTTACTTGTGTATCCTTTTCCAAACTTGCTACTTATTCTACTATTTTGTTGATTTATTTATTTATTTTTAGAATGTGATTCTTGATTCTAATACTTTTCACTAAGTTTTTTTTTTTTAACCATATTGTCACTTATTGAGCAATCATATCAACTGTTCCAAGTACCTTGGTTTTGGTTTAGACTTTTCTTAAGTTATGGGGGTATCAATTTGTTTTTTAGTTAGCAATGTATGAAATTTAGTCTAGATCCAAAAATCATGTTTTTCATTGGAAGGATAAATGTGTGAATGGTTAGCAAGTAATTGTTACAAGTATGATATCCATGCATACAAGTAGTTAAAAAAAATAATTGTTACAAATTATTTAAAATTGTTCTTTTCTTTGTGCAACATGACATTGTTTTTAACATAATTCTTGTGATAACTGAGTTTAAAAGAAGGGAATTATGGTAAAGGAATTTGCATTAACGAGGTAAGAGGAAGAGGGGATTTAGGGTTAAATTTTGGAGAATTCCCATTAACTGATGTTAATTACAATGCATGTCATATGCAATGCATGTAATTATTAGTTTGGAACTTTCAAAATATCCATTCTATAATGATCTTGATTGTAACCCCTCTATTGTTCCAAAATTTTTTCTATTTCTTTTTCCTTCTTGCTTTTTCTTAGGTTTCCAAATGTTTCTTATATAGCTAATAAAAAAGAAAAAAATTGATCATGCACTATGTTAATCACTAAAATTTAGTGCGATATATTGTTGCATGTGTAGTTAAAAATTTGGCAAAGCCAACATTTTGAAAGACAAATATGGCCATTTTGATTTGCATATTTTGTGGGAATCAAAAAATCATTCTTGACGGAAGTATACAAGTAGAAATTTTGGATGGTACTTAAGGTCACTTTCTTACAGGTTAATGATAATAGATCTACATATTTTCTTTGGAGATATTAGAGTGATAGATATGATATGAGTAAATTACCATCATTTATATCCAAAGGTGTGATGTTTCCATCTAAGCTTCCTATTAATGGATAAAGACATCATGTGATTTTTAGATTTTTGTTTTTGTTTTTTTTTGGATGCAATCTCAAAAGGAGCTTCTTGATTTCTTGATTGGAACTCCTTTAATGACTAATGTACACTTACTGCCTCCAATGCAATAATGAATGTGACATTAAAAACTAATCTATTATACATTAGATTGATATATCTCTAATTAATTGAATACATAAAAATAAAATACAATATAAATACATGAAATAAAATAAAAAAAAGGTCACTAATTGAAATAAAATTAAGTATTATGTTATCTATCTAAACTTTAGTAATAACAGAATTTATACTTAATTAATATTATTAATAAGGTGAGTATAAATTATAGTTAAACTACTAAACATGTCAATATTTATAACACAAGTATTAGCCACTATTTCTTTCACATAAATCTTTCATAATCATATTTATACATTATCACTAATAATTTATCTTCTAAGCTTAGCAATGATGATAATCAATATTATATTATATTACAATGATAATTATAGATTCTAACGTATCTTACAAAAGCTTACAATTGAAAGAAATGTCACTAGATTGGACCAATTAAACATGTTAGGGGAGCCCCAAGAAGACAAGAACTAAATTATAATGAAAGATAAGAAAAAAAAAATTGTACTTATGAGACGATGGCCTATGAGAACTAACCCAAGTAGTGGTTGGAGAGCTACAGATCCAAGCAGGGCTTAACCTTAAAGGTGAGGTGGCTCACGATTGGGGAGTGATACATGGCATCGTGAAACAATAATGTGTTGACAGTCAACACGTGGAGCTACTTGGCATTTTCCTCTGTGAAAGCATCTTGGAGCAAATTGAGATTTGGCCAATTTAGTCTCGACCTCAGATCTAATCTCTTCTTTCTCCAGGACATCATCATCTACCTTATCCTTGAAGCCCAAGTAAATGACCATTGAGAGCCAACGAAAAAGAGGGGTCATCCTTTAACATTTGTTTAAGGAGAATTTCTAGAGAGTCACAAGATTGGCTGGAGTCCTAGGCTCTGAGGGAGGCGTATGGTCGTCTGATCCTTTTGATGGATCATTAGATGACAAGCATAAACCATCATCAGTCTCTCCCCTATTGATATCCTCTATCATTAGTAATACATCTTCCATTACTAGTCTCTGGTTAGGGATAGTTGAGATATAAGCCATGGCTATTTGCAACTATACCATCTCTGCCTCAATATTATGTTGCCTTATCAACTCCATGTCAAACAACTCAATCATCCATTCCTTGCAAACCACTAGTTGGACCACCTAGACAAGTCAATGCCTTCCTTGCCTAGTGAGGCTTGATTGGGTGCCTTGCTGGTCAAGAACTCAAGGAGCAATATAACGAAACCATACACATCGATGATAGCTTGCCATATGGTTAGAAGGAATGAAGGTTCCAAATAGCTAGGTCAGATGAAAGTTGCACTTGAACCTTTGCTATCTATAATGTTGTTATTGAAGTTTAGGTTGCCCAGTGCAAATAAAATATTTTGTACAAGAATAAAAGAAAAAAAGATAAGTATTTTTCTACTGCCATTAGCGGAAAAAAGTAACATAAGAATTATATAAGCCTTAAATTTTGATAAAAAATGGCACAAACACCCTGGTGAATGGTCAAAATGCCCTTTAAATGAATGGTTAAGGTCACATGGATTACAAGTTTGCTATAATTAGTTTGATTGACCAAAATTTCTAAAATTTATCAAAATTATTTTTTCAATAAAAATATATTATTTCATAAGTTAATAAAATTTTAAATTATAAAATATTTAAAAGAATAATAGAAAAAGCTAATATTAAAAAAATTACTAAAACCAATTTTCATATTAATTTGAACTATATTAATTGAACTAGGTTTTAAAACCTTTTTCACTTAATCAAATGCAATATGCATTATTAAACATTAATCAATTGTTAAAATTAAAATTAATGTAGATACAACAATTATATTACATATACATATCCCCTTATTATTATTATTATTATTATTACTATTATATGAATCCAAACTAATATGAGGGAAAACCCAAAGGCAGGGAGCTAGAAAGATAGTGCTAGTGTTTCCACTAAAGATGTGCAAAGCGCAATCAAATTGTCAAAATAGAATCTACCAAAACAAGAAATAGTCCATTAAGGTCAATGATCAGTAGTCGTATGGAGAAGAAGACAATTGGCAAATGATTAGAAGAGATATTGAGATGAAAAAGAAAAAAAATAGACACATAATGTACTTAATTACTAGAGCAACTGATGTAATAGTTGTTAATGCTGCCTCTTTTTCACTTCCTTCTCCAAACCACCTATTTCACCATAACGACAACAATAATAACACAAACAATAGCCAAAAGCAAGGACAAAAAAAAAAAAAAAGATTTTTGTTACAGAGACATTGCCTGAGATGACCCAGAAGATTTTAGGTTCTACTTGTTGAAACATCATTGCACAAGCTATTGTTAACTAACTTACAAAGGGGAAAGAAGTTTATATATCCTCTTGTTCTCTCATTCTTCTTGCCAAAAGTTTTTTTTTTCTCTCCTCTATAGACAATATCAAATTATGACTTCTATGTCCTTTGGTCATGCTATAGGCAACTGATTTTCACAACTTTTATGGGTGTCTTTGTCTAGTTATCTATCTTTCCTCTCAAATTTTTTAGGCTAGAAGAATAATTTTTGTCTAGCATAAGACATCTCTCCAAATGGTTGATCATTGATATAGTAGTTGTAATTGCATTGCCATTAATTTTTGCTTGACCTTTGTTAATTTCTATCCACCACCATTCAATCCTCCACCCTTCACTCGCTACCATTTTTTGCATTTGCTTATGTTGGGGATCTTCTCACTCACAGAAGGCATATATCCCCATGATGGTGTTTATGGATTTGGCAACCAATTTTGTCTTGGAAAATAATCCATATAATGCAATTTTGATTATTATTATTTTACCCAATTATTTTGAAGTTAAGGATGAATGTAGTAAAGTTAAGGAGGTAACAACTTTGGTTGTAGAGAACATTAAGAATCTTTCGATCAATCCTTCTGATGAGTTTCTTCTTTAGGCTTTGATGGTTATACTCTTGTATTTTAATGTTATTTGTTGTATTTTAATGTTAGTTTCTTAGTCTTTGTTATATTTTTATGTTATTTATTGTCAACTTTTAAATTTTAATAATAATTTTTTTTAATTTAAATAAGATTATGATGATACTTAAAATGTTGTATTTTAATATTTTTTATTAGATTTTGTCTATACTACACTTTAATAGAATATAGTTATTTCCAAAGCTTTCATCCCTTTAATGAAAAACTGAACAAAGTAGCGAGGCATTGAATTTGCATAATTTGTGTTTGTAATTGTGCCATTTGACATGGTAAAAAGATGTAATATGTTTTTGTTATGCAAAAACTAGTGGCCTAGTCTTACAGATGTCTATAAAAGTGATTAAGCTAGCAAATTTGTCTCTGTCCCTTTTGAAATGTTCATTTAGACAAGTTTGTTGAATGCAATTTGTTTGTAGCCCATTATTTCAAGCTAAAATACATACATTTAAGCCCATCACTACACATGTAACCATCTTTAACATGGAGAAGCCCAATGTCTATCAGGTGTCCAGTATGAGTAACTAGATCTAAGCTCCATGAAGGTAAAGTAAAGATGATTTTTTCTTTTTGGCCTTTAATGTGTAGGTTTGGTTTAGCTCTAAACTCTTTTTAGAGCATGTCATAGGCTTGGCCTTTCTTACTAGGCCTACTCACCCATAAATGGGCTAAGACTTTTGAATTTGCATTTACATTAGCCCAAAATGGGTTTGACCAATACTTCATTCTAAATATTTATCATGTGTAGTTGGTACCATATATATAAATAAATTATTTTAGATAGTTACTATAAATAACTAATTTGTGAATATTGTTTTAAAGAGGAGGTAAGACTTTTTTTTGTCTTCTCTATCCATCTCTTTATATATATATAAATAAAATAAAAATAAATTATTTTAAAAAATATATTGTCTTCATAAAAAATTGTTTATTATTCTAAATTATTTCGAATAGCTGTTAGTTTACTTTTAACTTGTTACTTTACTTATTATTTGTTACTTTACATTAAAGAAGGGAGTGAGGTGGGTTTTGAGGGAGAGGATGGAGAGAGGAAAAGCTTTGGGTTAGAGAGATGGTAACTTCTTACAAAGTGCACTGGCAAAAAAATAGAAAATAGAAATCCTTTATGTTCTCTCAAAAAGAAGGAATTAATGACTAACACTTAGATAGGTGATGGGATTACAACATCTTTAGTCGTACTGTATATATATAGAGTTATATGGGTAAGAATTCAAATCACAACTTTGAAAAAGGATTTTGTCTTTTGTTACCACTTTTGTCCTTTTGCTTTATATGGCTAAAAGATTCTTCATCTCTCACATTTTTATTTTAAATTTCATTTTGTCTTAGTTTTTTACAGTGACACTTTTTAACATTTTTCCTATTTTTCACATGTTCCTAGCAGTATGCTCACATGTTGCAATTTTAGTAAAGGATAGCAAGTTAGCAATGTATATACATCTTAGCATTTAACCAATTGTGGCTGATGATATGATATAGATCATCTAATTAATAAACTTCCCTTGTTATCCAAGATAGACATTTTTTTTCCACCTTTTGAGTTTTTCTTTTCACATATTCACTAAGGATATTCATACCTTCTTTAATCTCCCAATACAAGTGGGCTGGCCTAACTACCTTTCCTTATTATCCACCATATGATGATACAACCAATAGACACTCCTCATTTAATTACTAGGTCAATATTTTTACTAAAAGAGACCTTAGACTTATCAAGGTTGATTAATTGGCCTAATGTCTATAATTGTAGAAGTGTATAGATTCCCTTGCAATAAAACATGATAATTGTTTTCAAGTAATTACAACTCAAAGCAAAATGCAAGTGGTAAATCATAAAGATCTACTTGGTTCAAATGTATGTCCTTTTTTTTTTTTTTTCCTTTTCTTTGGTTGTATATTTTATCATGGTTGAAAGACATTTTAGCACAAATCTTGCCTAACTAAGTTTAAGGTGAAATTTATTTTAAACATTTGTTTTTTTGAGTGAGTTAAAAATAATTCAATTCAACAAATTAAAAAATAAAATAAAAAGTAAGGCATTTTTTATGTTGAATTATTTTGATTTACCAAAAAAAAAAAAAAGTGAGTTAAAATAGTAAGCATCTACATTTAAATTTGAATACTATCAATGAATACTTTACTTTTGAATGGCCACATAGTTGGATTTGGTTTATGAATGGAAAATTCTTTTCAAAGAGTAGCATGAGCTTGGCCTTTCCCAACAAGCCTACTTAGCCAATAAATGGGCTTAGGCTTTTGAATTTACTTTTACATTAGGCCAAAGGGGTTTGGGAAGGACTTTGTTTCAACTATTTAACATGTGTGTAAGTACTACATATATAAACAAATTATTTTAGGCCACTGTTGCAGAGAACTAGTCTAACTTTGTTTCAAGGAAAAAAGATAAATTTTCCTATCTATCCCTCTCTCCTTTTATATATATATATAATCCTCCATTCTTAAAAAAAATGAAAACATATTATCTAGATAAAAAAAACTATTTGTTATTTTAAATTATCTCGAATTATCATTAATTTACTTTTAACTTGTTAAATTGCATTGTAGTTTCAAAAAAAGTTCTTTATTCTTCATTTAAATTAAAATATTTCATGACATTGTAAAAATTTATATACAAAGGTTTCAAAGAAAATTAAATAATCAAATATGATATTGTTTTCAAATTTGGCCAAAAATTAAATAATCTAATATTTTTGTGAGCATGATTTTCCTAACAAAAAGAAAAGATCCATCAAATACATGTACTAATCTTATTTTCTTTCTTTCCTTTATTTTTTCTTTTGGAAAAGTAAAATAATTGTTAAAATTAGGTATTTGTTAAATTAGCTGGTTTTAGGCATATGATAATGTATTTAATTTACATAAATTTCAAATTAACATGTTCTATTTAAATTAACTGTAATAATTCCATCCAACATTGTCATAGCAAAAGCAAAATCCAACTTGATTGGTAAATGGACCCTTTTGATTTGGACAAAGAATAAGCGCTTTCCAAATCGACACCCATTGATGGCCTTATCATCCTTATGCCTTTAATCTAATAGGGCATAATAGCTCTACTATCATTAATAGAAAATTATAGGAATACAATAATTTTATTAATTTGATAAAAACACCATACAATAATTGAGAAGCATAAACATAATAATATAGACAATGTATTTTTATACAATCATAAACACCTAAATTTACCCAAATAATCAAATTCAAATTAAACTCAACTATACTAACTTTTATCATATCAAACTCCTAATCTAGATTAACATCCACATTCCCCCTTAATCTTGATTTGGTGATGCTTTCAATCCCAACCTCTGCTTTAACTTGACAAATGCTTCATTCTTCAATAGATTTGTGAAAATATTAGCCACTTGATCTTCAACCTTGCAATAAACCAATTCAATCTCTTTTTTATCAACTTGATCTCTCAAAAAATGAAAATGAGCATTAATGTGATTATTCCATGCTCTAAGGGCTTGTTTCAAGCCACACGGTGCTTTCTTCAGTTTATTGACCTTCTTTTTGCTTCCTTTCTTCACATAGCCTAGCAGTTGCTTGATAAACACTTTCTCTTCAAGAGGACCATCAAGAAAAGATGACTCCACACCTATCTGATGAATTTTCCAATGATTCTATATAGCCAAAGCAATTATTAGTGAGATAGTTTCCATTTGAGCAACATGGGAGAATACCTCATGATAATCATAGTTAGGACATTATTCAAATCCTTTTGTGACCAATCTTGCTTTATACCTCCCTACTTCTCTATTAGACTTCTTCTTAGTCTTAAAAACCCACTTCATATTAATAGCTTTCTAACCTTGTGGAATAGTAGTAATCTCCCATGTAATATTCTTCTCAATTGCCTTGATTTATTCATTCATGGAATTCATCCACTTTGTATCTTGAATTGCCTCATCAAATGACATTGGTTCATAATCTATTAACATGGCAAAATGTATGAAATCCCCATCATCATTAATAACATTATGAAGAATTACCTCATAATCTTGTAATCTAATTGAATGTTGGTGATTTCTCCTTGGTCTTTCATTCTCTTATAGAGCTTATGGCATAGGATTCTGTGCACCAATTAATGAGACTTCCCCATTTATAGTGGGGATTGTAGCTTGAGTTTCCTCTTCTCCCAAAATAGCAATTGGACATCTCTAAGAGTTATTTTTCTCCTTAACATCAAAGTTCTTTATTGACAACAAAGGTTACATCTCACTCACAATTACCTTCTTCATCATAGGATTAAATAGCTTAAATCCTCCTTTTTATGTAGCCAAGAAAGATTATCTTCACTCCTTAATCATCTAAATTTGTCCTTGTCTTTACTAAATGTGTGTATAAGCAATAGAACCAATCACCTTGAGATGCCTTATACTAGGCTTAAAAGTGCTTTGTGTGTCTTCAGGAGTAACAATTTGAATACTTGTTGTTGGTGATATTTTCATCAAGTGAATAATATACAAAACAACTTTTGCCTAAAATGTATTGGGAACTCCTTTGGCCTTTGACAAGCTTCTTGCTATATTCATGAGTGATTTATTTTTTCTTTTAGCAACTCTATTATGATATGGGGTATAGGCAATTGTGACTTCATGCTTTATTCCCTATGTGCTTCATAGTACTCCTTCAACTCATTAGCAATATACTCACCACCTTTATTAGTTCTTAGAATTTTAATATAATACCCACTCTATCTTTCAACATAAACCTTAAACTTCTTAAAACAATCAAACACCTTATACTTTCTTTGCATGTAATAAACTTATGTCTTTCTTGTCAAATCATCAATAAAGGTAAGAAAATGCATATTGTTTCTATGTGATAAAACATTCATTGGGCCATAAACATTGTAGTGGATAAGTTGGAGTGATTATCTTATATGCCAATTCCTTGTCACAAATGGTTATCTACTCCGTTTTGCAAGAATACATGCTTTGCAAATCTAATTAGAATGATGTATCTTAGGTATCCCTATTACCATATTCCCTTGTTCAAGCAATGTTAAACTGCAAAAATTTAGATGGCCAAAAAGAAGATGCCATAACCAAGACTCTTCTTTGACAATAGCATTAAGACAAGTATAAACATCAATGACAATATCAACTTGAAACATCCAATTTTTTATTAAAAGGGATTTAAGAATGAGTATACCTCTCCCATCACAAATTGAGAGATAGTTATCACATAATTGTATGTTATACCCCTTTTTAAGGAAATAGGCCTAACTTAATTGATTGTTCTACATATTTAGTATATAAAACACATCTGAGATGTAATTATGATCCTCATTCTTTAACTTCATAAGCATTTGCCCCTTTCCCATCACTAGAACACGATTATCATTAGTAAACTTGATTGTAGAGTGGATTGACTAGTCAAGATCAACAAAGAGCTTTTTCTTTCTGCATATGTGATTGGTACACCTAAAGTCAAGGAACTAGGTATTATAGTTTGGTATTTTAGTAGTTGTAGTAACCATTATAAGTACTTCATTTCCATTATTTGAATCTCCCTTTTGTGCACAATGAGCTATCTGATATGCTCTTAAGACCTATACTTACTACCATAATGACCATGCTTATGACATGAGTAACACTCAACATGAGATTTGTCATACTTTCCTCTACCATAGCTTCTTCTTCGACCTTGACCTCAACCTTTGGATGATTTGTCTAATCTTCTTTGGTCATTGTATTGATTGTCACTATCTCCACAATTGTTATAGTAACTTTCTCTAACTCCATTGTTGCAATAATTATTACCATGTCCTCATCCTTTACCACAAGAAGAACCATGCTTCTACATTGATCAATCACTCTAATTACTTTTGGTAGGAGCCTAACTTTGAAGTGCTTGCTTTAGTGGCTTTTCAATGCGATTCTCATTCATGTGTTGCTTTAGTGACATCAGAGACAAATCATGTGCTTCTTTTATACCAACTACAATGTGATTATACTGTGATATGAGTATCCATAAGATCTTTTCAACTTTCACTTGATCATTTACTTGCTCTCCATAAATTCTCATTTTATTTGTTAAGGCAAGAACACTGCTTATATAAACTAGAACTAGTTGTAAAGCTTCCATCTACAAAAGTTCAAACTGACATCATAAGTTTAATGTTTCACCTTTTTAACTTGGTCTACACCTTAGAATGATGTTGTTAAGATATCCCATGCTTGCTTTAATGATGTTACTCCTACCATCTTCTCAAAAATTTAATCATTCACCCCTCAATGGATGAAATAAAGTGCCTTTATGTCCTTCTTTTGTAACTCTTGGTGAGTAGCTTTCTGTGTTTTTGTGGCATCTATTATGAGTTTTATAACTTCATTCTCCATAATGCTTAGCAATTTGATGTAATTAAACAAAACTTTCATTTGCACACACCATCAATTGTAATTTTTCCCATCTAATACGAGAATTGAAATAAGGATTATGCTGTTCGTATTGAAATTCATGACTTTTTTTTTATCTGGCCCTCCAAACTTTTGTTATTTGCAATATATCCCTAAATTCTTGTTATTTACAATCTAACCCCTTTAACTTTTTTATTTCTAATTAGACCCCAAAAATTTTCTATTTTTAATCAACACTCTTAACTTTGACATAACAACAAGGAGGAGCAAGCTTTTCTAGGATGATAACAATGTGTTGGTGAGTTAAAGAGGTAAAGTAGCAACCTCTGAGTAGAAATCATTAAGTTTGGGGCAACAATGATGAGTGGCAACAACAAAATTAGCAGTGGAAAATAATGGAAAACCTTTAGAATTTTTTAGATCTACAATGTTAAGAGTCTTCTCAAGGTGCGTGGTAGTCAATGTAACTTTTAACTTCAATAACTTTTGTGGTGGCTTTAGCAACTTTGATGATAATTTTGATAAGACTTATATGTATTCTCTTGATTCGAATCAAAAATACCTATTAGGATACTAGCTCTTGAATTGAAGTAGCTTTGATACCATAGATAGGGCACAATAGTTTTGTTACCATTGATTGAAAAGTATAGGAATACTATAATTTTATTAATCTGATAAAAATGCCACACAGTAACTAAGAAGCACACATATAATAATATAGACAACATGTTTTTCTATAATCATAGACACCTAAATCTACCCAAACAGTCAAATTCATATCAAACTTCACTAGACAGACTTTTATCATAATAAACTTCTAATCTAAATTAACTTTTAATATGGATTAACATCAACACTATTAGTGAGTTTCATTAAATATCAATTATGGGTCCATCATATTATACATATGTTTTTTTTTGGGAATATTTATTGATTGATGTATTAGAATTAATGTTTGTGCCTAAATTTTGTTGAAAAGAGGTGCCCGTTAGGAAGCAAAACAAAGGTGCCCCATTCAAGTTCTTGATTCCTCTAATTTATGCTCCCATTCTTCCTCTTACTAAACTCTCCACTAATTTTTTTTGTGATTCTTGATTCCCATTTTGATTCACATATTTTGTGGGAATTAAAAATTCATTGTCGATCAAAGTATACAAGTAGAAAATTTGGACAAAACTTAAGGTCACTTTCTTATAGGTTAGTGAGAATAGATTTACATATTTTTTTTAGAGATATTAGAGTGCTAGATAGGATATGACTAAATTACCATCAATCACTTCCAATGGTGGAATGTTTCCATCTGAGCTTCCCTTTGGCAAATAAAGACATGCATGTTGTTTTTAGAAATTCTTCTTCTTTTGGATGCAATCTCAATATGAGCTTCTTGATGTCTTGATCAAAACTCCTCTAATGGCTAATGTACACTTACTACCTCCAACGCAATAATGAACGTGACATTAATAGTTATTTTGCTATAAGTTAGATCAATAAATCTCTAATTAATTGAATACATAAAAATAAAATC
Organism: Rhizophora apiculata; assembly: GCA_037832385.1. Taxonomy (NCBI): domain Eukaryota; kingdom Viridiplantae; phylum Streptophyta; class Magnoliopsida; order Malpighiales; family Rhizophoraceae; genus Rhizophora; species Rhizophora apiculata. Next base: position 7,813,786 of record CM075425.1, read on the forward strand.
TAATATAAATACATGAAATAAAATAAAAAATGAGTTATTAATTGAAATAAAATTTAGCATTATGTTATCTATCTAAATTTTAGTAATAACTGAATTTATACACAATTAATATTATTAATATGGTGGGCATAAATCATATTTAAACAACTAAACACATCAACATATGCAACACAAGTATTAGCCACCATTTCTATCATGGAAATCTTTCATAACTATATTTATATGTTATCACTAATACTTTATTTTCTAAGCTTTGCAATGATGATAATCAATATTATATTATATTACCATGATAATTACAAATTCCAGTCTATCTTACAAAAGTTTACAATTGAAAGAAGTGTCACCATATTAGACCAATTAAATATGTCAGGGGAGCCCCAAAAAGACAAGAACTATATTGAAAGATAATAATAAAAAAAAAATCTACTTATGAGACGATGGCCCATGAAAACTGAACCAAGTAATGGCTGGAGAGCTACCCATCTGAGCAAGGCTTAAACTCAAAAGCAAGGCGGCTGGTGATTGAGGAGTGATACATGGCATCGTGAAATGATGACGTGTTAGTAGTCAACATGCGAAGCTACCTTGCCTTTTCCTCCATGAAGCATCCTTGAGCGAATTGAGATTTGGTTGGTTTAATCTCAACCTTGGATCTAATCTTTTCTTTTGCTAGGACATCATTACCTACCTTATCCTCAAAGCCAATGTAGTCAGCCTACAAGGACCAGCCAAAGAGAGGGGTCCTCCTTTAACATTTTTTAAGGAGAATTTCTAGGGAGTCATAGGACTAGTTGGAGTCTTAGGCTCTAAGGGAGGGATGTAGCCATCTAATCCTTTTGATGGATCATCAAATGACTAGCATAAACCATCATTAGTTGCTCTTTTATTGATATCCTCTACATTTGCAATACGTCTTCCATTGTTGGTCTTTGATTAGGGACCACTAAGACACAAGCCATGGCTATTTGCAACAATTATACCATCTCTTCCTCAATGTTATGGAGCGTCATTAACTCCATGTCAAACACCTTAGGCCTCTATTCCTCCCAAACCATTGATTAGGCCACTGAGGCAAGTCAATGCCTTCCTTGCCTAGTGAGGCTTCATTGGGTGCCTTGCCAATCAAGAGGTCGAGTAATATAATGAAACAATGCACATTGGCAATAACCTACCATATGGCTAGAAGGAATAGAGGTTCCAAATAGCAAGTTTAGAAAAAGTCAAAACTAGGCATCATGGTATGGCTAAAGCAATATGTTAGCCAATTTAATGTTGTTATGGACCATTTTGCCAACCACGTTGAGGTGGGTTAGGCCTCTTGTTGTGCTTAGTGTTATTCTCATTCTATTGCCTAGTCTAGTGGAGTTCAGCCTAAACCTCTATTGTCTATATTGTTGTTGCTAAAGTTTTGATTATCCAATGCAAATAAAATATTTTGTACAAGAACGACAGAAAAAGGATAAGTATTTCACTAACAAAAAAGACACAAACACCCTTGTGAATGGTCAAAATGCCTTTCAAATGAATGGTTAAGGACACATGGCTTACAAGTTTGCTCCAGCTAGTTTGATTGACCTAAATTTCTAAAATTTTTCAAAATTATTTTTTTCACTAAAAATATATTATTTCATATGTTAATAAAAATTTAAATTATAAAATATTTAAAAGAACAATAAGAAAAACCAATGTTTAAAAAAATAACTAAAACCAATTTTCATATTAATTCAAACCATATTAACCAAACTAGATTTTAGAAAAATTTCACTTAAGCAATCAAAATGACATTCCATACCCTATTGAATAGTAATCAATTGTCAAAAATAAAATTCAAGTAGACACAATAATTATATTACATATACATATGCCTATATTATTATTATTATTATTGTAAGAATGCAAACCATTATAAGGGAAGACCCAAAAAGCAAGGAGCTAGAAAGATCAGAGAGGCTAATGTTTCCACCAGAGACATGCAATGTGTAACCAAATTATCAAATTAGAATCTACAAAAACAAGAAATAGTCCATTAAGGTGAATGATTAGTAGTCATCTAGAGAAGAAGGCAATTGGCAAATGATTGGAAGAAAGACTGAGAAGGAAAAGAAAAAAAAATGGAGACATAATGTATAGAATTACTAGAGTAACTGATGCAATAGCGATTAATATTGCCACTCTTTTGCTTCCTTCTCCAAACCACCCATTTCACCATAATAGCAATAACAATAACACAAACAACCAAAAGCAAGGACAAAAACAAACAAGATTTTTGTTATAGAGACATTGCTTGACATGGTCTAAAAGAATTTAGGTTTTGCTTGTTGTCGAAATGTCGTTACACAAGTTATTGTTAGCCAACTTGCAAAGCGGAAAGAATTTTATATATCCTCTTGTTCTCTCATTTTTCTTACCAAAAGTTTTTTTTTCTCTCCTCTATAGATAATATCAAATTATGGCTTCTACACCACTTTGGTTGTGCTATAGGCAACTGACTTTTATAATTTTTGTAGGTGTCTTTGTCTTGTTATCTATCTTTCTTCTCAAATTTTCTAGGCTAGAAGAATACTTTTTCCCCAACCTAAGACATTCCTCTAAATGGTTAATCATTGGTATAATAGCCACAAATGCATTGGCCATTAATTTTTGCTTAATCTTTACTAATTTTGATCCACCATCCCTTATGTGGATTGTCAACATAAGAATAATGTTTGGGATAATTTTATGTTTTTCTATTGCATGCGTCATTTATGTCTTGAAGTTGGGAGTGATGGACAAGAAACACTTACTTTATCCTTCTCCATCCTTTTCATAGCCACTCAACAATTTCTTTCCAGAGATGATGTTATCTCCTCTTAAGACACTTCCCTTTCATGATTTTGTCAATTGAAAATTTGTGATGTCAAGGATCTTCTCCCTCATAGAAGGCATATTTCCCCACAATGGTGTACATGGATTTGATGGCCAATTTTCTCTTGGAAAACAATCCACCAGTGCAATTTTCATTATTATTGTTTTATGCAATTATTTTGAAGTTAAGGATGAATGTAGTAAAGTTGAAAGGGTAGCAACTCTGGTTGTGAAGAACATTAAGAATCCTTTTGTCAATCCTTCCAATGAGTTTCTTCCTTAGGCTCTATTGGTTACACTCTTATATTTTAATATTATTTGCTATATTTTAATGTTGATTTCTTAGTCTTTGTTATATTTTGATGTTTTATATTGTCAATTTTAATTTTTTTAATAATAATTATTTGTTTATTTTGAATAAGATTATGATGACACTCATAATGTTGCATTATAATGTTTTATTTTAATATTTTTTTTATTAGATTTTGTCTATACTAAACTTTAATGGAATGCAATTATTCCAAAGCTTTTCCCCCTTTAAAGAAAAATTGAATAAGGTAGCAAGCTATTGAACTTGCATAATTTGTGTATGTAACAGTACCATTTGACATGGTAAAAAGATACAATCTATTTTTGTTGTGTGAAACCTAGCAACCTAGTCTTATAGATGTCTATAAAAGTGATTGAGACAACAAATTTGTCTCTCTCCCATTTGAAACTTTCATTTAGACAAGCTTATTGAATACAATTTGTCTGTGGCCTATTATTTTGAGCTGAATTACATACATATGAGCCCATCACTACTCTTGTAACCATCTTTAAGTTGGAGAAGCCCAATGCCCACTAAGTGTCTAGTATGAGCAATTGAATCTTAGCTCCGTGAAGTTAAAGTAAAGATAAATTTTTGTTTTTGGCCTTCAGTGTGTGGGTTTGGTTCAACTTCAAACTCCTTTCAGAGCGTATCATGGGCTTGGCCTTTCTCACTAGGCCAACTCACTCGTAAATGGGCTTACACCTTTGAATTTACATTTACATTTACATTAACCCAAAAGGGGTTTGGCTAAGACTTTGTTCCAAATATTTAGCATATGCAGTTGATACCGTATATATAAAAAATTATTTTTGATAACTATTATAAATAACTAATTTGTGAATGTTGTTTTAAGAGAGGAGGTAAGACTTTTTTTTGTCTTCTCTATCCCTATATATATATATATATATATATATATATATATATATATTATAATAAATTATTTTAAATAATATATTGTCTCCATAAAAAATTATTTATTATTCTAAATTGTTTCATATAACTGTTACTTTACATTGTAGATTCAAAGAAAGTTCATTCTTTATTCTTCATCTAAATTAAAATATTTCTCAATATTATGAAAATTTTTTATATAAAACTTTCATATCAAATTAGATAATAAAAAAATGTTATTGTGTTCAAATTTGACAAAAAATTAATTAACATGATATTTTTGTTAGTCTAATTTTCCTAACGAAAAGAAAGAATTCCATCTAATACATTTATTAATGGCTTTTTCCTTTTTTGTTTGAAAAATATAATAACTATTAAAATTACGTATGCATTAAATTAGCTAGCTTTAAGCATATGATAATATATTTAATTTAATTCAAATTAAAATTAACACATTTTATATAAATTAATTGTAATATTTCCATCTTGCATTGTTCTAGTAAAGGTCAAAATCCAACTTGAATGGCAAACGGACCCTTTAGATTTGGACAAAGAACAAACGCTTTCCAAATTGACACCCAGTCAAGGCCTTATCATCCGATTCCCATGCCTCCAATTGGTGAGCTTTCATCAAATATCTCTTGTGGGCTCGTCATATTACACACATGTTTCTACTTCAAAATCTTCGTTGATTGATGTATTATTAATTAGAATTAATGTCTATGTTTGAATTTTGTTAAAAAGAGTGGCCAATTAGGAAGCAAAACCAAGTTGCCGCATTCAAGTTCTTGGTTCCTCTCATTTATGCTTCTATTCTTCCTCTCATTCAAGTTTTGGCACTATTTGAAGGGCATTTAAGGAGAGGGAAGGTTAAGGGCCTGGAGGGGCCCATGCCAAGATGAAAAATTTGGGAAAAAGGGTAAGATGGACATGTGGTGACATTTCAATTTGGGACATGGTGATCATGTGGACCACCACTTATTGCATTTTGATTGGCTATTCCACTTCCTTTGTTGCTTTTCGTAGAGCCTAAGGTCAATTTGCAATTATTATTTTTTATTTTTTTTAATTTTTTAGCAAAGGGAACCAATTTGCTTAACTAGAAAAAAATTTGCAATCACACATATGCAAGAGTCTCATCATATTCTTATCTTATTGATCAAGCCTTCCAATAAGTGCTACAATGCTTTAGCATGCAAAGCATCCAACTTCCTTCATTTACCTTGCATGTGTGGCACACAACATGTCAAACTCAAACACCACCATTCCTTCTAAAAAGCCCTCCTTCTTTGCCTTTGCACCACCTTAGCCCCATTCTCTTTTCATCACTCTTTTGCTACCTTCTCCAAACCACCCATTTCACCACAACAACACCAACAAGAAAACAAACAACATTAATAACAAAAGCAAGGAGGGAAATAGAAAAGATTTTTGTTATGGAGATACTACCCCAAACGGCCTAGAAGTTTTTAGGATTGTTTTTGTTAATGAAACAAAAAGAAAAGAATTTTGTTGCATAAGCTATTATTAGCTAACTTATAGAGGGGAAAGAAGTGTATATATCCTCTTGCTCTCTCATTCTTCTTACTAAAAATTTTTTATTTTCCTTCTCCTTTATGGACAATATCAAATTATGGCTTCTACACTACTTTGGTCATGCTATAGGCAACTAATTTTTATAGTTTTTGCAACTTTCCTTTTCTGGTTATCTATTTTTTTACTTTCATTTTCAAAAATGGAGGAAGAGTTTTTCCTCAATGTCAAACATCCTTTGATATGGATAATTGTTATTGCAATAGCCACAATTGCATTGGCCATTATTTTTTGCTTGACCTTTACTAATTTCAATCAACCACCCTTTGCGTGGGCTGTCGGCATAAAAAAAAATATTTGAGATAATTATATGTTTTTTGTTGCATACATCATTTATGTCTTGAAGCTAGTAATGGTGAACAATAAACACTTCCTTTATCCTCCTCCATCCTCCTCAAAGCCACTAAACAATTCCTTTGCATAGGCAATGTCAGCTGCTCTTTAGACACTTCCTTTCATGATTCCGTTGATTCAAAATTTGTGATGTGTTGTTTTATGCTTGCCATTTTTTGCATCTATCTATCACAAACATCTTTTCCTAGACAAAAGTCATATATCCCTACGATGGTGTTTATGGATCTATTGGCAATTTTCATCTTTGAAAACAATCCATTTGGTGCAACTTTGATTATAACTGTTGTATTTGTAGTTATTATTTTATGCAATTATTTTGAAGTTAATGGAAAATATAGAAAAGTTGAGGGGGTAACAACTCTAGTTGTGGAGAACATTCAAAATCCTTTTATCAATCCTTTCAATGAGTTTCTTCTTTAAGCTTTCATTCTTACACTCGTGTATTTTAATGTTATTTGTTGTATTTTAATGTTAGTTTCTTAGTTTCTATTGTATTTTTATTTTATTTATTGTCAACTTTTAACTTTTTAATAATAATTATTTGTTTATTTTGAATAAATTTTTATTAGATTTCATTTACATTAAACCTTAGTGGAATACAGTTGTTTCCAAAGCATTCTCCCCTTTAAGGAAAATTTGAACAAGGTAGCAAGCTATTGAATTAGCATAATTTGTGTTTGTAATTGTACCATCTGATGTGGTAAAAAGATGCAATTTGTTTTTGTTACATGAAACTTAGTGGTCTAGTCTTATAGATGTCTATAAAAGTGATTGAGTCAGCAAATTTGTCTATATTCTATTTGAAACTTTCAATTAGACAAGTTCATTGAATACAATTTGTCCGTGGCCCATTATTTTGAGTTGAATTACATACATCTAAGCCCATCACTACACCTATAACCATCTTTATGATGGAGAAGCCCAATGTCGATCAAATGTCTAGTATGGGTAGCCAGATCTTAGCTCTGTGAAGTAAAAGTAAAGATGATTTTTCATTTTCGACCTTCAGTGTATGGGTTTGATTCAAGTCCAAACTCCTTTTAGAGCATATCATGGGCTTGGCCTTTCTCACTAGGCCACTCACCCATAAATCGGTTTAGACCTTTGAATTTACATTTACATTAGCCCAAAAGGGGTTTGGCCAAGACTTCATTTTGAATATTTAATAGATGCAATTAGTGCCATATATATAAAAGATTAAAATGTTTTACAATAATGTGGAAATTTATATAGAAAGATTTCATATCAAATTAGATAATAAAAAATGTTATTATATTCAAATTTGATTAAAAATTAAATAACCTAATATTTTTGCTAGTCTGATTTTCCAAACAATAAGGAAAAATTCTATCAAATACATGTACTAATGGCAATTTTCTTTTTTCTTTAAAAAATAAAATAATTATTAAAATTATATATATGTTAAATTAGTTGGCTTTAGGCATATGGTAATGTATTTAATTTATAGTAAATCAAAATTAACACATCTTATATAAATTAACTATAATATTTCCATCCCATGTTGTTCTGGTAAAGGTCAAAATCCAACTTGAATGGCAAATGGACCCTTTAGATTTGGACAAACAACAAGCACTTTCCAAATTGACACCTACTCATGCCCTTATCATCTGATACCCATGCCTCCAATCAATAAGTTTTCATCAAATATCTATTGTGAGCCTATCATATTACACGCATGCTTCTACTTCAAAATCTTTGTTGATTGATGTATTATTGATTAGAATTAATGTTTATGTTTGAATTTTGTTGAAAAGAGTGGCCTGTTAGGAAGCAAAACAAAGTTACCCCATTTAAGTTCTTGATTCCTCTTATTTATGCTTTTATTCTTCTTCTGACTAAACTCTCCACCATTATTTTTTATGATTATTTTTTTTTTCTTTCATTCTCTAGACTATTCACTACATGTATTTTGAATTTTGATTATCCAATGAATGGCTTTTGTGGGTGATTGTAGTGTTTTGATTTGTCTCTCACTATGCCATAGACCTATTTTAAGAGTTCAATTGTTTATGGTTATGTTGGCTAGCTCATTTGCTCATGGCCTTTACTTGGTGTATCCATTTTCAAATTAATTGCTTATTCTACAATTTTGTTCATTTATTTATTTATTTAAAATGTGATTCCTGATTCTAATACTTTTCACTAATTTTGTTTTTACCATATTGTCAATTGTTGAGTAATCATATTAGCTTTTATAGGTGCCTTAGTTTTGGTTTAGACTTTTCTTATGCTATAGGGGTATCAATTTGTTTTTTTATTAGGGATGTATGAAAATTAGACTTGATTAAAAATTAATGTTTATCATTAGAAGGATAAATGTGTGAATGGTTAGTAATTGTAATTGAAGTAATTGTTATGGACATGATGTCCATGCATATAAGTAGTTAAAAATATAATTGTTAAAGGTACTTTGAGAATATGTTTTCCTATATGCAAATGATGTTATTTTTAGCATGATTTAAGAATGGAATTATTGTAAAGGAATTAAAATTAATGGGTTAAGAGGAAGAGGGAATTTAGGGTTGAATTTTGGAGAAATATAATTAATTGATGTTAATTACAATGCATGTCATATACAATACATGTAATTTTTAGTTCAAAACTTCCAAAATATTAGTCTTATAATTATCACAATTGTAACTCCTCTATTGTTCCTAAATTTCTTTTATTTCTTTTTTCTTCTTGCTTTTTTTGGCTCACCAAATGTTTCTCAAACAACTAATAAAAAAGAAACAATCTAGTTATACACTAAGCTAATCACTAAAATTCCATATGATATAATGATGCATGTACACTTATAAATTTAGCAAAGCTAACATTTTCAAAGACAAATGTGCCTATTCTAATTCACATATTTTGTGGGTATAAAAAATTCAGCCTTGATCGAAGTATGCGAATAGAAAATTTGGATGGAACTTAAGGTCACTTTCTTATAGATCAACCATAATAGATGTACATATTTTCTTTGGAGATATTTATAATATTGAAGAATGCTAGATGGGATATGGCTAAATTACCATCAATTACTTATAAAGGTGCGATGTTTTCATTTGAGCTTCCTATTGGCAAATAAAGACATGCATGTGGTTACTAGAATTTTTTTTTTTTTTGGATGCAATCTTAAAAGGAGCTTCTTGATTTCTTGATCAAAACTCCTTTAATGGCTAATGTACACTTTTTGCCTCCAATGTAACAATGAATGTGCATTAACAACTAATATGCTATGTGTTAGATCAATGTATCTTTAATTGATTAAATACATAAAATTAAAACATGATATAAGCACATGAAATTAAAAAAAAACAAAGGTCACTAATTAAAATGAAATTGATCATTATGTTATCTATCTAAATTTTAGTAATAACTAAATTTATACACAAGTAATATTATTAATAAGGTGGGTATAAGTTATAGTTAAGCAAATAAACACATCAACATTTGCAACACAAGCATCACCCACCATTTCTCTCATAAAAATCTTTCTTAATCATATTAATACATTATCACTAATAATTTATTTTTTAAGCTTAGCAATAATGATAATCAATATTATATGATATTACAATGATAATTATAGATTCCAGTGACTCTTACAAAAGTTTACAACTAAAAGAAATGTCACCATATTGGACTAATCAAACATGCTAGTGGATCCCAAAGAAAGCAAGAACTAAATTATATTACAATGTTTAAAAGATTCATAAAAAGGTAAAATGAAAAGGAAAAAAAAAGTACCTATGAGACTATGGCCCATAAGAACTGACCTAAAGAGTGGCTAGAGAGCTACTAATTTGAGCAGGGCTTAAACTTAGAGGTGAGGCGGCTAGCAATAGGGGAGTGATACATGGCATCATGAAATGGTGACATGTTGACAATCGACATGCAGACCTACCTAGCCTTTTCCTCTACAAAGCATCCTAAAGGGAACCAAGATTTGGCTAGTTTAGTCTTGGCCTTGGATTTGATCTCTTCTTTCCTTAGGACATCATTGTCCACCTTATCATTAGAGCCAATGTAGTTGGCCTCTGAGGACTAGCCGAAGAGAAAGGTCCATAATTTAGTAAGGGGGAGGAGCTTTTTTGTACTTTGGGTCATCTTTACGGGTGCCAAATGAGGTGGCACATGGTCAGACCATTGTGAGTCTTAGATGAAGGAGCTTAGTAGCCTTTTTTAAGGTTTTATTGATCTATAGAGAAAGGTGCTTTTGTGATGGCTCTTTCTTTAATAGTTTCTTGGTGTTTTGGGCACTATTTGAAGGGCATTTGGGGAGAGGGAAAGTTAAGGGCTTGGAGGGGCCCATGCCAAGATAGAAAAAGTTGGGAAAAAGGATGAGATGGACACATGGCAATTTTTCATTATGGGATGTAATGGCTGTGGGCCACTATTTATTTTATTTTAACATGCTATTCCGCTTCCTTCATTACCTTTTATAGTGCTTGGGGTCAATTTTCAATTTTTATTTATTTAGTTAAGCAAAAGGAGCCAATTTGCTTAACTAGAAAGAAATTTGCAATTAAATCCATTCAAGAGTCTCATCATATTCTTATATTGTTGATCAAACCTTCCAATAATTGATAATAAATACAATGCTTTAGTGTCACAAGCAAAGAATGTAATTATTAATTTTGAATTTTCAAAAGAATGTAATTATTATCTCAATTATTACCGTTATATTGTTCCTAAACTTCTTCTATTTCTTTTTCATTTTTGTATTTTTTTAGGCCTCCATACATTTCTTAAACAATCAATAAAAAAGAAAAAACTTGATCCTATACTAAGCTAATCACTAAAATTCTATGTGATATAATGATGCATGTACACTTATAAATTTAGTAAAGCCAACTTATTGAAATAAAATTGTTCCCATTTTGATTCACATATCTATTGGGAATCAAAAAGTTAATCTCAATGAAAGTAGGTGAGTATGAAATTTAAATGAAAATTTAGGTTGCTTTCTCACAAATTAATGATAATAGATGTATGTATTTCCTTTGGTGATATTTACAATATCTAAGAGTGCTAGATAAGATGATATGACTAAATCACCATCATTTACTTACAAGGGTGTGATGTTTCCATCTATGCTTCTTGCTAGTGTAGAAAGACATGCACTTAGGTTAAATTCATTAAAATTAAGAATTTAGCTATTTAAGAATTATTATCCAATTCAAATGTGACTCTGTAAATTCAGCTACAAAATAAGAATTTTCTTTTATAAGGTTCAAGGTTAAAAAAATACCGCAAACATGTTTACACAAGATGCTTTATACTGAAGTATGAAATTAAAATTTCACCTTTATGTCTAACGTTGTAAAAATCATAATTTAAATAACCAATTCTTAAAGCAGCCAATTTTTTTTTACTTACTAAAATTACTTGGTTTGTTTTTTAAAATTATTAGAATTATTACTTAAGTTGAATTTTTGTTCATTTTGGCTTTTACCTATTGGAAAGGGAACAAATGCAATAAATATATAATCATGGTTGTAATATTGAGTTGCATTATTGTAGTTGAAAGTTCAAACAAGAAGGGTGACTCATGAAAGTAGATTAGGTGGGTCCATTGTAATCTTTTAACAATTGTAGGCCATTGAATCAATAGTTTTTACCTCTCAAGCCCAGTAACTTTGTTAAATGGACTTTAAACTTACAAATGAGTTGGCAGTGGGATGGGCCTAGTCTTTAGCTAGTTGGTCTTCTCAGTTGCGAACTTGTGGTGCTTGTGTGATAGTTTTCCATTTCAAGATGCATTCATTTTTTGTAGCCTTAGGCTATGCAGCAAGCTCATGGTCTTTTTGTTTCTTATTTATCCTTTTTCTTTTCCATTTTTTTTTCCTTTAGAAAATTATTTTGTACTTTTTTTATATATTAGTTGGATGAAAACCTATTAAATTTAAAATTAAAATCATTGTTATTATTATTATATTTGATTAAAATCGATTTGAACATGTTACAAGCTATATAAATAAAAATTTAACTTCATTCTTATAATTCTTTTCTCTAAATCATAAATAATATTTAAATTTAAATTTTAATAAATTTTGTAAAAAAATTTAAATTGAGGTACTTACTATTTTGAGTTACTGTTTTTTGGTGAATCAAAATAACTTACCATAAAAAGTACCTTATTTTTTTTATTTTTTTTATTGAATTATTTTTAACTCAAAAAAATTAGTTGCAATGATTTCAAATGTACCAAAGACTACCTCTATATTCAAGATGCCTTCAGAATTTAGATTTCCCCTCAACTGCGAGGTGGTTTGCAAACAATAACAATTAGCTATGTGTCACGGTCCTTACCTAGGGATGGAGAATACATTGAATCTAAACATCTCCTAGAAAAGGACAATACGTTGAATGTAGACACTTCCTAGGAAAGGGAAATATATTGGAAGTAGGCAATGTAATAAATGCAGGTAGGTAGGAAGTTAAAGGAATATAATATCTACCATTAGATCAAGGAGGGATCTAACGGTTATAACTTGTCCAAAACTTGTATAAAAGGGGACCTCCTACCCCTCATTTACACACACACTCACTTTTCAAATGAAATGTATTTCTAAAGTTAATCTCCAAAAAGGTTCTTGTGAATTGAGTGTGAGTAGGCTGCTTGGGAAGTATTCTCAAGGCCACACGGGTAGGACGCAATAAATCCATATGCCCGTGACATATGCCTCTAGGATTGTTGCGATCCTTGGAAATTTGCAAGTGGTTTTCAAGTATCCACATAGAGTATGTGACAACAAAGGAACACTTAAGTGGGTCTAGACAAATGTACTACTTTTCCCTCTATTAATAACAAAAATGGGAAGCATTTTTGTTCTTTTGTTCAATCTTGTCTAATTTTTCTCAGGTACTTGTTAATTAACAAAATGGATTGAATGCGTTGGAACTTGATATCTTATTTCCACCTCATAATAATTCATACATAATATCATTATGTTTTTATTTCTCTTTCCTAGAAAAGAATGTTACTACAAGATTATATATGAATAATTATTAAATAAAAATTAATTTAAAATCCATTTAATATAAAAAATTAATAAGATTATATATGTTTTAAATCTCAATTAAATTTTTGATTGAAATTTCTTTTATTATTGTTGTTGTAAAATAATAAATATATACAATTTTATTAAACAAATAATGACGTAACATTATTTTAAAAAATTATAAAAATTAGAAATTAATTTAAAAAATTTAAAAATTACAAAAATTCTAAAAATAGAAATTTTTTAAAATAATTCTTAAAATAGAAAAATATAAAAATATAATTTTATTTTTAAAAATTAAATTAACTTTCAAAATAGTGAAAATTTTAAATTAATTTCTACCATTAAAAAATTTTTGAAAATAGAAATAAATTTTGAAAAAAAAAAATAGAAAATAATTTTTAAACTTTCTAAAAAAAACTTTAAAATTTTTCTAAAAATAATAATTGATTTAAAAAAATTATGAAAATAATTCTAAAAAATTAGAAATTAATTTTAAAAAATTTAATGCATACTCCACCATCTTTGACTTGAGCAGAATATTTACTTGGTGAAACCCTATACTCTTTCTCCAAGAATGCCTAAGATAATGCTACTACCATGTTCTTAAATCTCTCCATCTCCTCCTGTGACTCCTCATGTCTACTTGCAGTTTCCTTGAAACCCTCTCCCATTCTCTCTATCACCATGTCAAATCCACATGCTCTTATGCTATTTAGTTAGCTACAACCACGATTTACAAATTTGTTAATAGTTGATTCTTATTGCTCGATTATTAAATTTAAAAGAAATATTATTTATTCTCTTACTGATAATCTATAAAAAAATATATTAAAAATTATATTTGATATCACTTTGTATTTGTTAAATGAGTTTACATTATCTATCATGGGGTTATGTCACTATTATTTTTGATTATCATAAACAAAATTAATTACAAAATTATTTAACTTAACAAAATTTAGAATGCGTGACCTTACATAAATTAGTTTATAAAAATGATAATGAACTAACAAAAAATAAAAATAAAAAATTGTGGTAAGTATAATTATATGTATATATATATATATATATATTTTAAAAAATAGGTAAAAATTGCAAATAAAATTTTATTTTTTTTATCTACTTTTTATGAGTTTTAATATTATTCTTATATTAAAATTCTATAATTCTTATCTTCTTATTTTAATATTATAATAATAATTATTATTATATTTATTTAATATTTTTTAATATAAAATATAGCCCTTTCAAATTATACAATATTTATATTTCTTGATATGAGAGTGTAAAATTGAGATAATATAATAACTACTTTTCTATTTTATATAAGATATAGAATTAATTATTAAGAGTCTATTATTTTGTTTATTTATATTTCAAATCTGAATCAATTTAACTTATTAATGAAATACAAAACTAGTTTCCCATGAATTTAACGAAAAAGAGTTTTTTTTTTTTCCTATTTAACAAAATGTGGTACAAAACATGTAACTTATAGTTCTTCACAACAACTTGTATTAAGTGATAAATTTTTTATTTTTTATTAAAAAATTTATTGAGCCATTATTTGTAAAATAAAAAATATATTTTTTATTTTAAAAAATCATAAGATCTTTTTCACAATTAAAATCAAAGTTTTAGGAATCAAAAATTTTAAATGTTAAAAATTTAATTAATTTAATTATTTTAATCAAAATTAGACTAATAAAATCAATATTTAATATTAAATATATAAAAATTTTAATAATGTAACTTTTATTTTTAAAAAAATCAAAATATAAAAAAATATTTTCCTAATGTATTAACAAATTTTTGAAACTAACTAAATTGAAAAAATTATGACTAATTTATTAGTTTACAATCTAACCACTTCATTTATCGGCTTGCTCACTAATTTTCATAACTAATAGCTTTCAGTGTAAACTAAATTGAACTAAATTCTAATTCTTAATTTTATCAATATAATTGACTAATTTATTATAATTTTTAAAACCTTGATTAAAATTTAAAATTTAAGTTATTAACTATTGAGATATTTTACTTTTTAATATAGTTGTATGCTTGTAAATTTTGTGATAATAAATTTGAAACCTAAAGAATGGTAAAATTAGTGTTTAGTGACTTCGGTATCACAAATATCCTAATTAAAGATCAAACTCCCACTTGTCTTTCCTCAGCTTTTGAAGGGCTAACATTGGATCGGTCTCAAAATAATATCCCCAATCTCCTCCCCACGCAACTTGCAAGGCCATATAAATATCACTTGAGTTAAAGATCTATCTACTAAACTCATTTCTAGAAAGACCCCCAGAACCAGCCAAACCAAGAGCTCCTTTAGCAAAACTATCAATGTTAATTTTCAAGATCATCGGTGGAGGAGGTTGCCAGCATGTTAAATTGGAATTAGGTACTCCTTCACAACTCACCTGACCTTGCCGCATATGCTCTTCTTGCCTAACATTATAAATTTCTGCTGCTTGTCTTTTCATAGACTCTGCAATTTCCAAGGGGGTAGAATGATCTCCAAAAAAAAATGCTAGCATTTTGCCAACTCCAAAGCTGCCACAAAGTTGAGATAAAAACCACTTGGAAGGAGCAATTCCAGGCAAGCACCACCTTTACCCTAAAGCAGCAGCCTTTTCAGACCCAATCTTTAAAAGACCCCGAATTATGAAACTCGAAATTAATCAATTGAAATATAATGCACCAAATATTATTGGTTGGAACAATGTGGAAAAGTAAGGAATAATTAAAGTGGATTGCCTTTTTTGTGTCAAAAATAGTTTATTACCTTTTATTCCTCAAAAAATGTGTTTTTTTAAATCTGTTGGTAAGAGGATTTAAATCTTGCTAACAGAAATTAAGTAGCAATTGTCATTTTGTTTAGAGCTGGTCTGTCCGAGTGACCCTTTTCATGACAAGCTCAATTTGCCTTTGGACTCTGGCAAATTTTTGGCTCCTGCATAAGGCACAATCTACTTCAATTTCTTGTGGTCAATTAGTCTAAGCTAACACCTCGTGTTTAATATGTGACCCTTTATAGCTGTGGCTATTCTTAATGCTACCAGGGTGACTAGCATTTTTTGTTTTTTTTTAAGGACAAGTAGGATGCTTGTGGAATGGTAGATACCGCTATTACAACTTGAAAACTTGACTTATTTAACAAACATTGGAAGTAGATCCAACAACATAAAAAATTACTAGTTGTTCAATAATAATTCAAAATATGTTTGACTCCATATTTCAACGATGACATCAAAAGTTGGGGAGAGACTTGAGGCTTGATAGGGAGACAATTTTTGTAAATCTCAATATTTTGTTTCCATAATTGAGGTGGATAATAGCACCCTTTGTCAAATGTCAATGATGACTATAATGCCATTTCCTCAAGTCAACCATTGCTGCATTAGTATTTTCATTGGATCGTTGTCAAATGTCTACCTCATTCTTCAAACTCCCATTAACCTAGTTGCCCATCTCTGGTTCAGGGCATCCTGAAGCATTAGCCTTTTGCGTAAGCTTTAGTGAAACTGAAGCATAAAGATTGAAGTCAAAATTTTTCCTAACTTAGCTTTTTTACCCCCACTGTTTATTCCTTTGGATATGCTAGTTTTTCACCTTTGTGTTGGATTCTTGAGTGCAACTTGCTTTTATCTTGTCTAGCTTTGGATGGATTTTGGGCTATTAAATTTTAAATTATGGTCAATGTGATTGCTGATTATACTAAAGCATTTTGGCTTTCTTGTTTTCATCTGCTTTTCTTTTCTAGATGAAGATCAATCCTTTACTTATGGGTCTTTCAGCCCACTTAGTGAATCACTTGATCATTAATAGCTTGGAAGTTCTAGATAAAGATGTATATATGACGTTTACTCTAGTTTAGGTGTCTTATAAACTTCAAATCACAAGCATTCGTAGTTGAATGGTTAGGACAATTGCCTTCCAAGAAATAGACCTAGGTTTGATACCTGTTAAATGCAAGAGGACATTTTTTGTTAAAATCCATTACAATTCAAAATGCATTGGTCTCTCTCCCACACACACCACTATCTCCTTCCAACTCACTTGATTTCTTTTTGGGCTATGGCTTCTTTGCCTCTCACCCTAACGCCAAACCCACATTTCTCCAATTCAAAACCCACAAAATTTTACAAAACATCACTCCTAAAACGTAAATTCTGCCAAAACTTGTATGAATTTTGCTTCCACATCATATAGTCTCTATGCAAACAAGGCCAAATTTGAGTAGCTTTGATGCAACTCAACCAGATGGAATTTGATAATCTAACTATAGGTAGAGTTGTTATGGAGACACTACTTGACATAGCCTAGAAGATTTTAAGTTTTGCTTGTTGTTGAAACAAAAAAAAAAAAAGATTTTCATTACACAAACTCTTGTTAATTAACTTGCAAAGAAGAAAGAAGTTTATATATCCTTTTGTTCTCTCATTTTTCTTACCAAAAGTTTTTTCTTTTCTCTCATCTATAGACAATATCAAATTATGGCTTCTACGTTAGTTTGGTCACGCCATAGGCAATTGATTTTCATAGATTTTGCAGGTGTCTTTGAATGGTTATCTATCTTTCTTCCCAAATTTTCTAGGCTAGAAAAATACTTTTCCCCTAGCATAAGACATCCTTCCACATGGTTGATCATTGGTATAGTAGCCACAATTGCATTGGCCATTAATTTATGCTTGACCTTTGTTAATTTCAATCCACCACCCTTTGCGTGGGTCGTTGACATAAGAACAATGTTTGAGATAACTATATGTTTTTCTTTTGCAAACATCATTTATGTCTTGAAGCTAGGAGTGATGGACAAGAAACACTTACTTTATCCCTCTCTATCCTCCTCAAAGTTACTAAATAATTTATTTTCAAGGATGATGTTAGCACTTCCTAAAACACTCTCCTTTCATGATTCTGTTGATTCAAAATTTATGATGTGCTATTTTACACTTGCCATTTTTTGCATTTGCTTATGTCAAGAATCTTCTCCCTCATTGAAGGCATATATCCCCACAATGGTGTTTGTGGATTTGGCAGCAACTTTTGTCTTCAAAAACAATCCACCTAGTGCAATTTTGATTATTATCATTTTACACAATTATTTTGAAGTTAAGGATGAATGTAGTAAAGTTAAGGAGGCAGCAACTATGGTTGTGGAGAACATTAAGAATCCTTTTATTAGTCCTTCTGGTGAGTTTCTTCCTTAGGCTTTGTTGGCCACACTCATGTAATTTGATGTTATTTGTTGTATTGCAATGTTTGTTTCTTAGTCTTTGTTGTATTTTTATGTTATTTATTGTCAACTTTTAAAGTTTAATAATAATTATTTATTTATTTTGAATAAAATTATGATGACACTCATAATGTTGTAGTTCAATGTTCTATTTTAATGTTGCAATTTTCTTTTGAGCAAAGGGGACCAATTTGCTTAAGTAGAAAGAAATTTGCAATCACATTCCTGCAAGAGTCTTGTCATATTCTTATCTTTTTGATCAAATTTTCCAATAATTGATATTAATTACAACAAGGAATGTAATTATTAGTTTTGAAATTTTAAAATATCAGCACTATAATTATCTCAATTGTTACTTCTTTATTATTCCTAATCTCAATTTTTTTGGGTCCCTAAACATTGCTCAAACAAACAATAAAAAAAAAAGCTCAATCATCCACTAAGCTAATCACTAAAATTTGTGGGATATAATGATGTGTGCACATTTATAAATTGGGTGAAGCCAACATTTTGAAATACAAATGTGCCCATTCTGATTCGCCTATCATTAAGGAATAAAAAAGTTGGTCCTGATGGAAGTATGCAAGTAGAAAATTTGAACAAAAATTCAGGTCACTTTCTTACAAGTCAGCGATAATAGATGTATGTATTTTCTATGGAGATATTTATGTCATCAAAGAGTGCTAGATAGGATGATATGGCTAAACTACCATCAATTATTTACAAAGGTGCAATGTTTCCATATGTGCTTCCTGCTAACGCATAAAGACATGCACGTGGGTTTTTGGCTTTTTTTGGATGCATTCTTGGAAGGAGCTTCGAGATTGGAGCTCCTTTAGTGGCTAATTTGTCACTATGCTACAAGATAAGTTGGTAACTTTGAACAATTAGATGCTACTAAAAGGCCATGCTCATTTTGAATAATAATGGCTGTTTACCTATTGTTACAACCCATGTATATAATCCCAAACACATATAATACACATGTACATCCTCCATGTTGATGTTAGTAGGCTACAGCTTAGGTTGAATTCATTAAAATTAAGAATTTAAATGTTTGAGAATTATTATTCAACTCGAATGTAACTTGGAAAACTCAACTGCAAAATTGGAATTTTCATTTCTAAGGTTCAAGGTTAAAAAAGTACTGCTAACACACTCACACATGTTGCTTTATACTAAAACATAAAATAAAATTTTGCCTTTATGTCCATCATTGTACAAATCATAATTTAAATAACCAATTCTTAATGCAACTAATCATTTTTTTACATACTAAAATTACATGGTTTGTTTTTGCAAATTATTAGGATTACTACTTTAGTTGAATTTTGTCTTTTTTCTTTTCACTTTTACCTATCATAGTTGTAATATTGAGTTGCATTATTGCAGTTGAAAGTTCTTACAAGAAGAATGCCTCATGAAAATAGATTGAGCATGCCCATTATAATCTATTAACCACTATAAACCATCAAATTCAGGTTAATTTATTAACCTCAAGACTTATGATGG
The DNA here is from genome assembly GCA_037832385.1 of Rhizophora apiculata. Lineage (NCBI taxonomy): Eukaryota > Viridiplantae > Streptophyta > Magnoliopsida > Malpighiales > Rhizophoraceae > Rhizophora > Rhizophora apiculata. The sequence continues at coordinate 7,833,557 of CM075425.1, forward strand.
TTACTTGATGGTTTTTTATTTTAAGATGGATTCATTTTTTATAGCCTTAGGCTATTAAAACATGCTACAATCTATAAAAATAAAAATTTAATTTCATTCTTATAATCCTTTCCTTTAAATCATCAATAGTATTTAAATTTAAATTTTATTAAATTTTGTAAAAAAAGTTAAATTTAGGTGCTTACTATTTTAACTTACTTTTTTTTTTTTTGGTAAATCAAAATAATTCAACATAAAAAAATACCTTATTTTTTAATTTTTTGTATTGAATTATTTTTAACTCACTCAAAATCTTTCATGAATCCAAAAGTTGGCTCCAGCAAAAGTACGTAAGTATAAAATTTGGATAGAAATTCAAGTCATTTTCTTACAGGTTAGCAATAATAGATGTATATATTTTCTTTGGAGATATTTACAACCTTGAAGAGTACTAGATATGATGATATGACTAAATTACCATCAATTACTTACAAGGGTGCAATTTTTCCATCTATTCTTCTTGTTAATGCATAAAGACATGCATGTGGATTTTTGGTTTTTTTTTTGGATGCATTCTTGGAAGGTGCTTCTAGATTGGAACTCCTTTGGTGGCTAATCCATTGCTATGCTAAAAGAAAAGTTGACAATTTTTATATATAATTATATTTTATTATCAATATTTATATTGTATACATATATATATATATGAAAAAAAATATTTTATATATTTAATATTACACATAAATTTTATCAATTTAATTTTAATTAAAATAATTAAATCTATTAAATATTAAATTTTTAATTTAATAACTAATTTTATCACTAAGACTCTAATATTAATTCAAAAAGTTCCATATATAATGAAACTTGAATGCCAAAAAAAATGAATGATTGACTTTATATGAATCTTCTTGGCTCCTCTTTACTGCTCTAAACTAGAAGGTTTTCTGGTGACGATTCTATATTTGAGCTTCTATTATACAAATAGTATCCAATTTCTTCGATTTACCTTGCAACTACAATGCCACACAACATGTCGAAAACAAACACTAACATTCCCTTTAAAAACCCCTCCTTCTTCCCCTCTGCGTTGCCTCAGCGCCATTCTCATTTAGTCTCTCTTCTGTTGCCTTCTCCAAACCACCTATTTCACCACAACAATACCAATAAGGAAGCAAACAACAACAAAAACAATGAGGGAAATAAAAAATATTTTTGTTATGAAGATACTACCCTAAATGGCTAGAAAGCTTTTAGGTTTTTTTTTTTTTTTGTTGGTGAAATAGAATGAAAGGATTTTTGTTGCACGAGCTATTATTAGCAAACTTATAGAGGGAAAAGAAGTGTATATATCCTCTTGTTCTCTCATTCTTCTTACCAAAAACTTTTTATTTTCCTTCTCCTTTTATGGTCAATATCAAATTATGGCTTCTATGCTACTTCGGTCATGCTATAGGCAATTGATTTTCATAGTTTTTGCAACTTTCTTTTTTAGTTGTCTATTTTTTACTTTAATTTTCAAAATTGGAGGAAGTGTTTTTCCCCAATGTTAGACATCCTTTGATATGGATGATCATTATTGCAGAAGCCACAATTGCATTGGCCATTAATTTTTGCTTGACATTTGTTAATTTCAACTTGCAACCCATTGTGTGGGCCATTGACATAAAAGCAGTGTTTGAGATAATTAAATGTTAGTTTGTTGCATACGTCATTTATGTTGTGAAGCTGGTAATGGTGAATAATAAACACTTACTTTATCCTCCTTTGTCCTCCTTAAAGCCACTCAACAATTCCTTTCCATAGGTGGTGTTAGCTACTCCTCAAACACTTCCCTTTCATGATTCTAATGATTCAAAATTTATAATGTGTTATTTTACACTTGCCTTTTTTTGCATTTGTCTATCGCAGACATCTTTTCCCTTAGAGAAGTTATATATCCCCATAATGGGGTTCATGGATTTGGTGGCTAGATTTGTCTTCAAAAACAATCCACCTAGTGTAATTTTGATTATAACTGCTGTATTTGTAGTTATTGTTTTACGTAAGAATTTTGAAGTTAATGATGAACATAAAAAAGTTCAAGAGGTAGTAGCTTTGGATGTGGAGAACATTTAGAATCCTTCTATCAATCCTTTCAATGAGTTTCTTTTTTAGGCTCTCTTTGTTACACTTTTGTATTTTGATGTTATTTGTTGTATTTTAATATTGGTTTCTTAGTTATTGTTGTATTTTTATTTTATTTATTGTCATTTTTTTAACATTTTAATAATAATTATTTGTTTAATTTGAGTAAGATTATGATGACACTCATAATGCTATATTTTAATGTTTTATTTTAATATTTCTTATTAGATTTCATCTACACTATACCTTAGCAAAATACAGTTATTTCCAAAACTTTCTCCTATTTAAAGAAAAACTGAACAAGACAACAAGCTATTGAATTTGCATAAATTGTGTCTATAATTGTACCATTTGACATGGTAAAAAGATGAAATCAATTTTTGTTACATGAAACTTAGTGACCTAGTCTTACAAATGCCTACAAAAGTGATTATGCCAACAAATTTGTTTGTGTTCCAATTGAAACTTTTAGATAAGCTCGTTGAATGCAATTTGTCAATGGCTCATTATTTTGAGTTGAATTACATACATCTAAGCCCATCACTATACTTGTAACCATATTTAAGATGGAGAAGCCCAATGCCCACTAGGTGTCTGGTATAAGTGACTGGATCTTAGCTCCATGAAGTTAAAGTAAATATGATTTTTGTTTTCGGCCTTCAGTATGTGGGTTTGGTTCAAGTCCAAACTCTTTTCAAAGCATATCATGGGCTTGACCTTTCCCACTAGGCCTACTCACTTGTAAATGGGCTTTGACCTTTGAATTTATATTTACATTAGCCTAAAAGGGGTTTGGGCAAGACTTCCTTTCAAATTTTTAATAAGTGTAGATAGTACTATATATATAAACAAATTATTTTAGACAACTATTATAAATAACTAATTTATGAATACTGTTTTAAGAAAGGAGGTAAGACTTTTTTTTGTCTTCTCTATCCCTCTCTTTATATATATATATATATAAAATAATAAATTATTTTAAAAAATATATTGTCTTCATAAAAAATTATTTATTATTCTAAATTACTTCATATAATCGTTAGTTTACTTTTGACTTGTTATTTTACATTATGGTTTCAAAGAAAGTTAATTTGTTATTCTTCATCTAAATTAAAATATTTTACAATATTGTAAAAATTTATATACAAAGGTTTCATATTAAATTAAAGAATAAAAAATGTTAGTACTCAAATTTGACAAAAAATTAAATAACCTGATATTTTAGCTAATTTGATTTTCTCAATAACAAGGAAAATTTCCATCTAATAGATGTCCTAATATTGTTTTTCTTTTTTCTTTTAAAAAATAAAATGACTATCAAAATTACATATGCGTTAAATTAGCTAGCTTTAGGCATATGACAATGTATTTAATTTAAAGCAAATTAAAATTAACACATTTTATATAAAATAACTATAATATTTCCATTTTGCATTATTCTAGTAAAGGTCAAAATCCAACTCGAATGGCAAATAGACCCTTTAGATATGGACAAAGAACAAGCGCTTTCCAAATTAGCACTTAGTCATGACCTCATTGTCTAATCTTATGCCTCCAATTGGTGAGTTTTCATCAAATATCTATTATGGACTCATTGTATTACACATATGTTTCTACTTCAAAATCTTTGTTGATTGATGTATTATTGATTAGAATTAATGTCTATGTTTGAATTATGTTGAAGGGAGTGACCTATTAGGAAGCATAATAAAGTTGCTCTATTCAAGTTCTTGGTTCCTCTTATTCATGCTTCTGTTCATCCTTTAGCTAAAGTGCCCACCATTTTTTTGTGATAATTTTTTTCTTTCATTTTTGGACTATTCACTACATGTATTTTGAATTTTGATTGTCTAATGTATGACTTTTGTAGGTGATTATAGTGTTTCAATTTGACTCTCACTATGCCATAAACCTGTTTTAAGGGATCAATTATTTATGGCTCTATTGGCTGGCTCATCTACTCATGGCTTTTACTTGGTGTATCCTTTTTCAAACTAGTTGCTTGTTCTACAATCATGTTCATTTATTTATTTATTTTTAGAATGTTATTCTTGATTCTAATACTTTTCACACAATTTTTTTACCATATTGTCAATTATTGAGCAATCATATCAGTTGTTTCAGGTGCCTTAATTTTGGTTTAGACTTTTCATAGGCTATAGGGGGTATCAATTTGTTTTCTTTTTTTTAATTTAGGATGTATGAAAATTAGTCTAGATCAAAAATTAATGTTATCCATTGGAAGGATAAATGTGTGAATGGTTAGCAGTTACAATTGAAGTAATTATTACAAATATGATGCCCATGCATACAAGTATTTAAAAAGAATAATTGTTACAAGTAGTTTAGGAATATCCTTTCCTATGTGCAAAATGATGTTTTTAGCATGTTTAAAGAATGGAATTATCATAAAGGAATTTGCATTAATGGGGTAAGAGGAGGAGGGGATTTGGGAATTTTTGAGAAATCTCATTAATTGGTATTAATTACAATGCATATTGTACACAATGCATGTAATTATTAATTTTAAAATTTTAAAATGTCAATCCAATAATTATCTCAATTATAACCCCTGTACTATTACTAAATCTCTTTTATTTCTTTTTCCCTTTTGCATTTTTTTGGGTCTCCAAATCTTTCTCAAATGACTAATAAAAAAGAAAAAATTTAGTAGTACGCTAAGCTAATCACTAAAATTTCATGCGATATAATGATGCATGTACACTTATAAATTTAGCAAAGCCAATGTTTTGAAAGATAAATGTGCCCATTCTAATTCACATATTTTGTGGGAATCAAAAAGTCAGCCCTAATAGAAGTATGTAAGTAGAAAATTTGGCTAGAACTTTAGGTCACTTTGTTATGAATTAGCAATAATAAATGTACATATTTTCTTTGGAGCTATTTGTGACATTGAAGAATGCTAGATATGATATGACTAAATTACCATCAATTACTTATAAAGGTGTAATGTTTTCATCTGAACTTCCTATTGGTAGATAAAGACATGCATGTTGTTATTAGATTTTTTTTTAAGATGTAATCTCAAGAGGAGCTTCTTGATCTCTTGATCAAAACTCCTCCAATGGCTAATGTACACTTATTGCCTCAAATGCAATAATGAACGTGACATTAACAACTAATCTACTATACATTATATCAATGCATCTTTAATTAATTGAATAGATAAAAATAAAATATGATATAAGTACATGAAAAAAAATAAAAACAAAGGTCACAAATTAAAATGAAATTGATCATTATGTTATCTATGTAAATTGTAGTAATAATTGAATTTATACACAAATAATATTACTAATAAGGTGGGTAGAAATTATAGTTAAGCAACTAAACACATCAACATCTCCAATGCAAGCATCACCCACTGTTTTTATCACAAAAATATTTCTTAATCATATTTATACGTTATCACTAATAATTTATTTTTTAAGTTTAGTAATGATGATAATCAATATTATATGATATTACAATGATAATTATAGATTCTAGTTTCTCTTACAAAAGTTTACAACTAAAAGAAATGCCACTAGATTGGACTAATCAAACACACTAGTGGAGCCCTAAGAAGGCAAAAACTAAATTATGTTACAATGTTTGAAAAATTGTAAAAAAAAGGTAAAATGACAAGTAAAAAAAAAAAAAGACACCTATGAGACGATAGGCCATGAGAACCAACCTAAAGAGTGGCTAGAGAGCTACAATCTAAATAAGGTGGTTAGCGATAGGGGAGTGATACATGGCATCATGAAATGACAATGTGTCAGCAATCAACATGCAGAGTTGCCTAGCCTTTTCCTTTGTGAAGTAAGGGGGAGGAGCTTTTCTAGTGGTTTGGATCATCTTTATGGGTGTTAGATGAGGTAACACATGGTAGAACCATCATAGGTCACAAATGAAGGAGATTAGTAGTCACTTTCTGGGTTTTATTGATCTATAGAGAAAGGATTTCTTGTGATGGGTCTTATTTTTTATGGTTTTTCGGTGTTTTGGACACTATTTGAAGGGCATTTAGGGAGAGGGAAAGTTGAGGGCCTAAAGGGGCCCATGCCAAGATGGAAAAAGTTAGGAAAAAGGATAAGATGGCCACATGGTGAATTTTCATTATGGGATATGGTGGTTATGTGGGCCACCACTTATTGTAATTTGATGGTCTATTTTGCTTCCTTTGTTGCTTTTCATAGTACTTGGGGTCAATTTGCAATTTTTATTTTATTTATTTATTTTTGAGCAAAAGGGTTCAATTTGCCTGACTATAAAGAAATTTGCAATCACATCCATTCAAGAGTCTCATCATAGTCTTATCTTATTGATAAAGCCTTCCAATAATTGATGTTAATTATAATGCTTTAGTGTCACAAGCAAAGAATGTAACTATTAATTTTGAATATTCAAAAGAATGTAACAATTATCTTAATTGTCACCCTTATATTATTTCTAAATTTCTTCTGTTTCTTTTTCCTTTTTGTGTCCTTTTAGGTCTCTAAATGTTTCTTGGACAATCAATGAAAAGGAAAAAACTCAATCACATACTAAGCTAATCACTAGACTATTAAATTTAAAATTCAAGTTGTTATTATTGTTAAAGTTCCTAACTTCTCCCTAGGATCTACTAGTTTGTGATACTGAGAGGGGGGTGAATTAGTATCACCACAATTCGCAATTCGCAGGTAAGTGAACAACCTCAACCTCTTCTTAAAAGTGAACTCTTTCTCAGACTCGACTAAGGTAGATCTATTGCTACCTACTAATCATAATAGTCCCCAAAGTCACCTTTCAGATACCTTGCCTAATAGACAATTTGGATGTTCTTGTTTAGGCCTTCGTTAGGTTATGGGTTGGCTGATACTTTAGTTGCGTTCACAACTCAATTCAAAACACAGAATGTAAAGCAAATTAAGGACACACGAGATTTACGTGGTTTTGTCAATGTGACGTACATCCACGGTGGTAGGGACTCTCCCTTACTGAAACCATCCACTATACTTGAGAATTCTAGTTACAATGGATGTCTTAATTCTCTGCTCCTTTCACTATGACAAATACTAAGCAAGTACAATACAAAAAATGTCACTTATTGTGTCTACCCTTCTTCTAACTTGTCTTGCCTTTGTTGAATTGAAAGGCTGTTCTACTGCCGCTTAGAAGTTCACTGCAACGCTCTCTAACCTCTCTTGAAGAAAACTTGAAATATGTTGAGTTCTTTCTGATACTTCACCGAATTCTCTCTATGTTGTCTCACACAGCTCCTGCTTTCACCATCTTGGTCTCACCCGTCTCCTTGTCTCACGGCTCGCCTCACGTTTCCTTTTTTTTTTCTTATTTTGTCCAGCCCCTGTTTTGCCAGATCTCTCACCATCAATTGGATCTCCTTCTGCCAGATCTCTCACCGTCCCAGCCGGCTCTCTCTCACGCCGTCACCGGATCTCCTCTGTCTCAGCTGGATCTCCTTCTGCTGTCGCCGGATCTCCTCTGTCCCAGCCGGATCTGTCACCGTCCCAGCCGGATCTCCTTCTGCTGTTCCCGGATCTCCTCTGTCCCAGCCGGATCTCTTTCTACTGTCGCTGGATCTCCTTCTGCTGTCGCCGGATCTCCTCTGTCCCAGCCATCCCAGCTGGATCTCACGCCATCGCCAGATCTCACGCCATCGCCGGATCTCTCACCATCTGCTGGATCTGTCTCGCCGTCTGCCGACTGCTGGTGTGTCGATCTACTCAGCTGCCGACTGCTGTTGTGCTGGTGGTGTGCCGTTACTCACCGGTTTCTCTCTCTTGCTGGTGGTGTTTGTTTTTCCAACCGGCCACTGTTCTACCGTGTATAATTTTTCTCTCTCTTCCAATGACTTCTTCTTTGGTCGGCTGGTTGTCTAAGTTTTCTATCTATTTTGCTCAATTGCCTGACCCGTCTTTTTTGTTGTCTTCCAAATGCCTTTATATACTCTCCATGAAACCCCAATAGGGCTTACTTGTGGCAAATTTACTGTCTTGCCCTTTTCATATGGCTTTTACGTTCTTGCACACTTAAACCAAATTGACAACAATTACAACTTATACAAAGCTGTGGGAACAACAATCTCCCCCTTTGTAATTGTTGGCAACACTCATGACAAAAACCACTATGCAGCAGTTTCAACTCCCCCTAAATATGCACTCCCCGTTTCTTAACAGCTCCCACTGTACTGTTGCTTCTCTACCCCTTTGCCAACCAATTACAAATTTGAAAAACTCACAAAGTGAAGATGGAGGATTTACCTGAACTTCAGGCTTTAGGAGGCATTTAGACAGATAGACTTAATCTGTGCTTTTCAAACAACTCTGTGGATAGAGGTTTAGTTAGAATATCTGAAATTTGATCTTTAGTGCCAACATACTCCAACAAAATTGTACTCTGTTCCACTTGATCTTTGATGAAGTGATACCGGATGTCAATATGCTTGCTCCTCGAATGTTGAACCAAATTCTTGATGAGATCAATAGCACTTTGATTATCACAAAGTACACTCACTGGTAATTTCACTTCAACACCCAAGTTTACCAATTGTCTTAGCATCCATATCACCTGTGTACATGCTGCACAAGTAGCCATATACTCAGCCTCAGCTGTGCTCAAAGCAACACTGTTTTGCTTTCTACTTAACCATGCAAGACACTTTGAACCCAAGTAGAAGCTGCAGCCACTGGTTGATTTTCTATCATCTATACTTCCTACCCAGTCTGCATCAGTGTATACTTGTAGTTTAACAGAATCCATGGCTGGATACCACAAGCCCATTTCCAGTGTTCCTTTGAGGTACCTTAGGATTCTTTTTACTGCTAACACATGAGACTCTTTAGGATCAACTTGGAATCTGCTGGTAGTACACACAGCTTGCATAAGATCAGGCCTTGATGTCGTAAGGTACAGAAGGCTCCCTATCATCTTCCTGTACTCTGTAGGGCTTGTACTCCTTCCCTCCTGATCTTTTGTTAACTTACAGCCCACTGTCATAGGGGTACTGACAGATTTGCTATCCTCCATGCCAAACCTTTTCAGCATCTCTTTGGCATATTTCGTTTGAGAAATAAAGATACCTTCTTCACATTGCTTTATCTGTAATCCAAGAAAGTACGTCATTTCTCCAATCAATGACATCTCAAATTCCTCACTCATCTTCTGTGCAAAATCTTGGCATAGTTCAGAGTGATCCCCTCCAAAGATGATGTCATTTACATATACTATGGTTATTAGCTGGCCTTTCTCTGAGTTGAACACATACAGGTTATTATCAACCATTCCTCTTCTGAAGTTCAACCTTCTCAAGTACGCATCCAGCCTGCTATACCATGCTCTTGGAGCTTACTTAAGACCATACAAGGCTTTCTTCAGCTTGCACACTTGTGTCTCATCCTCACTGATTTGCACTCCATCGGGTTGTTCAATATACACTTCTTCTTTCAGGAGCCCATTCAGAAAGGCAGATTTCACATCCATCTGATAGACTTTATACCTCTTGTGTGCTGCTAAAGCTAAGAACATTCTGATAGTTTTTAACCTTGCTACTGGTGCAAAAGTTTCATCAACATCTACCCCTTCTATCTGAGTGTAGCTTTTGCAAACCAGCCTGGCCTTGTTCCTCACCACCTTGCCATCTTCATTGTGTTTATTCCTAAACACCCACTTTGTTCCTATGACATTCTTATTAGTGGGTCTTGGAACCAGCTCCCATGTATCATTCTTCTCAATTTGATCCAGCTCCTCATTGATAGCTTTGACCCAGGCTTGGTCTTGAATAGCCTCTTCAACAGATTTAGGTTCAACTTGTAAGAGTAGAGTAGTAGCTCCCACCATTCTTCTTCTTGTTGTAACTCCTGCTGATGGGTCACCTACGATTTGATTTCCTCGACGAGCACTGGTCCATGTTTTCTTTGTCCTTCTTCCTTGCACCGTCTTAGTTGTAAGAGGATCTCTTTCTTCATTTTTATACTCACTCTTCTCCGAGTCTAAACTTACTTCTTGTTCCTTTTCTTCAGATTGGTCTGATTCTTCATCTACATTAAAGTCATCTTCTTCATTGTCCTCAGCTTCTCCATTCTGCATTGTTTTCCAGTTCTCATCTATTCTTACATCACTGGAAGTGATCACTTTTCCCAGCTTATGCAAGAAAACTCTGTAACCTTTTGTCTTTCCTGAGTATCCCATAAAGATGCCTTCATCAGACCTCGCGTTAAATTTTCCCAAGTTTTGCTCCTTATTCTTCACAAAACATGGACTGCCAAAGACCCTGAGATACTTGGCTGTTGTCTTCTTCCCACTCCATAGCTCATATGGAGTCTTATCAGTATTAGGCCTTAATAGAACTCTGTTCAGTAGGTGCACGGCTGTAAATGTTGCTTCTGTCCAAAACCTTGTGTGAAGCTTAGATTCTAGCAGTAGAGTTCTTGCCATTTCAACCACAGCTCTATTCTTCCTCTCTACTACCCTGTTCTATTGAGGTGTTCATGCTGTTGTCATCTGATGGTGAATTCCATGCTTCTTAAGGTAATCTTCAAAAACTCCATTTGTGAATTCAGTGCCTTGATCTGACCTCAATACTTTGATCTTCTTTCCACTCTCATTCTCAGCCAATCTTCTGTATCTCTTGAAGCATTTCAAAACTTTTGACTTATGTTTGAGGTGCATGATGCAAGTCCTTCTGGAATAATCATTGACAAATAAGACGAAGTACCTCTCACCATTCAACCCTTTTGTTCTCATCGACCCACACAAATCAGTATGCACAATTCAAGCACTGCTTCAGAACTGAACTCTTTGGTCTTATACTGCTTTCTGACATGTTTTCCTTTAGAGCATGCTGAGCAAACATACTCTCTCTCTCTCCTGAGGTCAGGAATATCTCTGATTGCATGAGTAGTGGTCAACTTCCTCATGTTCTTCTGTGACAGGTGTCCCAGCCTCCTATGCCAGAGTTGATTTTCTTCTTCTTTGGTGAGTAAATAGCTGCTTGTCTTGTCTTCATCAATCACATATAAATTTCTAGCTATTCTCTTCCCGGCTGCAACAGTATTACCTTCTTTACTCTTTACCTGGCAACCTGTTTTTGTGAATATTACCTTATGGTCTTCGTTGCATAGCTGACTGACAGATGCTAAATTATATCTGAGTCCTTCAACGTGTAGAACATCTTTCAGCTTTCCTCTTTCAATCTTTACTGACCCCCGACCATTGATGTTGAGTGAATCATCATTGCCAAACTTGACTCTGCCTTCTTTTGATTTGTTTAGCTTTGATAATTTACTCTTGTCTCCCGTCATGTGCAAAGTGCATCCACTATCAAGAATCCACTACTTATCCTTGCAGTCAGCTTTGAGTGTAATTTCAGTTATATTAGCTACCTCCCTTTTAGCTTTATATTCCTTCTTTTGAACTAGTTGGAAGATAGCTTTCTACTTTTTCTCAGCTTTGACTGCAACGCTTGTTTTCACTGTGCCATTGAGTGCCTTCTCTTGCTCAGGGAGAAGTGTCATGCATCTCTTGGCATTATGGCCATCCTGCCCACACCTTTCACACTGTTCCAAGTCTGCCAATATAGCAAACTTGTTCTTTGAAACCATTGGTTTGGGCTTCCACCAACAATCCTTGTCAGCGTGTCCTTGCCTTTTACAGTATGTGCAAGAACTCATGACAAGTGTTCTCTTTTGAATTCTGTATTGTCTCCTCTTGTATGCAGCATCATATCTTCTCAAGTTGGAGACATATACTGGCCTTCTCCACCAACAGTTACTCGCCTTATGACCCTAAACTCCACAATAAAGGCAATGACCTTGAAACTGCCACTTCTTGGGTTTGATCACAGCTTGTCTTCTTCTGTTCATCACTTGTTGTGTAGGCAAAGTAGTTGGCTTCTTTGCTTGTGTGACCTTCATTTTAGTCATCTTCTTCTCCTTGTTCTGTTCAACCGTAACCCTCTGCTAGCTGACTTTCTTTTCTTCCTTCTTGTTTGCCACCCTAAGTTGCTTCTTCAGATCTTTTTTATTCTCAGCTATCTTCTTCTGAGTCACAACCTTTTCTTTCAACTTCTGTGGCACATTCTCATTTTCTTTAGCCAATGCAGCCTCAGATTGCTGCACTTTCTCTACATTCTTCTCTCCTTTTCCAGAACTTGTTTCTCCTATCATTTCAAGCTTTTGCAAGTTCTCTTTGCTACTTTTGAGTTGTTGCTGAAGTCTCAGCAACTCTTTCTCCATTTCTTTAATTTTTGAAGCCCTTGAGCCAAGTTCTACTGTAAGGTCTTCACATATTTTGATTTGTTCCTCAAATCTTCTCTTCAAGTCAATATGCTTAGCCCTTATTTCATCGTTTTGACTTTCAACTTCCTCAGTCTTTGCTTTAACTTATTTTATATGGGCCTTCAACCTTCTTATGGTTCTACCCTTTCTGATTATCTCTTTTGAAGCTGCTTCCAGCTCAGCTTCAAGATCTGGCTCTTCTTCATCAACTTCCTCTTCCTCTTCAGAGGTTGAGCTACCATCTTGTGCTGATGCCATAAAGACATACTCATCTGATGAGTCTTCATCTTCCTCTTTATCAGCTTCTTTTGTCTGACTCACATAACTCTTGAATGAGCCTCTCGTCTTCCTCTGTGGGTTGGTAATCTTCTTATTGGACTTCTTTGATTTAAATGATGATCTTCTCCATCTTGAATTCTACTCATCATCACCATCCTCATCTTCACCATCAAGTTTCACTTTGCACTGAGAAGCAAAGTGTCCAGTCTGCCCACAATGATAACATCTCAAGGACAACTGTCCTTTTCCCTTCTTAGACCCCTTTTTGAATTTCCTTGTGAAGTAAGCCAATACTTCACCTTCACTTTCTCCCTCATCATCATCATTATCCCCACTGGATGATTCTTCCTTTTCTTTTATCATCAAGTGTTTCATAGCTTTGAAAGTTGCCTCCTTTGATACCTTTGACGTTGAGGAGCTCTCAGTCGACTTTATTCTCATCTCATATGCAATGAGATTGCACTGAAAATCATGCAGAGACATAGAGTTGAGATCTCTACTTTCCTTTATGGCTGCCACCTTTGAAGCAAACCTCTCAGGCAGAATTCTCAGAATTTTCTTCACAATCGATGAGTCCTTCTTGTTCTTCCCATAACTTCTCAGGTCGTTTACAGCGTCAATAACCCTGGTGAAGAACTCTTGAATTGTCTCATTCTTCTGCATTCTAAGAGATTCATATCTCTCCTTGAACACTTGAAGCTTAGCCTCCTTCATTCTGCCATCACCTTCATAGACTTTCTGCAATCTGTCCCATATCTCCTTGGCAGATTTGCAGTCCATAACTTTAGCATACTCAGCATCTGTCAATGCTGAAATGATGACATTTGAGGCCTTCCCATTTATCTTAAACTGCCTTAACTCCTCTGGGGTTGGGTCTTTACCTTCTTCCGAAGCCACAAAACCCTCTTGTACGCATTTCACCACATTCATGCCCATGGTTGCAAATACCACTTGCATTCTTGCTCTCCACATATGATAGTTGGTTCTGTTAAAGATTGGAACCTTCTTGCTATAAGTGGTGCTAGTGCTAGTACCGACTTCCATTTCTCTGTATGTTGAACAAGTCAAACTTCTAGATCCCTTCAAACTAGTACACCAAGTTGTTAAACTTCAAACTGGTGAACCAGTGCTCTGATACCAATTGAAGTTCTTGACTTCTCCCTAGGATCTACTAGTTTGTGATACTGAGAGGGGGGGTGAATCAGTATCACCACAATTCGCAATTCGCAGGTAAGTGAACAACCTCAACCTTTTCTTAAAAGCGAACTCTTTCTCAAACTTGACTAAGGTAGATCTATTGCTACCTACTAATCACAATAGTCCCCAAAATCACCTTTCGAACACCTTGCCTAATAGACAATTTGGATGTTCTTGTTTAGGCCTTCGTTAGGTTATGGGTTGGCTGATACTTTAGCTGCGTTCACAACTCAATTCAAAACACAGAATGTAAAGCAAATTAAGGACACACAAGATTTACGTGGTTCCGTCAATGTGACATACATCCACGGTGGTAGGGACTCTCCCTTACCGAGACCATCCATTATACTTGAGAATTCTAGTTACAATGGATGTCTTAATTCTTTGCTCTTTTCACTATGGCAAATATTAAGCAAGTACAATACAAAGAATGTCACTTACTGTGTCTACCCTTCTTCTAACTTGTCTTGCCTCTGTTGAATTGAAAGGCTGTTCTATTGCCGCTTAGAAGTTCACCGTAACACTCTCTAACCTCTCTTGAAGAAATCTGGAAATACATTGAGTTCTTTCCGATGCTTCGCTGATTCTCTCTATGTTGTCTCACACAGCTCCTGCTTTCGCCGTCTCGGTCTCACCCGTCTCCTTGTCTCACGGCTCACCTCACATTTCCTTTTTTTTTTTTTTTTTGTCCAGCCCCTGTTCTGCCGGATCTCTCACCATCGACTAGATCTCCTTCTGCCGGATCTCTCACTGTTCCAGCCGGCTCTCTCTCACGCCGTCGCCGGATCTCCTCTATCCCAGCCGGATCTGTCACCGTCCCAGCCGGATCTCACGTCGTCGCCGGATCTCTCACCGTCTGCCGGATCTGTCTTGCCGTCTGCCGACTGCTGGTGTGCCGGTGGTGTGCCATTACTCACCGGTTTCTCTCTCTTGCTGGTGGTGTTTGTTTTTCCAACCGGCCACTATTCTACCGTGTATAATTTTTCTCTCTCTTCCAATGACTTCTTCTTTGATCGGCTGGTTGTCTAGGTTTTCTATCCGTTTTACTCAATTGCCCAACCCGTCTTTTTTGTTGTCTTCCAATGGCCTTTATATACTCTCCATGAAACCCCAATAGGGTTTACTTGCGGCGAATTTACTGTTTTGCCCTTTTCATATGGCTTTTACGTTCTTACACACTTAAACCTAATTGATAACAATTACAACTTATACAAAACTGTGGGAACAACAATTGTCGTATTTGATCAAAACCCATTAGAACATGCTACAATCTATATGAATAAAAATTTAATTTCATTCTTATAATCCTCTCCTCTAAATCATAAATAGTATTTGAATTTTAAATTTTATTAAATTTTGTAAAAGAATTTAAATTTAGGTGCTTACAGTTTTGACTCACTTTCTTTTTTGTAAATCAAAATAATTCAATAATAAAATTAACTTATTATTTTATTTTATTTTTAATTTTTTTATTGAATTATTTCTAACTCACTTAAAAAAAAAGTTAAAATAAATTTCCCCTTAAACTTAATTAAGCATGGTTTGTGTTGAAATGTCTTTCAACCATGATAAAATATATAATCAAAGAAAAAGAAAAAAATATAGGTTTTAAGCCAATTAATCAACTTGGATAAGTCTAAGGTCACTTTTAGTAAAAATATTGACCCAATAATTAAATGAGGATTGACTATTGGTTCTATCTTCATATGGTGGATAGTAAGGAAAGGTTGTTAGGTTTACCCACTTGTACAGGGAGATTAAAGAAGGGATGAACATCCTTAATGAATGTGTGTAGAGAAAAAACTCAAAAGGTGGAAAGAAAAATGTCTATCTTAGGTAGCAAGGGAAGTGTATTAATTGGATAATCTATATCATATCATGGGTCACAATTGGTTAAATGCTAAGATGTATTTATGTTGCTGACATGTTGTCCTTTACTAAAATTACAACATGTGGGCATATTGTCAGGAACATGTGAGAAAGAAGGAAAATGATAAACATTGTCACTGTAAAAAAAAAAGACAAAATGAAATTTAAAATAAAAATTTATTAGAGATGAAGAATCTTTTTTCCATATAAAGTGATAGGACAAAAGTGGTAACAAAAGACTAAGAATCTTTTTTCGAAGTCATGATTTGAATTCTTGCCAATATAACTTTAAATATATATATATATATATATATTACAACTAAAGATGTTGTAATCTCACCACCTATTTGAGTGTTAGTCATCAATTCCTTCTTTTTGAGAGATCATGAAGGTCTTTTTTTTTTTTTTTGATTGTGCACTTTGTGAGAAGTTACCATCTCTCTAACCCAAAGCTTTTCCTCTCCCTTTAAACACACCCTATTCTGCTCTTTAACTCATCTATAAAAGATACTTTCCTAACTCTTGACAAATAACAATCTCTACCTTTCTCTGTGACTCTTCCCACATGCAATTTCAACCTTAGAAATGATGAAGGGAGGCTAATTATTTGTACATATTATTCTAGTCATGAATGTTTAGCATGAAATTCTTATTCCGATCCCCATTTAACATGAATGTGTAAAGCAACAGTGTGTTAACCTTTTTCCTCTAACAATATTTAGATGACAACTTTTTATTTACTACATTTCTCTAAACTCAATGTAATGTGATTATTACATATTGCCTAGTAGTTAATAATATAAGGTGAAGAATATATATCCAAGACTTCAACATTATAATAACTAAAGTAATTAGGATCAATAATCCCTCAATCCCCCTAACATCTAACATTTCTATTGCATGTACTAGTTGTAACTCATAAATTACATTGCTCTTAATTGCATATGCCGATAGTAATTATGAAATCAAGATAAATATGTTTGTGTACATTTTTTTTATATATATAATGGTGACACCAACTATGAAATTAAGAGAAATTCTTAATGCAACATAGCAACTAAAAGAAAAAACCAAAAAAAAAAAAAAGGTTGAGAGGGGCTTACCACAACCTTGTGCGCACTTGAAATTATTTAGTAATATTATATATATATATATATATATATATATATATATATATATATATCAAAATTTTACTTTTTTACATTTAAATTAAAATATTAAATTTTTTATGTGCAAGAATGAGAAAAATATTATAATAGTGTAAAATTGAAATTCTATATACCAAAATCAAGAGTGTGTTTAATCTTTTGTTCATGTTTTTCCTCTAAATATATTGAGTAAATTAAGGTCATTTTCAATTTTAATTTTTAAAAATGAGGTGTGAAATTGGACTAAAACTAAAACTACTTGAAATTGTGATAAGTTAAGAATCATAACTAAAACCAAAACTAAAAATACAAATTATTTTGAATAGAATTATGATCATTTTTATAACTTTTTGGGAACATTATATTGTCAATAAAGAATATCAAATCATCAAATATATTACTTAGTAGGGCTCATGTAGTTATGACAGTAAATTTCGTTAAAAAAACACAAAAATGAAAGCTTTCCAATCACTTAAACTTACAATCTATGGATGGGAAGCCACCAAAGAGACTCAACAATTATGCTAAGTTAAGTAGTTAGACATATCCATTCAATCTGCATGAAGTACTCATAATCAACCGATAGTTAACAATCATTCCAACTAAAAGAAATTTGTTGTATATACAAGTAACCAACTTGTTCTTTAACATACTTATGCTCACATTTCGAATAGGGATCATAGTCTCCCTTAGCTGGATCAATTGTCAACCTAGATTAAACTTGAAGTATGAATATAGACAATTGATGAATCAAGACGTTCAATTGCTTCTCGTTCAAAAAAAGATGTTTAGTTGCTTGTGTCCTTGTACTTTTGAGATGCAAAATAGAAATACATGCTAGAAGGATAAGGATCATCTAAAACTCCACCTTGTAATTTTTATTTAAGGAAACATTCCTTTTCCTCTCTAATAAAGAGAGCTTTCATTATTGCTTACTTAGGATGCAAGTACTAAACATATTCAGAATCTTTGGCTAATTAGTTTGCCAAATAAATAATATAATCTTCCAACAACTATACTTTTCTATATAATTGATCTTATATATTAGTAATATAATCAAAAAATTAAGAGGGAAAGATTAATTATTTTTTAAAAAACCTTTGAATTATACCATTGAGATAGCAATTAGAGTTACCTTAAATTATTGTACCATCTCTATCAAGATTTGAAGTTAAGAAATCACACCTATATACCTATTAGACTTACCCCTATAATATGGCCCACTTGGTTGAACAAATTAACAATCTTTCAAGAATTTCATTACAAATCATGGCCCAAATTATTTTGTATCTCAATCCTTTGAGAAAGACCAAATATGAAGCCCACTTTTGTTCTTCAAGAACATGGACTTGGGCCCAAATATTAATCCAAGACATTGAATTAGGCCCAACACATATTATGATTGACTTGTTTTCAAAGATATCCAAATCCCTATACCCAATTCCATGTGTGTGTGTGTTTTTTTTTTCCTTTATGATATAAATTCACAGAAGCCACAAAAATTGCTTAAGTGAAATTGTTTTTGAAATCATAAAATTAATGGTGAAAACTCTTTTACTTTATAATAATGGCTACTGTAGGGGTAATAAAGAAGTAGCGAAAGTCAACAATTGGAGATGAGATGTGCTCTACCAAGGTTGTAATGATGAAGCAAGGAGAGGGAATTTGACAATATTATCTCAAGCACATCCACAATCTTCAGCTGCTTGTCCACCAGAAGAATCATAACCTCAATTGCCTTAAAGTCTAGCATAATGAGCTAAATTATAGAGGTATAATCTCAAATCCATCAACTTTACCACCAAACTGATGGGTTTTCTATTTTCATTTTCCTTTTTGTCAAATCTTTCAAGAGACTTATAGGGTGCACATTTTTATTGCTTAAATTAGGGATCAATTTTATTCAATTATGGTGATTTTGTTTTTAGCTAGGGTTTAATGCTTAGAGGTAATAATAATTAATTGTTTAATCATCTTCTTGTATTTTGATTTTATGTTTTGACGAAACTTTGAGGCTATATTTTGTAAGCGATGGAATTATGTTTAGGTTATTTTATAGAGTATTGGCTTAACAAAGGAGGAATCTTTGCAAATCATGCAAAGAAAGCCTAGTTTTGCAAATTGTATTAGTACCATGGTGAATGAAGAATTGTATCAATCAATGCTACTACTGAATGTTCATTCATGGTGGAAGAGTTCTTTAAAACTATAGTCATCTCACTGAAAAAAAGAAAGTTTGTAGTTAGATCCATTTGTTTTGGAATGGGTTCCTAAAAGTTGGAGTGGAGAAATTCTTTATGTGGGTTTTATAGCACCATTAGTCATAAAGAATGATTAAACCTTGATTGTTGCTACACTTATTGTTTGGTGGGTGAGGGGTGGAAGAAAAAAAATGCTTAGGCCATTGTTATATCCATTGTAAGATCTGTTGCTACTCTATGGCTACTTGGTTGTTTAATTGGTGTATCACTTTATTTATAATGATGACATATATTCTTGGTTTTTGCAATGCTTGATAGTTCAATTAACTAAAATAAGTTTGATATAGGTAGTGAGGATGCTTTGAGAAGTACTATAGTTGCTTCAAGAGCCAAGGTCATATGTGGGTGAAGTTGTTAAAGTTATGGGAAATGAGGGTTGGGAGGTAGGGGATGGGGGTGGTTAGTTGAAGGAAACCTATCAATGAAAATAGGGAAGTGCTTACCTATTTAATGTCTATTTGTATCTTACTCTACTTTCACAAACTACATGTATAGAGGCAGGTATGTTTGCTTTAAGAGAGAGGAAGGTCCATGTAACATAAGAAGATTTTGAGATGGTAGTAGCAAAGGTGATGAAGAAGGAGATTGAGAAGAACATATCATTACAGAAGCTTTGGAAGTAAACTAAATTAGTAAATTGTGTGTTATTATGTTTCATTTTTTGGGTTTTTAGCTTAAGGATAACTTGGAACATGAAGAACAAGAACTAATTAGTATCACAGGCTTAATATGTGTAATACATGCACTTGCGTTTCTTGTACAAACTTACTTGCTATCATGCATGTGATCTTGTTTCTTTATGTTTCATTTAGAAGGCTTGGGCTTATGGATATTATCTTATAATTTAAAGGACACATGCTAATCTCTTAAATGATATGATTCTTTATTTTGTCCTCTTATATTTGTTCTTTGTGTCTATACTTAAGCAATTTTAAACTTTTATTCTATTGGACTTATGCCTTATGTTTGTTATTTTTCCCTTCTGAAAATTCTTACAATTTGAATTCCAAGGCTTCCAAATTCATTATGGTTAAAGAATGCTTTTATATCCTTCTTTGTTGTAGCTTATTTTGATCCTCTATGCAAAACCACATTTTTAAGGTATTTTTGTGTTATTAATCTAACTTTTCATTTCCTACCTTCAATGGTCAAGTTATTCAAACCCTTTGATATAAGGTTTAGAATTTTCTTCATTATAAACTAAAAATAATTTTTAATAAGAATTCATATAACTCTTAAAAAATTATACAGATTATACTTTGAAAAAATTTTAAATATGTGAAAATGAGTAAAACATAACACAAGTCCCTTGAAAATTGTATGGATGCTTCTTTTTTCCTTTTTCCCTTAGTTTAAAGGAGAAATGATTTTTTTGTCAGTTTACATGGAAAAATATTTTTCATATTATATTAATCCCACGTCCAAAATAAGATTAGATAAGTTCGTTTAAGAAAAGATTAGATAAACAAAACTTAAAATCAAAATTAATCATTTTATTGCATTTTTGCTATAAATGTGAGGTATAGTGAAAGGCTAGAAACCTTGAGATAAACAAGATGTGAAAAAACCTACAGTTTTCTTTCTAATGTCAAGTTTGACCCTTAGTTCCTACATAAACATTGTTGTTTTTTTTCCAATATGCATTGCAAATCCAAAGACAATAATATAGGTGGCCATGCATTATTGATAGAACTTTTAGCTAACTAATTGCTAGCAATTTCTCCTTGGTCTTTTATTCTCTTGTAGAGTTTGTGGTATGGGATTTTATGCACCAATTAGGGAAAGTTCCCCATTTATAGTGGGGATTATGGCTTGAGGTTCCTTTTCTCCCAAAATAGCAATTGGACATCTCTAAGAGTTATTTTGCTTCTTAGCATCAAAGTTCTAAGCTTCATCTTTAACAAAATTCACATCTCTGCTCACAACTACCTTTTTTCTCACAAGATTAAATAGCTTATATCCTCCATTTTTATAGCTAAGAAAGATTATCTTCACTCCTTTATCATTTATCTTTATCCTTGTCTTTGCTGGAATGTGAATATAAGTAATAGAACCAAATACCTTGAGATGTTTACACTAGGCTTAAAAGCACTCCATGCTTCTCTAAGAGTGACATTTTAAATACTTATTGTTGGAGATCTATTCAATAAATAAACAAAACATCAAATGGCTTTTACTCTAAATGGATTGAGAATTCCCTTGGCCTTTAACAAGCTTCTCGCCATATTCACAAGTGATATGTTCTTTCTTTCAACAACTCCGTTAAGCTATGGGGTATAGAGAATTGTGACTTCATGTTTTATTCCCTATGTGCTTCACAATACTCCTTGAACTCATTAGAAATATACTCATCACCTCATTAGTTCTCAAAATTTTAATATAGTACTCACTCTATCTTTCAACAAAGGCCTTAGCAACTTAAACTTTCTTTGCATACAATAAACTCATGTCTTTCTTGTAAAATCATCAATAGAGGTAAGAAAATACCTATTGTTTCCATGAGATAAAACACTTATCAAGCCACAAATATTAGAGTGGATAAGTTGGAGTGATTATCTTGCCCACCAATTCCTTATCACAAAGGGTTGTTTACTTTGTTTTGTAAGAATACATATTTCACAAATTTGATTATGATTTATCTTAAGCAAGCATGTTACCATGTTCCCTTGTGCAAGAAACTTTAAACTATGAAAATTTAGATGGCCAAAATGAAGATATCATAACCAAAACTCTTCTTTGACAATAGCACTAAGACAAGTATAAACATTGGTGGCAATATCTTCTTGAAGCATCTAGTTCTTTGTTAAGGAGGATTTAAGAATGAGTGTACCTCTCCCATCAAGAATTGAGAGACAATTATCACATAATTGTATGCTATACCCCTTTTCCAGTAATTGGCTCAAAATTTAATTGGTTACTCTTTATGTCTGGTGCATAAAATACATTTGAGATGTAATTATGATCCCCATTTTTCAACTTGACAAACATTTGCCCCTTTCCCATCACTAGTGCACTACTATCATCAGTAAACTTGACTATGGAGTGGATTGACTCATCAAGATCAACAAAAAGCTCTTTCTTTCTACACATATGATTGGTACACCTAATGTTAAGGAACCATGTATTGTAGTTTAGTGTTCCAATAGTTATAGTAACCATTATAAGTGCTTCATTTCCATCATCTAAATTTCCCTTTTATGCACAATGAGTAGTCTAATTATGCTCCTAAGACATATACTTATTAGCATAATGACCATGCTTTGACATAAGTAACACTCAACATGAGATTTGTCATACCTTCCCCTACCACAACCTCTTCCCTATCCTTGACTTCAACCTTTGTATGATTTGTCTAATCTTCTTTAGTCATTATATTGATTATCATTATCTCCATAGTTGTTATAGTAACCTCCTTGTCCTCTATTATTGTAGTAATTACTACCACATCTTTGTCCTTTACCATAAGAAGAACCTTGCTTATGCTTTGATTGATCACTCTAATTACTTTTGGTAAAAACTTAACTTTGAAATGCTTGCTTTATTGGCTTCTTAATGTACTTCTCATTCATGTGCTATTCATAAAACAAATCATATGCTTTTTTTATAGTGACCATGATATGCTCATACTATGATGTGAGTGTCATCAAGATATTTTCAACTTTCACATGATCTTTTAGGTACTCTTCATAAATTCTTATTTGATTCATTAGGGTAAGAACTCCACTGTTGTTCCCACAGCCTTGTATAGGTTGTAATTGTTGTCAATTAGGTTTAATTGTGCAAGAAGGTAAAAGCCACATAGAGGGGCAAAAACGTAAAAGCCACATGAAAAGGGCAAGATAGTAAATTCACTGCAAGTAAGCCCTACTGGGATTTCATAGAGGAGTATATAAAGGCCATCGGAAGACAATAAAAAAGACGTATCGGCTATTGAGAAAAACAAACAGAAAACCTACGTACACCACCTGCAAGAGAGAGAAACCCGTGAGATCGGCACACCACTGGCACACCAGCAGACGGTGAGATAGATCCGGCAAACGGCGAGACAGATCTGGCAGACGGTGAGACAGATCCAGCAAATGGTGAGACAGACCCGGCTGGGACAGAAAGGAGATCCGGCGACAGCAGAAGGAGATCCAGCTGGGATGGTGATAGATCCGGCCGGAACAGAGAGAGATCCGACTGGGACAGAGGAGATCCGGCGATGGCGTGAGAGAGAGTCAGCTGGGATGGTGACAGATCCGGCTGGGACAGAGAGAGATCCGGTGACGACGTGAGAGAGAGCCGGCTGGGACAGCGAGACAGATCCGGCAGACGGCGAGACAGATCCAGCAGACAGTGAGACAGATCCAATCGGCGGTGACAGATCCGGCAGACGGTGAGACAGATCCAGCAGACGGTGAGACAGATCCAGTCGACGGTGACAGATCCGGCAGAAAGAGATCCGGTCGATGGTGCGAGATCCAACAGACGGTGACAGATCCGAAATAAAGATATCTAGTCAACGGTGAGAGATCCAACAGAACAGGAGCTGGACAAAAAAAGAAAAGGAAACATGAGGCGAGCCGTGAGACACGGAGATGGGTGAGACTGTGAGATGGTGAAAGCAGGAGCTGTGTGAGACAACCTAGAGAAGGAATTCGGTGAAACATCGGAAAGAACTCAACGTATTTCCAGATTTCTTCAAGAGAGGATAAAGAGCGTTGCGGTAAACTTCTAAGCGGCAGTGGAACAGCCTTTCAAATCAACAGAGGCAAGACAAGATAGAAGAAGGTAGACACAGTAAGTGACACTCTTTGTATTGTACTTGTTTATTATTTGCAATAGTGAAAGGAGCAGAGAATTAAGACATCCATTGTAACTGGAATTCTTAAGTATAGTGGATGGTCTTGGTAAGGGAGAGTCCCTACCACTGTGGATGTAAGTCACATTGATGGAACCATGTAAATCTCGTGTGTCCTTAATTTGCTTTACACTCTGTGTTTTGAATTGAGTTGTGAACGCAACTAAAGTATCAGCCAACCCATAACCTAACGAAGGCCTAAACAAGAACATCTGAATTGTCTATTAGGTAAGGTGTTTGAAAGGTGACTTTGGGGACTATTGTGATTAGTAGGTAGCAATAGATCTACCTTAGTCAAGTCTGAGAAAGAGTTCACTTTTAAGAAGAGGTTGAAATTGTTCACTTACCTGCGAATTGCGAATTGTGGTGATACTGATTCACCTCCCTCTCAGTATCACAAACTAGTAGATCCTAGGGAGAAGTCGGGAACTTCAATTGGTATCAGAGAGCACAGGTTCACTAGTTTGAAGTTTAACAGCTTGGTGTACTAGTTTGAAGGGATCTAGAAGTTTGACTTGTTTAGCATACTGAGAAATGGAAGCCGGTATCAGCACTAGCATCACTTACAGCAATAAGGTTCTAATCTTTAACGGAACCAACTATCATATGTGGAGAGCAAAAATGCAAGTGGTATTTGCAACCATGGGCATGAATGTGGTGAAATGTGTACAGGAGGGTTTTGTGGCTCCTGAAGAAGGTAAAGACCCAACCCCAGAGGAGTTAAGGCAGTTTGAGATAAATGGGAAGGCCTCAAATGTCATCATTTCAGTATTGAGAGATGCTGAGTATGCTAAAGTTATGGACTACAAATCTGCCAAAGAGATATGGGACAGATTGCAGAAAGTCTATGAAGGTGATGGCAGAATGAAAAAGGCTAAGCTTCAAGTGTTCAAGGAGAGATATGAATCTCTCATAATGTAGAAAAATGAGACAGTTCAAGAGTTCTTCACTAGGGTTATTGACGTTGTAAACGATCTGAGAAGTCATGGGAAGAACAAGAAGGACACATCGATTGTGAAGAAAATTCTGAAAATTCTGCCTGAGAGGTTTGCTTTAAAGGTGGCAGCCATAGAGGAGAGTAGAGATCTCAACTCTATATCTTTGCATGATCTTCAGTGCAATCTCATTGCATATAAGATGAGAATAAAGTCGACTGAGAGGTCCTCAACATCAAAGGTATCAAAGGAGGTGGCTTTCAAAGCTATGAAACACTTGAAAATAAAAGAAAAGGAAGAATCATCCAGTGAGGATAATGATGATGATGAGGAAGAAAGTAAAGGTGAAGTATTGGCTTACTTCACAAGGAAATTCAAAAGGGGGTCTAAGAAAGGAAAAGGACAGTTGTCCTTGAGATGTTATCATTGTGGGTAAACTGGACACTTTGCTTCTCAGTGCAAAGTGAAACTTAATGATGAAGATGAGGATGGTGATGATAAGCAGAATTTAAGATGGAGAAGATCATCATTCAAATCAAAGAAGTCCAGTAAGAAAATTGCCAATCCACAGAGGAAGATGAGAGGCTCACTCAAGAGTTATGTGAGTCAGACAAAAGAAGCTGATGAGGAGGAAGATGAAGACTCATCAGATGAGTATGTCTTTACGGCATCAGCACAAGGTGGTAGCTCAACCTCTGAAGAGGAAGAGGAAGTTGATGAAGAAGAGCCAGATCTTGAAGCTGAGCTGGAAGCAGCTTCAAAGGAGATAATCAGAAGGGGCAAAACTATAAGAAGGTTGGAGGCCCATATAAAACAAGTTGAAGCAAAGACTGAGGAAGCTAAAAGTCAAAACGATGAAATAAGGGCTGAGCATATTGACTTGAAGAGAAGATTTGAGGAACAGATCAAAATATATGAAGACCTTACAGTAGAGCTTGGCTCAAGGGCTTTAAAAATTAAAGAAATGGAGAAAGAGTTGCTAAGACTTCAACAACAACTCAAAAGCAGTAAAGAGAACTTGCAGAAGCTTGAAATGATAAGAGAAACAAGTTCTAGAAAAGGAGAGAAGAATGTAGAGAAAGTGCAGCAATCTGAGGCTGCATTGGTTAAAGAAAATGAGAATGTGCCACAGAAGTTGAAAGAGAAGGTTGTGACTCAGAAGAAGATAGCTAAGAATAAAGAAAATCTAAAGAAGCAACCTAGGGTGGCAAACAAGAAGGGAGAAAAGAAAGTCAAGCAGTAGAGGGCTATGGTTGAATAGAAGAAGGAGAAGAAGATGATTGAAATGGAAGTCACACAAGCAAACAAGCTAGCTACTTTGCCTACACAGCAAGCGATGAACAGAAGAAGACAAGCAGTGATCAGACCCAAGAAGAGGCAGTTTCAAGGTCATTGCCTTTATTGTGGAGTTTGGGGTCATAAAGTGAGTAACTGCTAGTGGAGAAGGCCAGTATATGTCTCCAACTTGAGAAGATACGATGCTGCATACAGGGGGAGACAATACAAAATTCAGAAGAGAACACCTGTCGTGAGTTTTTGCACATACTGTAAAAGGCAAGGACACATTGACAAGGATTGTTGGTGGAAGCCCAAACCAGTGGTTTCAAAGAACAAGTTTGCTATATTAGCAGACTTGGAACAGTGTAAAAGGTGCGGGCAGGATGGCCATAATGCCAAGAGATGCATGACACTTCTCCTTGAGCAAAAGAAGGCACTCAATGGCACAGTGAAAACAAGCGGTGCAGTCAAAGCTGAGAAAAAGGAGAAAGCTATCTTCCAACCAGTTTAAAAGAAAGAATATAAAGCTAAAAGGGAGGTGGCTAATATAGCTGAAATTGCACTTAAAGTTGAATGCAAGGATAAGTAGTGGATCCTTGATAGTGGATGCACTTCGCACATGACGGGAGACAAGAGTAAATTATCAAAGCTAAACAAATCAAGAGAAGGCAGAGTCAAGTTTGGCAATGATGATTCACTCAACATCAATGGTCGGGGGTCAGTAAAGATTGGAAGAGGAAAGCTAAAAGATGTTCTACATGTTGAAGGACTCAAATATAATTTAGCATCTGTTAGTCAGCTATGCAACGAAGACCATAAGGTAATATTCACAAAAATAGGTTGTCAGGTAAAGAGTAAAGAAGGCAATACTGTTGCAGCCGGGAAGAGAACAGCTGGAAATTTATATGTGATTGATGAGGACAAGACAAGCAGTTGTTTACTCACCAAAGAAGAAGAAAATCAACTCTGGCATAGGAGGCTGGGACACTTATCACAGAAGAACATGAGGAAGCTGACTACTACTCATGTAATCAGAGATATTCCTGACCTCAGGAGAGAGAGAGAGTATGTTTGCTCAACATGCTCTAAAGGAAAATATGTCAGAAAGTAGTATAAGACCAAAGAGTTCAGTTCTGAAGTAGTGCTTGACATTGTGCATACTGATTTGTGTGGGCTGATGAGAACAAAAGGGTTGAAAGGTGAGAGGTACTTCATCTTGTTTGTTGATGATTATTCCAGAAGGACCTGCATCATGCACCTCAAACACAAGTCAAAAGTTCTGAATTGCTTTAAGAGATACAGAAGATTGGCTGAAAATGAGAGTGGCAAGAAGATCAAAGTATTGAGGTCAGATCAAGGCACTGAATTCACAAATGGAGCTTTTGAAGATTACCTTGAGAAGCATGGAATTCACCATCAGATGGTAGTAGCAAGAACACCTCAACAGAATGGGGTGGTAGAGAGGAAGAACAGAGTTGTGGTTGAAATGGCAAGAACTCTACTACTGGAATCCAAGCTTCACACAAGATTTTGGACAGAAGCAACATTTACAGTCGTGCACCTACTAAACAGAGTTCTACTAAGGCCTAATACTAATAAGACTCCATATGAGCTATAGAGTGGGAAGAAGATAACAGCCAAGTATCTCAGAGTCTTTGGTAGCCCATGTTTTGTGAAGAACAAGGAGGAAAACTTGGGAAAATTCAATGCTAAGTCTGATGAAGGCATCTTTGTGGGATACTCAGCAAAGACAAAAGGTTACAGAGTTTTCCTGCATAAGTTGGGAAAAGTGATCACTACCAGTGATGTGAGAATAGATGAGAACTGGAAAATAATGCAGAATGGAGAAGCTGAGGACAATGAAGAAGATGACTTCAATGTAGATGAAGTGATGAGAACCATAGAGATGATTGGTGGAAGGCTCCAATGGTTGCAAGAGGTCCATTGCACATCCCAGAAGGCCTAATAACACAAGTTAGAGCCAAAAAGATTAAAGAAGCACTAAATGGGCTCATTCAGGACATCTAAGCCAACCCAGCTTCAAATGGGGCGAATTCAAGTTTGACAAGGAGTCTAGCCCTAATTAATATAATTAGAATACTTAAATAGGTTAAAATAAGTAATAGCATTTCTTCCTAAATAAGAGTTTATTATTTATGTAGGAATTTATCCTCAATTAGGAATTCCTCCAAAATAAGGATTTGTCCTAAGTAGGAATTTGTGCCTCTTTAGGATTGCTATCTTAGCCTATAAATAGGCTCCCCTTGTAAGCTCTGGGAGGCCAGACAACTTTGAGTGAAATAAAAAGCAAGGGTTTTTCTTTCGGTTCTTTTAAGGACTAAAGAACTTATCAAAAGGTACTTCTTGTGGCGTTCTAATCGACTTATCACTCCCAATTCCTTCTTTTCTGGAGTGTGGCGTCCATATCCTTCTTAAATACGCTAAGGTTCATGTTCCTTCCCAGAGTGGGTCTAGGGTTTGTGATATTAAACTCTGGTTTAGCTTTCCTGGTTGTTCTTTGATTCCCTGTGTGTGTTGGGTCCCTAAGCCACGTCTTTTTGGGGTTTTTCACATCAGTTGGTATCAGAGCCTAGTTCTAAACAGGTTGAATCCACTCACTCTTCAATTTTCTATCTTTTGATTTCTTTATTGTTGTTTAGTTTGTCTATTATGTGCATTATCATTCAAATGCACAAATCTGTTTATTTGCAATCCTTCTCTCTTTGCTTGTTTGTTTAAGCTCATAAATGTACTAATTTCAATTCCAATTGGTATGTTTAAGTATTCTCCTATTGTTTTGTGTTGAAAAAAAAACCAAAAAAAAAAAGAAAAAAAAAAAGAAAAAAAACAGGAAAAAAAAGGGGAAGGAAGAAGAACAAAAGAAAGAAAACATCAAATTCAAAGTTATTGATAAGGTTAACAGTTTGGTCATATTGGCCACAATAATAATAAAGTTTTCTTACTCAACTCCAATTCTACCATCTGTTTTCCTATTTTGTTACCCAAGTTGTCCTCTAGGTTATATTACCCCTATCCTGATTTTTGTGAATTTAGTTCATTAAATCCGTTTGTGTTGACATCCTTTTTCGCTTGATTCTTGTTCTCCAATTTGTTCAATTCTACGCCGTTTAGCTTATTCTGTTCAAAATCAATACCCTTGATTTACGTTGTTTAGTTCTTTATAGAGCTGAAAAGGAAAATCTGAGCGGTAAAAGGTAAGAGTGAAAGTTCATATAAAAAAAAACAAAAACCATAAAGAGTGCAAACACGAGGGAGTGTGACATAATCTTTTGAGTGAAACACGTGAGGGAGTGTTCTGTGAGGTATCCCATTTGTTTGTGCAGAAGTAAGACTATGACGTCCAAAGACAAAGGTGTAGCTCAAGAGGCAGCTGGTGATATGTCCTTCATGATCAAAGCTATGCAACAACAATTTGAGCGCATGAATACTAGATTTGATGATATGAGGGAGAGGATGGAGGAGCAAGCTATTACAATAGTAGAGTTGCAAAGGAAACATAGGGAATATGAGGCTCCCAAAGCAAGAAGGCAGTTGACATGTGCCTATGACCATGAGGATGATGTAGAAGATGATGAAGTTGATGATCAAACTACGATGGTTAGAACTGGTAACAATAGAAGGGATCGAAGAGAATTTGGGAGGCAAGGCACCTACAATCATAATTTGGGTAGTATTAAAATGACAATTCCTTCATTCCAAGGTAAGAATGATCCTGATGCATACCTAGAATGGGAAAAGAAGGTTGAACTAGTTTTTGATTGCCACAACTATTCCGAGGAAAAAAAGGTAAAGCTTGCTGCTGTTGAATTTACTGATTATGCTATTATTTGGTGGGATCAACTTGTTTTGACTAGGAGAAGAAATCATGAGCGGCCTATTGATACATGGGAGGAGATGAAGGCTATCATGAGGAGGACGTTTGTCCCTGGTCACTATTACAAGGAGTTGTACCAAAGGTTGCAAGGGCTCACTCAGGGCACCAAAAGTGTGGAGGACTACCATAAGGAGATAGAGATTACCATGATTAGGGCCAATGTAGAAGAAGATAGAGAGGCAACCATGGCTCGATTTCTACAAGGGCTAAATAGGGACATAGCAAATGTGGTTGAATTGCAGCACTATGTGGAATTGGAAGACATGGTGCACATGGCCATGAAAGTTGAAAGGCAACTTAAACGAAAGGGCTCCACACGGGTTGGGCAGAATTCCGGTTCTACCTCATCGTGGAAGCCAAACTGGAGTAAAAGGGACGAGATGGCCAATTACAAGTCCAAAGCCGAGCTACCCAAGCACAAGAATGTGGGTTCTAGCAAGGAGACAGGTAAATTCGAACCCCAACCGAGTAGAAATAGAGATGTTAAATGTTTTAAGTGTTTGGGCAGGGGTCACATTGCATCTCAATGTCCAAATAAGCATGCAATGATCCTGAGAAGTAACGGTGATGTTGAAACTGAAAGTGAATCAAATGATGATTCTGTGCCACCGTCAGAGGATGAATGTGATGGAGAGGAGTGTCCAGTTAATGGAGTAGCTCTCATTACAAGGCGAGCATTGAATGTACAAGCAAAAGAAGAAAATGAGGTGCAACGAGATAACATCTTTCAGACAAGGTGTCTCATCAAAGATAAGGTATGTAGTAAGATTATTGATGGTGGGAGTTGCACTAACGTTGCTAGCACAACTATGGTTGAGAAGTTGGATTTACCTACTATAAAGCATCCTAGACCATATAAATTACAGTGGTTGAATGAGAGTGGTGAAGTGAAGGTAAATCAGCAAGTGCTCGTATCATTTTCTATCTGAAGGTACCGTGATGAAGTTTTATGTGATGTCGTACCCATGCATGCGGGACATATTCTATTAGGAAGACCATGGCAATTTGATAGGCGAGTTATGCATGATGGCTTCAAGAATCAATATTCCTTTGTAATGAACGAAAAACCTGTCATTCTTGTACCATTATCACCTCAACAAGCATATGAGGATCAATTAAGGATTAAAAATGAGAGTGAACAGAAAAGAGAGATTGATAAAAGAGAAGAAAGAGAAGAAAACGTGAGGACATAAGAAAAAGAGAAGAAAAAAGAAAATCTCTGTGCAAAAGGAAGTGATGTCAAAAGAGCATTCTATGCCAAACAACCTATGATTATACTTTTGTACAAGGAGGCTTATTTTAACACTAACAAGTTTGACTCATCTTTGCCTAGTGTTGTTGTTGCATTATTGCAGGAATTTGAAGATGTATTCCCTGACGATATCCCAAGTGGATTGCCACCTAATAGAGGAATTGAGCATCAAATTGATTTCATCCCAGGTGCATCCATCCCTAACCGGCCAGCATATAAGAGTAATCCTGAGGAGACAAAGGAGCTTCAAAGGCAGGTTGAGGAGCTTATGTCCAAAGGATACGTGAGGGAAAGCATGAGTCCATGTGCTGTGCCTGTCCTACTTGTACCAAAAAAAGATGGGACTTGGAGGATGTGTGTTGATTGTCGAGCTATCAACAAAATCACTGTAAAGTATCGTCACCCCATACCTAGATTAGATGACATGTTAGATGAATTGCATGGGTCATGTGTTTTTTCTAAGATTGATTTAAAAAGCGGATATCATCAGATTAGGATGAGAGAGGGAGATGAGTGGAAAACAGCTTTCAAAACTAAGTATGGGTTGTATGAGTGGCTAGTTATGCCATTTGGTCTCACTAATGCACCAAGCACTTTTATGCGACTAATGAATCATCTTTTACATGCATTCATTAATAAATTTGTAGTGGTGTATTTTGATGATATCTTGGTCTATAGTAAAACCATAGAAGATCATCTTGATCATTTACGTTCTGTTATAAGTGTTTTACGTTCTGAAAAATTGTATGCTAAATTACATAAATGTTCCTTTTGTAATGATCAGATCACATTTCTTGGCTATGTTGTCAGTGCTAAAGGTATTGAGGTTGACGAGGAAAAAGTTAAGGCAATTCGAGATTGGCCTACACCTAAGTCAACTAGTGATGTGCGTAGCTTTCATGGTCTAGCTAGTTTCTATAGACGCTTTGTTAAAGACTTTAGCACCATTGCCGCACCACTCACTGAGCTTATCAAAAAGAACATGAGTTTTAGGTGGGGTAATGACCAAGACAAGGCTTTTAATTGCATCAAGGAAAAATTAAGTTCTGCACCTTTACTTGCTTTACCTAACTTTGCAAAAGCTTTCGAGATTGAGTGTGATGCCTCAGGTATTGGCATTGGAGCTGTTTTGATGCAGGAAAGGCGCCCAATTGCTTACTTTAGTGAAAAGCTAAGTGGAGCAAGCCTTAATTATCCTACTTATGATAAAGAGATGTATGCATTAGTACGGGCTTTGGAGACATGGCAACATTACCTTTAGCCTAAGGAGTTTGTCATCCATACTGACCATGAATCTTTGAAGCACTTGAAGGGACAAGGAAAGTTGAACAAAAGACATGCCAAGTGGGTTGAATTTATTGAGACCTTTCCCTACATCATCCAATATAAAAAAGGTAAGGAAAATGTGGTAGCTGATGTGTTATCTCGCAGGTATGCCCTTATCTCTACACTTACTGCAAACTTATTAGGATTTGAACACATTAAGGATTTATATGTGAATGATCCTGACTTTGCTAATGTATATAGAGCATGTGAGGTGTCAGCCTTTGAGAAGTTTTATAGGCATAAGGGTTTCTTATTTAGGGAAAATCGTTTATGCATGCCTATGAGTTCTTTAAAGGAGTTGGTTGTAAGAGAAGCTCATGCGGGTGGTCTAATGGGTCATTTCGGAGTTAGGAAAACCCTAGATGTCCTAAATGAACATTTTTTTTGGCCACGAATGAAACGAGATGTTGAGAGGATATGTACGAAATGCATAACATGCAAACAAGCTAAATCTAGAGTTTTACCTCATGGCTTGTATACCCCTCTACCCATACCTAACCATCCTTAGGTTGATTTATCTATGGACTTTGTACTTGGATTGCCATGAGCAAAAAGGGGTAGGGATTCTGTATTTGTTGTTGTTGATAGATTTTCAAAGATGGCACACTTCATCCCATGTCATAAAACTAATGATGCAAACAACGTGGCTGACTTATTCTTTAGAGAAGTAGTACGTTTGCATGGCATGCCACGAAGCATTGTTTCAGATCGGGATACAAAGTTCTTAAGCTACTTCTGGAAGACTTTATGGGGTAAGTTAGGTACTAAGCTATTGTTTTCAACTACTTGTCATCCACAGACTGATGGGCAAACTGAGGTAGTTAATCGAACTCTTTCTACTCTTTTGTGTGCTATTGTTCGAACAAATTTGAAAACATGGGAAGATTGTTTACCACATGTCGAGTTTGCATATAATCGAAGTGTTCATTCTACTACTAGTTACTCTCCATTTGAAATCGTATATGGTTTTAATCCATTAACTCCTTTGGATTTGGTACCTATACCTGTCAATGAGTATGCCAGCTTAGATGGGGAATGCAAGGCTGACATGATAAAAAAATTGCATGAGAAGGTGCAACAACATATTGAAAAACGAACTGAGCACTACGCATCCCATGTCAACAAGGGACGAAAGAAGGTGGTGTTTGAACCTGGTGATTGGGTTTGGGTGCATATGCGCAAGGAACGGTTCCCAGCTCAAAGGCGTTCGAAGCTACAACCCAGAGGAGATGGTCCCTTTTAAGTTGTAGCCTGAATTAATGACAATGCTTATCAGTTGGATCTTCCTGGTGAGTATAATGTGAGTGCAACATTTAACATTTCTGATCTTTCCCCTTTTGATGTAGGTGATGATTCGGGGACGAATCCTTTTGAGGAAAGGGGGAATGATGAGAACCATAGAGATGATGGGTGGAAGGCTCCAATGGTTGCAAGAGGTCCATTACACATCCCAGAAGGCCCAATAACACGAGTTAGAGCCAAAAAGATTAAAGAAGCACTAAATGGGCTGATTCAGGACATCCAAGCCAACCCAGCTTCAAATGGGGCGAATTCAAGTTTGACAAAAAGTCCAGCCCTAATTAATATAATTAGAATACTTAAATAGGTTAGAATAAGTAATAGCATTTCTTCCTAAATAAGAGTTTATTATTTATGTAGGAATTTATCCTCAATTAGGAATTCCTCCAAAATAAGGATTTGTCCTAAGTAGGAATTTGTGCCTCTTTAGGATTGCTATCTTAGCCTATAAATAGGCTCCCCTTGTAAGCTCTGGAAGGCCAGACAACTTTGAGTGAAATAAAAAGCAAGGGTTTTTCTTTCGGTTCTTTTAAGGACTAAAGAACTTATCAAGAGGTACTTCTTGTGGTGTTCTAATCGACTTATCACTCCTAATTCCTTCTTTTCTGGAGTGTGGCGTCCATATCCTTCTTAAATACACTAAGGTTCGTGTTCCTTCCCAGAGTGGGTCTAGGGTTTGTGATATTAAACTCTGGTTTAGCTTTGCTGGTTGTTCTTTGATTCCCTGTGTGTGTTGGGTCCCTAAGCCATGTCTTTTTGGGGTTTTTTCACATCATGAAGAATCAAACCAACCTGAAGAAAAGGAACAAGAAGTAAGTTTAGACTCGGAGAAGAGTGAGTTTGAAGATAAAGAGAGAGATCCTCTTGCAACTAAGACGGTGCAAGGAAGAAGGACAAAGAAAACATGGACTAGTGCTCATCAAGGAGATCAGATCATAGGTGACCCATCAGCAGGAATTACAACAAGAAGAAGAATGGTGGGAGCTACTGCTCTACTCTCACAAGTTGAACCTAAATTTGTTGAAGAGGCTATTCAAGACTAAGCCTGGGTCAAAGCTATCAATGAGGAGTTGGATCAAATTGAGAAGAATGGTACATGGGAATTAGTTCCAAGACCCACTAATAAGAAGCTGTTTGAAAAGCATAGATTGAGTCTATCTGTGCAAATGCCTCCTCAAGCCTAAAGTTCAGGTAAATCCTTCATCTTCACTTTGTG
The DNA here is from genome assembly GCA_037832385.1 of Rhizophora apiculata. Lineage (NCBI taxonomy): Eukaryota > Viridiplantae > Streptophyta > Magnoliopsida > Malpighiales > Rhizophoraceae > Rhizophora > Rhizophora apiculata. The sequence goes on from CM075425.1 coordinate 7,868,744, forward strand.
TGAGTTTTTCAAATTTGTAATTGGTTGGCAAAGAGGGAGAGAAGCAACAGCGCAGGAGGAGCTGTTAAGAAAGGGGGAGTGCATATTTAGGGGGAGTTAAAACTGTTGCATAGTGGCTTTTGTCATGAGTGTTGCCAATAATTACAAAGGGGGAGATTGTTGTTCCCACAGCCTTGTATAGGTTGTAATTGTTGTCAATTAGGTTTAAGTGTGCAAGAAGGTAAAAGCCACATGGAGGGGCAAGAACGTAAAAGCCACATGAAAAGGGCAAGATAGTAAATTCGCCACAAGTAAGCCCTATTAGGATTTCATAAAAGAGTATATAAAGGTCATCAGAAGACAACAAAAAAGACGTATCGGCTATTGAGAAAAACAGATAAAAAACCTACACACACCACTGGCAAGAGAGAGAAACCCGTGAGATCGGCACACCACTGGCACACCAGCAGACGGTGAGACAGATCCGGCAGACGGCGAGACAGATCCGGCAGATGGTGAGACAGATCCGGCAAACAGTGAGACAGATCCGGCTGGGACAGGAAGGAGATCCGGCGACAGCAGAAGGAGATCTGGCTGGGACGGTGACAGATCCAGCTGGGACAGAGAGAGATCCGGCTGGGACAGAGGAGATCCGGCAATGGCGTGAGAGAAAGCCGGCTGGGACGGTGACAGTTCTGGCTGGGACAGAGAGAGATCCGGCGACGACGTGAGAGAGAGCCAGCTGGGACGGTGAGACAGATCTGGCAGATGGTGAGACAGACCCGGCAGATGGCGAGACAGATCCGGCAGACAGTGAGACAGATCTGGTCGACGGTGACAAATCCGGCAGACGGTGAGACAGATCTGGTCGACGGTGACAGATCTGGCAGACGGTGAGACAGATCCGGTTGACGGTGACAAATCTGGCAGATGGTGACAGATCCAGCAAAAAGAGATCCGGTCGACGGTGAGAGATCCGGCAGACGGTGATAGATCCAGTAGAAAGATATCCAGTCGACGGTGAGAGATCCGGCAGAAAGATATCCAGTTGATGGTGAGAGATCCGGCAGTGCAGGGGCTGGACAAAAAAAAGAAAAAAGAAAACGTGAGGCGAGCCATGAGACAAGGAGACAGGTGAGACCGTGAGATGGTGAAAGCAGGAGCTGTGTGAGACAACATAGAGAAGGAATTCGGCGAAACATCGGAAAGAACTCAACGTATTTCCAGATTTCTTCAAGAGAGGATAAAGAGCATTGCGGTGAACTTCTAAGTGGCAGTGGAACAGCCTTTCAAATCAACAAAGGCAAGACAAGTTAGAAGAAGGGTAGACACAGTAAGTGACACTCTTTGTATTATATTTGTTTAGTATTTGCAATAGTGAAAGGAGTAGAGAATTAAGACATCCATTGTAACTGGAATTCTTAAGTATAGTGGATGGTCTCGATAAGGTAGAGTCCCTACCACCGTGGATGTACGTCACATTGACGGAACCACGTAAATCTCATGTGTCCTTAATTTGCTTTACACTCTATGTTTTGAATTGAGTTGTGAACGCAGCTAAAGTATTAGCCAACCCATAACCTAACGAAGGCCTAAACAAGAATATCCGAATTGTCTATTAGGCAAGGTGTTTGAAAGGTGACTTTGGGGACTATTGTGATTAGTAGGTAGCAATAGATCTACCTTAGTCGAGTCTGAGAAAGAGTTCGCTTTTAAGAAGAGGTTGAAGTTGTTCACTTACCTGCGAATTGCGAATTGTGGTGATACTGATTCACCCCCCTCTCAGTAATCAGTATCACAAACTAGTAGATCCTAGGGAGAAGTCGGGAACTTCATCCACTTATATAAATTGAAAGTAGTTCTAAGGCTTTCATCTACAAAAGTTCAAATTGATGTCATAAATTTTGGAGTTTCATCTTTTTAACTTTGTCTACACCTTAGAATGATGTCGTCAAGATATCTTATGCTTGCTTTGATGACGTTACTCCTGCAATCACCTCAAAAATTTCATCATTCACCCCTTAGTGGATGAAATAGAGTGCTTTTTTGTCCTTCTTCTATAACTCTTGGAGAGTAGCTTTCTATGCTTTTTGTAGTATCTACTATGAGTTTTATAACTCCATCCTTCATAATACTCAAAAATTTGTTACAATCAAACAAAACTTTCATCTACACATACCATTAATTATAATTTTTCTCATTCAAGATAGGAACTTAAACAAAGATTGTGCCATTCATCTTGAAATTCATGACATTTTTTTTTCAATCGGGCCCCCAAACTTTTGTTATTTGCAATATGTCCCAAAATTTTTGTTATTTACAATCTAATCCCTTAATTTTTGTTAATTTTAATTAGACCCCAAATATTTTTTTATTTTTAATCAAACCTTTTCAACTTTGACAAAATGACAACAAGGAGGAGCAAGCTTTTCCAATGAGATAATGGCACACTGGTGAGTTGAAGAGGTAGAGTAGTGACCTCTGAGTAGAAATCTTCAAGTTTAGGGCAACAACAATAAGTGGCAACAATAAAATTGTCAATGGAAAATAGTGGCAAACATTTAGAATTTTGTAAATCAACAACATTTAGAGTTTTTCCAAGGAGCATGGTGGACAACAACAAATCTCTGACAATGCAAGTAGTGGTTTCTATGACTTCTGTAAATTTGACAACTTTTATGATGGCTCTAGTGACTTTTGTGATCATTTCGACTAGACTTATATGTTTTCTCTCAATTTGAATAAAAAATGCTTGCCATGGTACTAGCTTTGGAATTGAATTGGCTTTGATACCACTAATAGGGCACAATAGTTCTAATACCATTGATAGAAAATAATAAGATTATTGTAATTTTATTAATATGATAAAAATACCATACAATAATTGAGATGTACACACATAATAATATAATCAATGTGTCTTTATATAATCACAAACACCTAAATCTACCAAACAATCAAATTCAAATTAGACTTAACTAGACTAACTTTTATCATAATAAACTCCTAATTTAGATTAACATCAACACAATTAGTGAGTTTTGTCAAATATCAATGGTGGGTCCATCATATTATACACATGTTTCTATTTAGGAATCTTTGCTGATTGATGTATTAATATAAATGTTTATGTTTGAATTTTGTTGAAGAGAGGCACCCATTGGGAAGCAAAATAAAGGTGTTCCATTCAAGTTTTTGGTTCCTCTAATTTATGCTCCTATTCTTCCTCTTACTAAACTCCCTACCAATTTTTTTTTTATATTTTTTCTTTCATTTTTTGGATGATTCACTACATTTGTTTTGATTTTCTATTGTCTAATGTTTGGCTTTTATGGGTGATTGTAGTGTTTTAGTTTGACTCTTATTGTGCCATAGACCTATTTTGATGGATTAATTATTTATGACTATGTTGACTAGTTCATTTGCTCATGGCTTTTACTTGTGTATCCATTTCCAAACTTGCTACTTGTTCTACTATTTTGTTGATTTATTTATTTAATTTTAGAATATGATTCTTGATTCTAATATTCACTAAGTTCTTTTTCTTTTACCATATTGTCAATTATTAAGCAATCATATCAATTGTTCTAGGTGCCTTGGTTTTGGTTTAAACTTTTCTTGGGTTATGGGGGTATCAATTTGTTTTTTCTGTTATCAATGTATGAAAATCAATTTAGATCCAAAAATCATGTTTTTCATTGGAAGGATAAATGTGTGAATGGTTAGCAAGTAATTGTTACAAATATGATACCCATGCATATAAGTAGTTAAAAAGAATAATTATTACAAATTATTTAATAATATGCTTTCCTTTGTGCAAAATGACATTGCTTTTAGCATAATTCTTGTGATAACTGAGTTTAAAAGAAGGGAATTATGGTAAAGGAATTTTCATTAATGAGGTAAGAGGAAGAGGGGATTTGGGGTTAAATTTTGGAGAATTTCCATTAATTGATGTTAATTACAATGCATGTCATATGCAATGCATGTAATTATTAGTTTGGAACTTTCAAAATATCCATCCTATAATTATCTTGATTGTAACCCCTTTGTTGTTCCTAAATTTCTTCTATTTCTTTTTCCTTCTTGCTTTTTCTTGGGTCTCCAAATGTTTCTTATATAGCTAATAAAAAAGAAAAAATTTGATCATACACTATGTTAATTACTAAAATTTGGTGTGATATATTATTGCATGTGCATTTACAAATTTGGCAAAACCAACATTTTGAGAGACAGATATGGCCATTTTGATTTGCATATTTTGTGGGAATCAAAAAATCAATCTTGATGCAAGTATACAAGTAGAAAATTTGGATGGTACTTAAGATCACTTTCTTACAGGTTAGTGATAATAGATCTACATATTTTCTTTAGAGATACTAGAGTGCTAGAAATGATATGACTAAATTATCATCATTTACTTCCAGAGGTGTGATGTTTCCATCTAAGCTTCTTATTGGCAAATAAAGACATCATGTGGTTTTTAGATTTTCTTCTTTTTTTTTTTTATTTTTAGATGCAATCTTAAGAGGAGCTTCTTGATTTCTTGATTGGAACTCCTCTGATTGCTAATGTACACTTACTACCTCTAATGCAATAATTAATGTGACATTAGCAACTAATCTATTATACATTAGATTGATATATCTTTAATTAAATGAATACATAAAAATAAAATACAATATGAATACATGAAATAAAATAAGAAAAAAGTCACTAATTGAAATAAACTTAAGTATTATGTTATTTATCAAACTTTAGTAATGACTGAATTTATACAAAATTAATATTATTAATAAGGTGGTTATAAATTATAGTTAAACAACAAAACATATAAACATCTACAACATAAGTATTAGCCACTATTTCGATCACATAAATCTTTCATAATCATATTTATACATTATCATGAATAATTTGTCTTCTAAGCTTAGCAATGATGATAATTAAAATTATATTATATTACAATAATAATTATAGATTCTAACGTATCTTACAAAAGTTTACAATTGAAAGAAATATCACTAGATTGGACCAATTAAACATGTCAGGGGAGCCCTAAAAAGACAAGAACTAAATTATATTGAAAGATAATAAAAAAAAGAAAAAAATATGTACTTATGAGACAATGGCCCATGAGAACTGACCCAAGCAGTGGTTGGAGAGCTACACATCTAAGCAAGGCTTAAACTTAGAGATGAGGTGGCTTATGATTGGGGAGTGATACATGGCGTCGTGAAATGATGATGTGTTGACAGTCAACATGTGGAGCTACTTGGTCTTTTCCTCTGTGAATCATCTTGGAGCAAATTAAGATTTGGCTAGTTTAGTCTTGACCTTGGGTTTGATCATTTCTTTCTCCAAGACATCATCGTCTACCTTATCCTCGAAGCCTAAGTAATTGACCTCTAAGAGCCAACTAAAAAGAAGGGTCATCCTTTAACATTTTTTTAAGGAGAATTTCTAGGGAGTCATAAGTTTGGTTGGAGTCCTAGGCTCTGAGGGAGGTGTATGGTCGTCTAATCCTTTTGATGGATCATTGGATGATAGGCATAAACCATCATTAGTCTCTCCCCTATTGATATGCTTTATCATTTGTAATACATCTTCCATTATTAGTCTTTGATCAGGGATAGTTGAGACATAAGCCATGGCTATTTGCAACTGTACCATCTCTGCCTCAATATTATGGTGCCTTATCAACTCCATGTCAAACAACTCAATCCTCCATTCCTTCTAAACCACTAGTTGGACCACTTAGGCAAGTCAATGCCTTCCTTGCCTAGTGAGACTTGATTAGGTGCCTTGCTGGTCAAGAACTCAAGGAGCAATACAACAAAACCATACACATCGATGATAGCCTGCCACATGGTTAGAAGGAATGAAGGTTCCAAATAGCTAGTTCAGATGAAAGTTGCACTTAAACCTTTACTATTTACAATGTTGTTACTAAAGTTTAGGTTACCCAGTGCAAATAAAATATTATGTACAAGAATAAAAGAAAAAGGATAAGTATTTTGCTCTTGCCAATAAGTGAAAAAGGAAACATAAGAATTATAAAAGCCTCAAATTTTTATAAAAAATGGCACAAAGACCTTAGTGAATGGTCAAAATGCCCTTTAAATGAATGGTTAAGGTCACATGGTCTGCAAGTTTGCTATAATTAGTTTGATTAACCAAAATTTCTAAAATTTATCAAAATTATTTTTCAATAAAAAAATATTATTTCATAAGTTAATAAAATTTTAAATTATAAAATATTTAAAAGAATAATAGAAAAAGCTAATATTTAAAAAAATAACTAAAACCAATTTTCATATTAATCTGAACAATATTAACTGAATTAGGTTTTAGAACCTTTTTCACTTAATGAAATGGAATATGCATTATTAAACATTAATTGTTTGTCAAAAATAAAATTAAAGTAGATACAATAATTAAATTACATATACATATCCCTCTATTATTATTATTATTATAAGACTACAACCCAACATAAGGGAAAACCCAAAAGTCAAGGAGCTAAAATGATAAAAAAGGCAAGTGTTTCCACTAAAGACATGCAAAGCACAACCAAATTGTCAAATTAGAATCAACCAAAACAAGAAATAGCCCATTAAGGTCAATGATCAGTAGTCGTATGGAGAAGAAGACAATTGGCAAATGATTGGAAGAGAGATTGAGAAGAAAAAGAAAAAAATAGACACATAATGTACTTAATTACTTAAGTAACTGATGTAATAGTTGTTAATGTTGCCTCTTTTTCACCTCCTTCTCCAAACCACCCATTTTACCACAACAACAACAATAATAACACAAATAATAGCCAAAAGCAAGGAAAAAAAAAGATTTTTGTTATAGAGACATTGCTTGAGATGACCTAGAAGATTTTAGGTTCTGCTTGTTGAAACATCATTGCACAAGTTATTGTTAACTAACTTGCAAAGGGGAAAGAAGTTTATATATCCTCTTGTTCTCTCATTCTTCTTACCAAAAGCTTTTTTTCTCTCCTCTATAGACAATATCAAATTATGGCTTCTATGTCCTTTGGTCATGTTATAGGCAACTAATTTTCACAACTTTAATAGGTGACTTTGTCTGGTTATCTATCTTTCTTCTTAAATTTTCTAGGCTAGAAGCATAATTTTTCTCTAGTATAAGACATCCCTCCAGATGGTTGATCGTTGGTATAGTAGTCGTAATTGCATTGCCATTAATTTTTTCTTGACCTTTGTTAATTTCAATCCACCACCATTCAGTCCTCCATCCTTCGCTTGCTGCCATTTTTTACATTTGCTTATGTTGGAGATCTTCTCCTTCACAGAAGGCATATATTCCCATGATGGTGTTCATGGATCTAGCAACCAATTTTGTCTTGGAAAATAATCCACATAGTGCAATTTTGATTATTATTATTTTACACCATTATTTTGAAGTTAAGGATAAATGTAGTGAAGTTGAGGAGGTAATAACTCTGGTTGTAGATAACATTAAGAATCCTTCGGTCAGTCCTTCCAATGAGTTTCTTCTTTAGGCTTTGTTGGTTACACTCTTATATTTTAATGTTATTTGTTGTATTTTAATGTTAGTTTCTTAGTCTTTATTATATTTTTATGTTATTTATTATCAAATTTTAATTTTTAATAATAATTTATTTTGAATAAGATTATGATGACACTTATAATGTTGTATTTTAATATTTTTTATTAGATTTTGTTTATACTACACTTTAACAGAATATAATTATTTCCAAAGCTTTCACCTCTTTAAAGAAAAACTGAACAAAGTAGTGAGGCATTGAATTTGCATAATTTGTGTTTGTAATTATGCCATTTGGCATGATAAAATGATGTAATCTATTTTTGTTATGCGAAACCTAGTGGCCTAGTCTTACAGATGTCTATAAAAGTGATTAAGGTAGCAAATTTGTCTCTGTCCCATTTGAAATGTTCATTTAGATGAGCTTATTGAATGCAATTTGTTTATGGCCCATTATTTCAAGCTAAAGTACATACATCTAAACCCATCACTACATATGTAACCATTTTTAACATAGAAAAGCTTAATGTCCACTAGGTGTCTAGTAAGAGTGACTAGATCTAAGCTCCATAAAGTTAAAGTAAAGATGATTTTTTTCTTTTTGGCCTTCAATGTGTAGGTTTGGTTTAGCTCTAAACTCTTTTCAGAGCATGTCATGGGCTTGGCCTTTCTTACTAGGCCTACTCACCCATAAATAGGCTTAGACCTTTGAGTTTACATTTACTTTAGCCCAAAAGGGGTTTGACCAAGACTTCGCTCCAAATATTTATCATGTGTAATTGGTACTATATATATAAATAAATTATTTTAGATAGTTGCTATAAATAACTAATTTGTGAATGTTGTTTTAAGAAAGGAGGTAAGACTTTTTTTCGTCTTCTCTATCCCTCTCTTTATATATATATATATAATAAAAAATAAATTATTTTAAAAATATATTGTTTTCATAAAAAATTATTTATTATTCTAAATTATTTCAAATAATCGTTAGTTTACTTTTGATTTGTTACTTTATATTATGGTTTTGAAGAAAGTTAATTCTTTATTCTTCTTCTAAATTATAATTTTTCCCCATATTATGAAAATTTATATACAAAAGTTTCATATCAAATTAGATAATGATGAAAAATTAAATAACCTAATATTTTTGCTAGATTGATTTTCCCAACAAAAAGGAAATATTTCACCAAATGCATGTACTAATGGCATTTTCCCTTTTCTTTGAAAAATAAAATAACTATTAAAATTATGTATGCATTCAATTAGTTGGCTTTAGGCATATGACAATGTATTTAATTTAATGCAAATTAAAATTAACACATTTATATAATTTAGCTATAATATTTCCATCCTACAATGTTCTAGTAAAGGTCAAAATCCAACTCAAATGGAAAATGACCTCTTTAGATTTGGCTAAAGAGAAAACACTTTCCAAATTGACACCTAGTCATGGGCTCATTGTCAAATCCCTAGACATCCAATTGGTAAGTTTTCATCAAATATCTATTGCGGGCCCATTGTATTACATACATATTTCTGCTTCAAAATCTTTGTTAATTGATGTATTGTTGATTAGAATTATAGTTTGTGTTTGAAATTTGTTGAAGAGGGTGGCCTATTAGGAAGCAAAACAAAGTTGTTGTATTCAAGTTCATGGTTTCTCTCATTTGTGCTTTTATTCTTCCTCTAACTAAACTCCCCACCTTTTTTTTTTCATTCTTTGGATTATTCACTACATGTGTTTTGAATTTTCATTGTTCAATGTATGGCTTTTATGGGTGATTATAGTGTTTCAATTTGACTCTCATTGTGCCATAGACCTGTTTTAAGGGATTGATTGTTTAGGACTATGTTGACTAGCTCATTTGCTCATGGCTTTTACTTGGTGTATCTATTTTCAAACTTGTTGTTCTACTATTTTGTTGATTTATTTATTCATTTATTTTTAGAATGATTTGATACTTTTACTAAGACACCTAGAACAACTAAACACGTCAACATCTGCAACGTAAGTATCAGCCACCATTTATGTCACAAATATCTTTCATAATCATCTTTATACATTATCGCCAATAATTTATTTTCCAAACTTAGCAATGATGATAATCAATATTATATGATATTACAATGATAATTACAAATTCCAATGTCTCTTACAAAAGTCAACAAGTGAAAGAAACATCACTAGATGGGACTAATCAAACACATCAGTGGAGCTCCAAAAAGGTAAGAATTAAATTATATTACAATGTTTGAAAGATTTGAAAAAAAGGTAAAATGAAAAGAAAAAAAATGTGCTTATGAGACGATGTCCCATGAGTACTAAACCATGGAATGGTTGGAGAGCTACCAATCCGAGTAAGGCTTAAACTCAAAGGTGAGGCTAGTGGTGATAGAAGAGTGATACTTGGCATCATGAAATGATGATGTGTTGGTAGTCAACATGCGAAGCTACTTGGCCTCTTTCTCTGTGAGACATCCTGGAGGGAACTAAGATTTTGCTAGTTTAGTTTCAGCCTCAGATCTGATCTCTTCTTTCCCCCAAGACATCATCATTTATCTTATCCTTGGAGCCAATGTAATTGGCCTCTAAGAACCAACCAAAGAGAGGGGTCCACCAATTTGGCATGGCGGAGGAGCTTTTTAAGTAGTTTAGGTCATCTTTATAAGTGCCAAATGAGGTTGCACATGGTTGGGCCATTGCAAGTCTCAGATGAAGGAGATTAATGGCCATTTTTGGGCTTTTATTGATCTTTAGAGAAAGGGGTTTTGTGATGGATTTTGCTTTAATGGTTTTTTGGTGTTTTGGGCACTATTTGAAGGGCATTTAGGGAAAGGGAAAGTTGAGGGATTAGAGGGGCCCATGCCAAGATAGAAAGAGCATGCCAAGATGAAAAGGGTTAGGTAAAAGGATAAGATGTACATGTGGCAATGTTTCATTATGGGATATGGTGGTCATGTGGCCACTACTTATTGCATTTTAATTGACTATTCCTCTTCCCTTGTTGCTTTTTGTAGTGCTTGGGATCAATTTTGAATTTTTTTTTTTTTTGAGTAAAAGAGGCCAATTTGCTTAAGCAAAAAGAAATTTCAAATCACATCCATGCAAGAGTCTTATCATATTCTTATCTTTTTTTATCAAACCTTCCAATAATTGATGTTTATTACAATGCTTTAATGTTATAAGCAAAAAATGTAATTATTAGTTTTAAGCTTTTAAAATATCAATACTATAATTATCTCAATTGTTACTCTTTAATCGTTCCTAAATTTCTTCTATTTCTTTTTCCTTTTTGCACTTTTTTGATCCCCAAACATTTCTCGGACAATCAATTAAAAAGAAAAAACTTGATTATACAATAAGCTAATCATTAAAATTTTGTGTGATATAATGATGCATGTACACTTATAAATTTAGCCAAGCCAATGTTTTGAAATACAAATGTATCTATTCTACTTTGCATATCTTTCGAGAATAAAAAAGTCGGCCCCCATGGAAGTTTGTGGGTAGAAAATTTGGATAGAAATTCAAGTCACTTTCTTACAAGTTAGCAATAATAGATGTAAGTATTTTCTTTGGAGAAATTTATGCCATCAAAGAGTGTTAGATAGGATGATATGACTAAATTACTATCAACTACATACAAAAGTGGAATGTTTCCATTTGTGCTTCCTGTTGGCACATAAAGACATGGAAGTGGGTTTTTGTTATTTTTTTGGATGCATTCTTGGAAGGAGCTTCTTAGATTGGAACTCCTTCAGTGGCTAATCTATCACTATGCTACAAGAAAAGTTGGCAACTTTGAACAATCAAACATTGCTAAAAGGCCATGTATTTAATCCCATATATGTATATAATAAACATGTACATCCTCCATATTGATGTCAGTAGGCCACAACTTAGGTTGAATTCATTAAAATTAAGAATTTAAATGTTTGAGAATTATTGTCCAACTCAAATGTAACTTAGAAAACTCAACTACAAAATTTGAAATTTCTTGCCTAAGGTTCAAGGTTAAGAATGTATTGCAAACACGTTTGCACAAGTTGCTTTATACTAAAACATTAAATTAAAATTTTACCTTTATGTCCATCATTATAAAATTCATAATTTAAATAACTAATTCTTAATGCAACTAATCATTTTTTTGCATATTAAAATTACTTGGTTTGTTTTTGCAAATTATTGGGTTTAGTACTTAAGTTGAATTTTTTTCTTTTGTCTTTTTGACTTTTACCTATCATAATTGTAATATTGAGTTGCACTATTGCAGTTGAAATTCTTACAAGAAGAATGCCTCGTGAAAATAGATTGGGCAAGTCCATTCTAATCTATTAATCACTGTAAGCCATCAAATCAATGATTTTCAAATCTCAAATCTAGTATCTTTGTTAGGTGGACTTTGAACTAACAAATTAGTGGGTAGCACGATGGTCTTGGTCCTCACCTAGTTGTTCTCCTTAGTTATGGACTTATGGTGCTTATGCAATGGTTTTGCATTTCAAGGTGGATTCATTTTTTGTAGCCTTAGGCTACTTGGCAAGCTCATGGTCTTTTTTTTCTTATTCATCCATTTTCTTTTTTCTCTCTCTCTCTCTCTTTTTCCTAAGAGAATTGTTTTGTACTCTTATATATATATATATATAATATATATTAATTTGATTAAAACCTATTAAATTTAAAATTAAAGTTGTTGTTATTATTATTGTATTCAATCAAAATCCATTCAAACATGCTACAATCTATATAAATAAAAAATTAATTTAATTCATATAATCCTCTTTTCTAAATCATAGATAGCATTTAAATTTAAATTTAAATGCTTACTATTTTGACTCACTCTTTTTCTTTTTTTGGTAAACCAAAATAATTCAACATAAAAAATGCCTTATTTTTTATTTCCTTTTTTAATTTTTTGTATTGAATTATTCTTAACTCATTCAAAAAAAAAAAAAGGAAAGGTTAAAATAAATTTCTCCTTAAACTTAATTAGGCATGATTTGTGCTAAAACATCTTTCAACCATGATAAAATATACAACCAAAGAAAAGGAAAAAAAAGGATATACGTTTGAACCAAGTAGACCTTTACAATTTACCATCTGCATTTTGCTTTGACTTGTAATTACTTGAAAACAATTATCATGTTTTATTGCAAGGGAATCTATACACTTTTACAATTATAGACGTTAGGCCAATTAATCAACCTTGATAAGTCTAAGGTCTCTTTTAGTGAAAATATTGACCTAGTAATTAAATAAGGAGTGGCTATTGACTCTATCTTCATAAGGAAAGGTAGTTAGGCCAACTTACTTGTATTGGGAGATTAAAGAAGGTATGAATATCCTTAATGAATATGTGTAAAGAAAAACTCAAATGGTGGAAAGAAAAATGTCAATCTTAAGTAACAAGGGAAGTTTATTAATTGGATGATTTGTATCATATCACAAGAAACAATTGGTTAAATGCTAAGATGTATATACATTGCTAACTTGCTATCTTCACTAAAATTGCAACATGTGAGCATACTATTAGGAACATGTAAAAAACAAGGAAAATGTTAAAAAGTGTCACTGCAAAAAAAATAAGACAAAATGAAATTTAAAATAAAAATGTGAGAGATGAAGAATCTTTTTGCCATATAAAGCAAAAGGACAAAAGTGGTAACAAAAGACATAATCTTTTTTCGAAGTTGTGATTTGAATTCTTACCCATATAACTCTATATATATACAGTACAACTAAAAATGCTGTAATCCCGTCACCTATCCAAGTGTTAGTCATTAATTCCTCTTTGAGACAACATAAAGGTTTTTATTTTTTATTTTTTTGCCTATGCACTTTGTGAGAAGTTACCATCTCTTTAACCCAAAGCTTTTCCTCTCCCTATCCTCTCCCTCAAAACCCACCTCACTCCTTTCTTTAACTTGTCTATAAAAGATACTCCCTTGACTCTTGACAAATAACAATTCCTACCTTTCTCTCTTACTCTTCCTACTTGGAATTCCAACCTAGAAAACGAAGAAAAGAGGCAGGTTATTTGTACACATTATTCTAGTAATTAATTAGGATGGACTTTTTATTTTAATTCTCAATTAACAAGATTGTTTAGCATGGAATCTGTATTGTAATCCCCAGTTAACATGAACATGCAAAGTAGTAGTACGTTAACCTTTGTTTCTCCAACAATAATTAGATGACAACTTTTTATTTACTATATTTCTTTAAACTCAGTGTTCCTGCTTAAAAATCCAAATTAATAGAGCAACACAACTCAAAATCTAACTTATTAGTATAATAGAGAACATGACTACAACGGTCAGCCAATGACCACCTATTTATTGATTTTGGATATGATTATAGTCAAGTTTGGACCTTGTCATCAAAATAAGGCAAATTCAGATAAAAGTGCAACCTATAACCTATAACATGATTATTGCATATTGCCTACTGGTTAATAATATGAGGCAAAAAATATATATCCAAGACTTTAACATTATAATAACCAATGTAATTGGGATCGATGTTCCCTTAGTCCCCTTAACATCTAACATTTCCACTACATGTACTAGTTGTAACTCATAAGTTGCATCACTCTTAATTATGTATGCCAATAGCAATTATAAAATCAAGACAACTTTGTGTATTTTTTTTTTATATAATGGCAACACCAAATATGAAATTAAGAAAAATTCTCAATGCTACATAGCAGCTTACATTCAAAAAAAAAAAAACTCAGAAAAAAAAAGGTTGAGAGGAGCTTTCTATGACCTTTTGCACATTTGAAATTATTTAGTAATATTTTATATATGTATGTATGTATGTATGCATGTGTGTGTGTGTGTGTAGTACTTTTTTTACATTTAAATTAAAATTTAAAATTTTTTATCAAAATAAATTTGTACAAGAATGAAAAGATTATTAAAATAAAGTAAAATTGAAATTTCATGTACCAAATTCAAAAGTGTGTTCAATCTTTTGTTCATGTTTTTCCTCCTTCAAATATATTGAGTAAACTAAGGTCATTTTTATTTTTATTTTTTAAAAAGAGGTTTGAAACTAGACCAAAACTAAAACTACTTGAAATTGTAATAAGTTAAGAATCATAAATGAAACCCAAAACTAAAAATACAAATTATTCTAAATAGAATTAACTTTTGATTGTATTGGGGCTCATCTAGTTATGATAGTAAATTTCATTAAAAAACATAAAAAGGAAAGTTTTCCAATCACTTAAGCCACCAAAGAGACTTAACAGTTGAGCGGAGTTAAGTAGTTTGACATATCCATTTAATTTGCATTGAGTACTTGCAATCAACCTATAATTAACAATCATTCCAATTGAAAGAAATTTGTCGCATGTACAAGTAACCAATGTGTTTTCTAGCATACTTATGCTCATGTTTCGAATAGGGGTCATAGTCTCTCTTCATTGGGATCAGCTGCCAACCTAGATTAAACTTAAAGTATGAATATAGACAATTGATGAATCAAGATCTCCGGCTGCATTTTGTTCAAAAAAAGATGTTTGGTTGCTTATGCCCCTTTACTTTTGAGATGCAAAATAGAAAAATGTGCTAGAAGGATAATAATATCTAAAACTTTGCCATCTTTACTTCTATACAGCTGATCGCAGAAAAGAATTTTCTAAGAGTTTAGAGATATGCCTTCTTTGCCAACTTAGGATAGCTAAGATAATAACATGACACAAGAATAGAGATTTTTCTTCTGCCACCACCCTTGTAATTTTTATTTAATGAAACACTCCTTTTTCTTTCTAATAAAGAGAGCATTTGTTATTGCTTACTTAGGATGCAAGTACTAAACGTATTCAAAATCTTTGGCTAATTAGTTTGCTAGATAAATAATATAATCTCCAATGACTATGCTTTTCTTTATAATTGATGTTATATATTAGTAATATAATGAAAAAATTAAGAGAAAACTTCCTTCATTTGTAGTTAAAAATTAATCATTTTTTAAAAACTCTTAAATTATACCATTGAGATAGCAACTAGAGTTACCTTAAATTATTATGCCATCTTTATCTAGATTTAAAGTTAAGAAATTACCAATTATATACCTATTAGACTTACCCTTCCCACAGTCTTGTATGAGTTGTAATTGTTGTCAACCAGATTTAAGTGTACAAGTAGAAATGGCTCATTCAAGCATTCAAGGGATGAGTTTTCAGTAGAAAGAAAAGGGTAAGAAAAATAAATTAAGGAGGATAATGCTAAATTTTGAATGGAACAGTAATATGAAGCCACATGGAGGGACAAGAAAGGAAATCTGCTGCAACTATAGTAAGCCCTACTAGGGTTTTCATAGAAGAGAGTATATAAACCAAGACTTATCTCTTTAAAAAAAAACAACCACCTGAAAAAAAGTGTGAGCAGACCAGAAACGTTCGACGGTGAAAGTAGACCAAAAACGTGCGACGGTGTGAGCAGACTAGACATGGAAACGTGAGAACAGATCAAGACCAGACCTGGAAACGTGAGAGCAGATTAAGACTAGACTTGGAAACGTGAGAGTAGATCAAGACTAGACCTGGAAAGGTGAGAACAGATCAAGACCAGACCTGGAAACGTGAGAGCAGATTAAGACCAGACCTGGAAACGTGAGAACAGATCAAGACCAGACCTGGAAACGTGAGAGTAGATCAAGACTAGACTTGGAAATGTGAGAACAGATCAAGACTAGACTTGGAAACGTGAGAGCAGATCAAGACCAGACTTGGAAACCTGAGAATAGATCAAGACCAGACCTGGAAACGTGAGAACAAATCAAGATCAGACCTAGAAACGTGAGAGCAGATCAAGACCAAACCTGGAAACATGAGAGCAGATCAAGACCAGACCTAGAATGGATGAGACTAGACCAAACCTGGAGCAAGTGAAACGTGAGATCTAGTGAGACCAGGTGAGGCATAAGACCAGGTGAGACGTGAGACCAGGTGAGGTGTAAGATCAGAAAAGGGTGAACGGGTGACACCAAAACACACCGGAGGACCAGAATTGGTGAGACCAGAAAAGGGTGAAACGTGTGACATCAGAACACACCGTGAGACCCAGAATTAGTGAGACCAGAAAACGGGTGATACCAGACCAGGTGAGACAGTGAGACCAGAAAATAGGTGAGACCGTGAGATGGTGAGATGGTGAGACCAAAAGATGGGTGAGACCATGAGATGGTGAGACGGTGAGACCAGAAAAGGGTGAAACGTGTGACATCAGAACACACCGTGAGACCAGAAAATAGGTGATACCAGACCAGGTGAGACAGTGAGACCAAAAAATAGGTGAGACCGTGAGATGGTGAGACCAAAAGATGGGTGAGACCGTGAGATGGTGAGACGGTGAGACCAGAAGACGGGTGAGACCATAAGACGGTGAGACCAGGAGTTAGGTGAGACAACCTAGAGAAGAAATTCAATGAAGCATTTGAGAGAACTCAATGAATTTTTAGATTTCTTCAAGAGAGGTTAGAGAGTGTTTTGGTGATATTCTAAGCGGTAGTGAAGTAGCTTATTCAAATCAAACAGAGGCAACACAAGTTAGAAGAAGGGTAGACACAGTAAGTGACACTCTTTGTATTGTGATTACTTTGTATTTGTAATAGTGAAAGGAGTAAAAGATTAAGACATCCATTGTAATCATAGGGGATACAACACTGGTGTTCTCAAGTATAGTGGATTGTCTCAGTAGAGGAAGAATCCCTACCACTGTGGAGTATGTCACATTGACGGAACCACGTAAATCTCTCGTGTCCTTACTTTGAATTTACATTATGTGTTTTGAATTGAGTTGTGAACACAGCTAAAGAATCATCAAACCTATAACCTAAAAGAAGACCTAGTCAAGAACAACCAATTCGTCTAATAGGCAAGGTGTTTGAAAGGTAACTTTTGGGACTATTATGATCAGTAGGTAACAATAGATCTACCTTAGTTGAATTTGGGAAAGAGTTCATTTTGGCTTAAGTTATCAGAGTTTTTTCAAGGGGTGTGATACTGATTCACCCGCCCTCTCAGTATTACAGACTAGTAGATCCTAAGGTGAAGTTGGTAACTTCAATTGGTATCAGAGCCTGGTTTACCAATTTGAAGCTTAACAGTTTGGTGTACTAGTTTGAAGGGCCTCAGAAGTTTTAACTTGTTCAGCATATTGAGAAATGGATGTTAGTACCAGCACTAGCACTACTTATAGCAAGAAGGTTCCAATCTTTAATGGAACCAATTACCATATGTGGAGAGCGAGAATGCAGGTGGTATTTGCAACCATGGGCATGAACATGGTGAAATCTGTACATGAGGGCTTTGAGCCTCCAAAAGAAGGTAAAGATCCAACCCCAGAGGAATTAAGATAGTTTGAGATCAATGGGAAAGCCTCAAATGTCATCATTTCAGCATTGACAGATGCTAAATAGGCTAAAGTTATGGACTGCAAATCTACTAAAGAGATATGGGATAGATTGCAGAAGGTCTATGAAGGTGATGGTAGAATGAAGGAGGCCAAGCTTCAAGTTTTCAAGGAGAGATATGAATCCTCAGAATGTAAAAGAATGAGATAGTCCAAGAGTTCTTCACTAGGGTTATTGATGCTGTAAACGACCTTAGAAGTCATGGGAAGAACAAAAAGGACTCATCTATTGTGAAGAAAATTTTGAGAATTCTACCTGAGAGGTTTGCCTCAAAGGTGGCAGCCATAGAGGAGAGTAGAGATCTTAATTCTATGTCACTGCATGATCTCTAGTGCTATCTCATTGCATATGAGATGAGAATAAAGTCAACTGAAAGCTCCTCAACATCAAAGCTATCAAAGGAGGCAGCTTTCAAAGCTATGAGACACTTGAAGATAAGAGAAGAGGAAGAATCATCTAGTAAGGATGATGATGATGATGAGGAAGAAAGTGAAGGTGAAGTGTTGGCTTACTTCACAAGCAAATTCAAAAGGGGTCTAAGAAGGGAAAAGGACAATTGTCTTTGAGATGTTATCGTTGTGGGCGGACTGGACACTTTGCTTCTCAGTGCAAAGTGAAACTTGATGATGAAGATGAGGATGGTGATGATGAGCAGAATTCAAAATGGAAAAGACCATCATCCAAGTTAAGGAAGTCCAGCAAGAAGACTGCTAACCCACAGAAGAAGAAGAGAGGCTCATTCAAGAGTTATGTGAGCCAGACAAAAGAAGCTGATGAGGAGGAAGATGTAGACTCATCAGATGAGCATGCCTTTATGGCATCAGCTCGATGTGGTAGTTTAACCTCTGAAGAGGTAGAGGAGATTGATGAAGAAGAACCAAATCTTGAAGCTGAGTTAGAAGTAGCTTCAAAGGAGATAATCAGAAGGGGCAGAACCATAAGAAGGTTAGAGGCCCATATAAAACAAGTTGAAGCAAAGATTGAGGAAGTAGAAAGTCAAAAGAATGAAATAAGGGCTGAACATATTGATTTGAAGAGAAGATTTGAAGAACAGATCAAAATATGTGAAGACCTTACTCTGGAGCTTGGCTTAAGGACTTCAACAATTGAAGAAATGGAGATAAAGTTGCTGAGACTTCAGCAACAACTCAACGAGAGTGAAGAGAACTTGCAGAAGTTTGAAGTGGTAGGAGAAACAAGCTCTGCAAGAGAAAAGAAGAATGAAGAGAAAGTGCAGCAATCTGAGGCTGTATTGCCTAAAGATAATGAGACTTTGCCATAGAAGTTGAAAGAGAAGGTTAAGTTTCAGAAAGAAAAGACTAATCAGCCAGGAACAGTGAAGGCTAAAAATAAAGAAGATTTGAAGAAGCAACCTAAGGTTGCAAACAAAAATGAAGAAAAGAAGGTTAGCCAGCAAAGGGCTACGGCTAAACAGAATAAGGAGAAGAAGGTGACTGAAATGAAAGCCACACAAGCAAAGAAGCCAGAAACCTTGCCTAGACAACAAGTAGTGAACAAAAGAAAACAAGCTGTGATTAGACCCAAGAAGAGGTAGTTTCAAGGTTACTGTCTTTATTGTGAAGTTTGGGGTCATAAGGCAAGTAAATGCTGGTGGAGAAGGCCAGTATGTGTCTCCAACTTAAAAAGATCTGATGCTGCATACAGGGGGAGACAATACAAAATTCAGAGGAGAACACCTGTCATGAGTTCTTGCACATACTGTAAAAAGTAAGGACACACTGACAAGGTTTATTGGTGGAAGCCCAAACCAGTGGTTTCAAAGAATAAGTTTGCTATATTGGCAAACTTGGAACAGTGTGAAAGGTGTGGACAGGATGGCCATAATGCCAAGAGATGCATCACACTTCTCCCTGAACAAGAGAAGGCACTCAATGGCACAGTAAAACCAACTGGTACAGTCAAAGCTGAGAAAAAGGAGAAAGCTATTTTCAAGCCAGTTCAAAAGAAGGAATATGGAGCTAAAAGGGAGGAGGCTAATATAGCAGAAATTGCACTAAAGGTTGACTAAAAGGATAAGCAGTGGATCCTTAATAGTGGATGCACTTCACACATAACAGGAGACAAGAGTAAATTATCAAAGCTGAACAAGTCAAGAGAAGGCAGAGTCAAGTTTGGCAATGATGATTCACTCAATATCAGTGGTCAAGGGTCAGTAAATATTGGAAAAGGAAAATTGAAAGATGTTCTACACGTTGAAGGACTCAGATATAATCTAGCATCTGTCAGCCAACTATGCAATGAAGACCATAAAGTGATATTCACAAAAACAGGTTGCCAAGTAAAGAGTAAAGAAGGCAATACTGTTGCAGCCAGAAAGAGAATAGTTGGAAATTTATATGTGATTGATGTGGACAAGACAAGTAGCTGTTTACTTACAAAAGAAGAAGAAAATCAATTCTAGCACAGGAGGCTGGGACACTTAACACAGAAGAACATGAGGAAGCTGACCACTACTCATGCAATCAAAGACATTCCAGACCTCAAGAGAGAGAGGGAGTATGTCTGCTCAACATGCTCTAAAGGAAAACATGTCAGAAAGCAGTATAAGACCAAAGACTTCAATTCTGAAGCAGTGCTTGACATTGTACATACTGATTTGTGTGGGTCGATGAGAACAAAAAGGTTAAATAGTGAAAGGTACTTCATCTTGTTTGTTGATGATTATTCCAGAAGGACCTGCATTATGCACCTCAAACACAAGTCAAAAGTCTTGAAATGCTTCAAGAGATACAGAAGATTGGCTAAAAATAAGAGTGGAAAGAAGATCAAAGTATTGAGGTCGGATCAAGGCACTGAATTCACAAATGAAGCTTTTGAAGATTACCTTGAGAAGCATGGAATTCACCATCAGATGGCAGCAACAAGAACACCTCAATAGAATGGGGTGGTATAGAGGAAAAATAAAGTTATGGTTGAAATGGCAAGAACTCTACTGCTGGAATCCAAGCTTCACATAAGATTTTGGACAAAAGCAACATTTACAGCCGTGCACCTACTGAACAAAGTTTTACTAAGGCCCAATACTAATAAGACTCCATATGAGCTATGGAGTGGGAAGAAGACAACAGCCAAGTATCTTAGAATCTGTGGCAGCCCATGTTTTGTGAAGAACAAGGAACAAAACTTGGGAAAATTCCATGCTAGGTCAGATGAAGGCATCTTTGTGGGATACTCGGCAAAGACAAAAGGTTACAGAGTTTTTCTACATAAACTGGGAAAAGTGGTCACTTCCAGTGATGTGAGAATAGATGAAAACTAGAAAACAATGCATAATGGAAAAGCTGAGGACAGTGAAAAAGATGACTTCAAGATAGATGAAGAATCAAACCAACATGAAGAAAAGGGAAAAGAAGTAAGTTCAAACTTAGAGAAGAATGAGTCTGAAGATGAAGAAAGAGATTCTCTTACAACTAAGACTGTGCAAGAGAGAAAGACAAAGAAAACGTAGACCAGTGCTCATTAAGGAAATCAGATCATAGGTGACCCATCAGTAGGAGTTACAATAAGAAGAAAAATTATGGGAGCTACTGCTTTACTTTCACAAGTTAAACCTAAATCTGTTGAAGAGGCTGCACAAGACAAAGCCTGGGTCAAAGCTATCAATGAAGAGCTGGATCAAATCGAAAAGAATGAAACATGGGAGCTGGTTCCAAGACCCGCTGACAAGAATGTCATAGGAACAAAATGGGTGTTTAGAAATAAACACAATGAAGATGGTAAGGTGGTAAGGAACAAGGCTAGGTTGGTTTGCAAAGGCTACACTCAGATAGAAGGAGTAGATGTTGATGAAACTTTTACACCAGTAGCAAGGTTGGAAACTATTAGAATGTTCTTAGCTTTGGTAGCATATAAGAGGTATAAAGTTTACTAGATGGATATGAAATCAACCTTTCTGAATGGGCTCCTGAAAGAAGAAGTGTATATTAAACAACTCAATGGAGTACAAATCAGTGAGGATGAGACACACGTGTGCAAGCTGAAGAAAGCCTTGTATGGCCTTAAACAAGCCCCAAGAGCTTGGTACAGTAGGCTAGATGTGTATTTAAGAAGGTTGAACTTCAGAAGAGGAACAGTTGATAATAACCTATATGTGTTCAACTCAGAGAAAGGCCAACTGATAACCATAGTATATGTAGATGACATCATCTTTAGAGGGGATCACTCTAAGCTATGCCAAGAATTTGCACAGAAGATGAGTGAGGAATTTGACATGTCATTGATTGGAGAAATGACTTACTTTCTTGGATTACAGATAAAATAGTGTGAAGAAGATATTTTTATTTCTCAGACAAAATATGCCAAAGAGATGCTGAAAAAGTTTGGCATGGAGGATAGTAAATCTGTCAGCACTCCTATGATAGTGGGCTACAAGTTAACAAAAGATTAGGAAGGAAGGAGTACAAGCCCCATAGAATACAGGAAGATGATAGGGAGCCTTCTGTACCTTATAGCATCAAGGCCTGATCTCATGCAAGCTGTGTGCATCGCTAGCAGATTCCAAGTTGATCCTAAGGAATCTCATGTGTTCGCAATGAAAAGAATCCTAAGATACCTCAAAGGGACATTGGAAATGGGTTTATGGTATCCTACCATGGATTCTATAAAACTCCAAGCATACACTGATGCAGACTGGGTAGGAAGTATAGATGACAGAAAATCAACTAGTGGTTGCAACTTCTACTTGGGTTCAAAGTGTGTTGCATGGTTAAGTAGAAAGCAAAATAGTGTTGCTTTAAGCACAGCTATGGCTAAGTACATGGCTGCTTGTGTAGCATGTACTCAGGTGATATGGATGCAAAGACAATTGGCAGATTTGGGTGTTGAAGTGAAGTTACCAGTGAGTGTACTTTGTGATAATCAAAGTGCTATTGATCTCAATAAGAATCCAGTTCAACATTCAAGGAGCAAGCATATTGACATCCGGTATCACTTTATCAAGGATCAAGTGGAAGAGGGCACGATTTAGTTGGAGTATGTCGGCACTAAAGATCAAATATCAGATATTCTAACTAAACCTTTGTCCACAGAGCTATTTGAAAAGCACAAAATGAGTCTGTCTATGCAAATGCCTCCTCAAGCCTGAAGTTTAGGTGAATCCTCCATCTATATTTTGTGGGTTTTTCAAATTTGTAATTGGTTGGCAAAGGGGGAGAGAAGCAACAGTGCAGGGGGAGCTGTTAAGGAAAGGGGAATGCATATTTAGGGTGAGTTGTAATCCATCTGCTTCTAGATTACTGCATAATGGCTTTTGTTGTGAGTGTTGCCAACAATTACAAAGAAGGAGATTGTTGTTTCCACAGCCTTGTATGGGTTGTAATTGTTGCCAACCAAATTTAAGTGTGCAAGCAGAAGTGGCTCATTCAAGCATTCAAGGGATGAGATTTCAATAGAAAGAAAAGGGCAAGAAAAATAAATTAAGAAGGAGCATAATGTTGAATTTTGAATGGAATAGTAATATGAAGCCACATAGAGGGGCAAGAAAGGAAATCCGCCGCAGCTACAGTAAGCCCTACTAGGGTTTTCATACAAGGGAGTATATAAACCAAGACTTATCTTTTTAAGAAAAAACAACCACCTGGAAAATAGTGTGAGCAGACCAGAAATGTTCGATGGTGAAAGCAGACCAGAAACGTGTGATGGTGTGAGCAGACCAGAAATGTTCGACAGTGAAAATAGACCAGAAATGTGCGACAGTGTGAGCAGACTAGACCTGGAAATGTGTGAACAGATCAAGACCAGACCTGGAAATGTGAGAGCAGATCAAGATCAGACCTGGAAATGTGAGAGCAAATTAAGACCAGACCTAGAAACGTAAGAGCAGATCGAGACCAGACCTAGAAATGTGAGAGCAGATCAAGACTAGACCTAGAAATGTGAGAGCAGATCAAGACTAAACCTAGAAATGTGAGAGCAAATCAAGACCAAACCTAGAAACGTGAGACTAGATCAAGACCAAACCTGGAAACGTGAGAGGAGATCAAGACCAGACCTGGAAACGTAAGAACAGATCAAGACCAGACCTGGAAACGTGAGACCAGATCAAGACTAAACCTGGAAATGTGAGAACAGATCAAGATCAGACCTAGAAATGTGAGAGCAGATCAAGACTAGACCTGGAAACATGAGAGCAGATCAAGACCAGACCTGGAACGGATGAGACTAGACCAGACCTGGAGCAAGTGAAACGTGAGATCTGGTGAGACCAGGTGAGGCATGAGACCAGGTGAGACGTGAGACCAGGTGAGGTGTGAGACCAGGTGAGGCGTGAGACCAGAAAAGGGTGAAACGGGTGACACCAGAACACACCGGAAGACCAGAATTGGTGAGACCAGAAAAGGGTGAAATGTGTGACATTAGAACACACCATGAGACCCAAAATCGGTGAGACCGTGAGACGGTGAGACGATAAGACAGTGAGACCAAAAGACGGGTGAGACCATGAGACAGTGAGACCAGGAGTTAGGTGAGACAACCTAGAGAAGAAATTCAGTGAAGCATTTAAGAGAACTCAACGAATTTTCAGATTTCTTCAAGAAAGGTTAGAGAGTGTTTTGGTGATCTTCCAAGCGGTAGTGAAGCAACCTATTCAAATCAAACAGAGGTAACACAAGCTAGAAGAAGGGTAAACACAGTAAGTGACACTCTTTGTATTGTGATTCCTTTGTATTTGTAATAGTGAAAGGAGTCAAAGATTAAGACATTCATTGTAATCATAGGGGATACCACACTGGTGTTTTCAAGTATAGTGGATTGTCTCGGTAGAGGAAGAATCCCTACCACCGTGGAGTATGTCACATTGATGGAACCACGTAAATCTCTCATATCCTTGCTTTGAATTTACATTCTGTGTTTTGAATTGAATTGTGAACACAGCTAAAGAATCATCAAACCCATAACCTAAAAGAAGACCTAGTCAAGAACAACCGATTCGTTTAATAGGCAAGGTGTCTGAAAGGTAACTTTGGGGACTATTGTAATCAATAGGTAACAATAGATCTACCTTAGTTGAATTTGGGAAATAGTTTATTTTGGCTTAAGTTATCAGAGTTTTTTTAAGGGGTGTGATACTGATTCACCCCCCCTCTCAGTATCATAGACTAGTAGATCATAGGGTGAAGTTGGTAACTTTAAAATTAACAAACTTCCAAGAATTTCATTACAAATCATGGCCCAAATTATTTTATTTTGTATCTTAGTTCTTTGAGAAGGACTAAATATGAAGCCCACTTTTGATCTTTGAGAACACAAACTTAGATCCAAATATCAATCCAAGACACTAAATTAGGCACAAAACATATTACAATTGACTTGTTCTCAAAGATATCCCAATCCTTAAACCCAATTCATTGTGTGTTTTTTCCCCCTCTATGATATAAATTCACAGAAGCCACAAAAACTACTTGAGTGAAGTTGTTTATGAAATCATAAAATCAATAGTGAAAAATCTTCTACTTTATAATAATGGTCGTTGTAGGGGTAGAGATGAAGTAGTCGGAGTTGGTGATCAAAGAGGAGACGTGCTCTGCCAAGGTTTCAATGACAAAGCAAGGAAAGGGACTCCAACAATATTATCTCCAGCACATCCATGAGCTTCAACTATTTGTCCACTAAAAGAATCATAATCTCAATTGCCTTAAAGCCCAATGTAATGAGCTTAATTCTAGAGGTATGGTCTTAAATCCATCACCTTTATTGCTGAACCAATGGGTTTTCTATTTCCTTTTTTCCTTTTGTTGAATCTTCAACGAGATTTATAGGGTGCACATTTTTATTGTTCAAATTAGGGATCAATTTAATTCAATTATGGTGATTTTGTTTTTGGTGAGGGTTTGATGCTTGGTGGTAATAATAATTCATTGTTTAATCATCTTATTATATTTTGATTCTTTGTTTAGATGTAACTTTGAGGCTATATTTTGTAAGCCATGTAATTAAGTTTAGGTTGCTCTATAAAGTATTAGCTTAACAAAGGAGGAATCATTGAAAATCATGGAAAGAAACCTAGTTTTGCAAATTGTATTAGTACCATAGTGAATGCAGAATTGCATCAATTAGAGCTGTTAGTGAATGTGCATTCATGATGGAAGAGTTCTCTAAAAATATAATTATCTCACTGAAGAATGATTAAACCTTGCTTGTTGCTGCACTTATTGTTTGGTTGGTGAGGGTGGAAAAAAAAAAGGCCTAGGCTATTGCATATCCATTGTAGGATCTGGTGCTCCTTTTTATGGCTACTTGGTTGCTTAATTGGTGTATCACTATATTTATAATGATGGCACATATTCTAGGTTTTGCAATGCTTGATAGTTCAATTAACTAAAATAAGTTTGATATAGACAATTAGGATGCTTTGATAAGAACTGCAGCTACTTTAGGAACCTGGATCATATGTGGGTGAAGTTGTTAAAGTTAAGGGAAATGAGGGTTGGTAGGTGGGGGATGGGGATGGTTGGTCTAAGGAAAACTATCAAAGAAAATAGGGAGGTGCTTACTTGTTTAATGTCTATTTGTATCTTGCTTTGCATTCACAGGCTTTGCATATAAATGTAGGTATGTTTGCTTTATGAGAGCAGAGGGTCCATGTAACACAAGAAGATTTTGAGATGGTAGTAGCAAAGGTGATGAAGAAGGAGATTGAGAAGAACATGTCTTTACTTAAGCTTTGGAAGTGAACTAAATTAGCAAATTAGTAAATTGTGTGCTATTATGCTTCTTTTTTTTTTTTCGATTTTAGCCTGGGACAACTTAGAAGATAAAGAACAAGAACCAATTAGTATCACGTGCATAGTACATCCAATATGAGCACCCATGTCTCCTACATGGACCTACTCACTATCACGCATGTGATCTTGCTTCTTTATGTTTCATTTAGAAGGCTTAGGCCAAAGATATTATCCTGTAATTTGAAGAACAGATGCTAGTCTCTTAAATGATACAATTCTCTTTTCTATCCTCTTGTATTTGTTCTTTATGTGTGCACTTAAGCAATTGCAAACTTTTATGCTATTGGACTTGTGCCTTATGTTTGTTTCTTTTCCCTTATGAAAATTCCCACAATTTGAATTTCCAATGCTTCCAAAGGCATTATGGTTAAAGAATGCTTTTGTATCCTTCTCCATTGTAGCTTATTCTACTTCTCTATGCAAAACCATGTTTTTAAGGTATTTTTGTGTTATTAATCTAACAAGTCATTTCCTGCCTTTAATGGTCAAGTTATTCTAACCATTTGAGATAGGGTATAGAATTTCTTTCAATATAAACTAAAAATAATTTTTAGTAAGAATTATTCTAACCATTTGAAATAGGGTATAGAATTTCTTTCAATATAAACTAAAAATAATGTTTAGTAAGAATTAATATGACCGTTTAAAAATTATGCAAAATATATTTTGAAAAAATCTTAAATATGTGAAAATTAAGTAAAATAGAACGCAAGGCCCCAGAGAATTATATGGATGCTTCTTTCTTCCTTTTTCCCTCATTTTGAAGGGGAAATGTTTTTTTGTTAGTTTATGTGGAAAAAACTTTCTCATGTTATATCAATCTCACATCCAAAATAAGATTGGATAAGTTTGTTCATGAAAAGATTAGGTAAATAAAACTTAAAATTTAAATTAATCATTTTATTGCATTTATGCTATAAAAGTGAGGTACAGTAAAAGGCTAGAAACCTTAGGATAAACAAGACATGAAAAAACCTACAGTTTTCTTTCTGATGTCAAGTTTAACTCTTACTTCCTGCACATACACTGTTGATTTTTTTTCCAATATGCATTGCAAATCCAAAGATGATAATGTAGGTGGCCATGTGTTATCAGTAGAACTTTTGGCTAATGACAAAATGTTGGTGCACTCTTAGATGGGTAACAATCATGGTGGCAACTATCACGTCATCTAGGACATGTTTTTTTATTAGGGATGAATTTGTTTATTATCGCCATTTTGATAGCTTTGGTTAGTGGGGGATGTTGCTATTTATTCATGGGACATATGCAACTCAAAACTACTAAAGTATTATTAGATTAATAGTGCTGGTAGAAGACTCTTCAAGTATCTTGGTTATTATCGAGGCACAAAGACCTTTTCTTCATAGTTTTCTCCCCCCATCAACCCATATTTTCCATCAGTTGTCATTCCTCCTATCTACCTAGACATGCCTCCACCAGTTGGTCAACTTGGATCAAGTGCTGAAGTTCATGGAGGCCTAGCCAATGTTGGTGATGCTAGCAACCACTTCAGCACTATAGAGTCAAGTGCCTAGGAGTCCAATGCTGGTGGAAGACAAATGAATTCTTAAATTCTTGCCATAAGCCCTAGAGATTCATTCTCCATAATTGAGTCCATTTCCTGTAAAGCTTCCCTACCCCTCCCCCCACACTTTTTTTTGTTAGTATCTTAAGCTTATAAATCATGCAACCACTTTTATTAATAAATTATCAACTTAACCATAAAGGAAGTCATAGGAGCCAAAAAGGAAAAGAAAAATGCATGCATGTTGATGCTTTAAGTGATTTTTGGTGAATGTTCATTGCCTAATGTTAGGATCTATTCATCACCTAATGTTAATGCATGCATGTTGATGCTTTAAGTGATTTTTGGTGAATATTCATTGCCTAATGTTAGGATCTATTCATCACCTAATGTTAGGACCTTTTCTCCTATGATAAATCTTTAAGTTTTACTCTTTAGCTCAACACCAAAAATAATAATAATAATAAATAAAAAATACACACAATGCAATGTGGAATTATGCATGCAATGATAATAAATTGATAATTGATTACCATTTTCATGTTAGAGTTTTGTTACGTTGATGGATGATTGATCTAGCCAAAATTTAGCTAGATTGATCTTAAGATAACATTCTAGACCCTGCATATTCTTTCATATTCATTATATATATATAATGCTTTTTACAAGAAAATTTAAAATTTTGAATAAATATATATATATATATATATATATTTTGTCTTTGTGAGACCTAGAGTGATGTGAGCTAAATTTTGATTAGATCTTTCATAATATTTCCCTATTGAAGCTGTGCTAATGGTCAATAGGAATACTCCACCTACCCTCCACAAAATTTGTACCATGTATCATTTTTCCCATCTCTATAGGGAAACTTCTCATCTACCACCTTTCTTTCTCTCGCCAAGGCCCAAAACTAGAAACTATAAACTAGCCTATCCAACTAAAGAAGTCTTGTAGAGGAAGTAACAAATTGGCATAAGCATATAAATAGGTTAGCAATTTATAAAATTTTATCAACTTGAGTCTATAATTTTCAAATCATCCACTGAAAGTTGATAATTTTAATAATTTTTTCCATTCAAATTTTTTGTTAATTACTTTGTTAGTTGGTTGACATAGCACACATAACCCACCATTAATTGGTAGTCTCATTTACCTGACTTGAAAAAAAAAACATGAAAGAAAATCAAAACCACCATTATTGCATCACTATTTCAATTTATTTGAACTTTTGTTTTGATGGTTCTCAATTAAACTTTAGGAAACAAGGATTTAGGCTAACTAAATAGTTTTTCCACTAATGCCAAACAATCAACTAATAATGGAAAAATCACTTACTTTTTTATTAATGTCATTTTCTCAAAAAATGTATGTATAGTTAGTTGGGTAAGACCATATCAATAAATTTTTTCAAAGGAATTCTAGCCCAAAAAAATGGTTATGTTGGTGTTTCCTATTAGTTAATATAATAAATAAATATTAATCATTCTAGTCTTTAGCTAAATAGCTAATTCCTCATAATTTTCAAAATTTTGTAGCAATGGTTTTCAAACTTTTAACCTCTAACAGCAAAGCAAGGCTACCACAACACTGGACCCATCAAATGTCTATATAAGTAGTCTTTAACACCAACCCCCACCAACCCATCTCTCTTTAAGTGGTAAAAAACCAGAAAACATTTCAATTCAATTGTTCTGACTATGGGAACCTTCGTCTAACTCTCATTGGAGCCCCCGTAATGCATGATTTCTTTCTTTCTTTCTTTCTCTGTTTTTTTTTTTCCCTCTTGTTTCTATCATTCTCTTTTTCATATGCCTTTTCTGTTTGGTATCTTGGAAATTTGGAATGGAACCTCCAAGAGAATGTTAGTAAAAGATCTTTGTTGCAATTTTTGATCCTGGGTTATCCAATCTTTAAAAGAATTTGATCTCCTTATGTGCCCTTGCATCTTTCAAAAGGTAACAACTAATGAAGTGAAAGGAAAAATGATTTGGGTCTGATTTATGGTTCTTGATGCTTAGAATCATATAATTTTAAAATCTTGATGTTTTATTAACACATCTATGTTCAGTTCCACACTTGCTTGAGTTTGAATTGTTTTCTCTTCATCACATGCCACATTTCTATTTTGGTTCCTTGGAAACTATGTAATGGAAACCATCAAAAGAATGTTAGAATTTTATCTTTTCTATAGTTTTAATTTCTAGATGTCCCATCTTCAAAAGAATCTGACCTTTCATGTTCTTCATTCTTTATAAAGGTAATATAGTGAAAAGAAAACCAAGTTCTTAATGCTTGGGAGAAATAAATTTGCAGTCATGCTTAGAAAGCTTGTTGAATGCAATTTGTCTGTGGCCCATTATTCTGAGTTGAATTATGTACATCTAAGCCCATCACTAAACTTATAACCATCTTTATGATGGACAAGCCCAACACTCATCAAGTGTCTAGTATAAGTAGCCAAATCTTTGCTCCATAAAGACATCCCTCTAGATTGTTGATCATTGGTATAGTAGCCATAATTGCATTGGCCATTAATTTTTGTTTGACCTTCGTTAGTTTCAATCTGCCACCCTTCATGTGGGTCATTGGCATAAGAATAGTGTTTGAGATAATTGGCATAAGAATAATGATTGAGATAATTATATGTTTTTATATTGCATACATCATTTATGTCTTGAAGCAAGGGGTGACGAACAAGAAACACTTACTTTATCCTTCTTCGTCCTCCTTAAAGCCACTTAATAATTTCTTTCTAGGGATGATGTTAGCTCCTCTTGAGACACTTCCCTTTGATGATTTTCTTGATTCAAAATTTGTGATGTGCTTCTCTACACTTGCCATTTTTTGCATTTGCTTATATTAAGGATCTTCTACCACACAAAACCCTCAAAGAAGGCACATATCTCTATGATAGTGTTCATGGATTTGGTGGCCAATTTTGTCCTATAAAATAATCCACCTAGTGTAAATTTGATTATTATTGTTTTATGCAATTATTTTGAAGTTAAAGATGAAAGTAGTAAATTTTAGGATAAAGGAGCTCTAGTTGTGGAGAACATTAAGAATTTTTCTATCAGTCCTTTTGATGAGTTTCTTCCTTAGATTTTATTAGTTACACTCTTATATTTTAATGTTATTTGTTGCATTTTAATGTTGGTTTCTTACTCTTTGTTGTATTTTTTTTCTTATTTATTATCAACTTTTAATTTTTTAATAATAATTATTTGTTTATTTTGATTAAAATTATGATGACACTCATAATGTTATATTTTAATGTTTTATTTTAATATTTTTTTATTAGATTTCATTTATATGATACCTTAATAAAATATAGTTACTTCCAAAGCTTGGCCCCCTTTAAAAAAAAACTGAACATGGCAACAAGCTGTTGAATTTATGTAATTTGTGCTTGTAATTGTACCATTTGATATGGTAAAAAGTTGCAATTTATTTTTGTTATGCAGAACCCAGCAACCTAGATGTCTATAAAAGTGAATAAGCCAACAAATTTGTTTCTATCCCATTTGAAACCTTCATCTAGGCAATCTTGTTGAATGCAATTTGTTTGTGGCCCATTATTTTGAGTTGAATTACATACATCTAAACCCATCACTACACCTGTAACCATCTTTACGATGGTGAAGCCCAGTGCCTATCAAGTATGAGTAGCAAGATCTTAGCTCTATGAAGACATCCCTATAAATTGTTGATCATTGTTATAGTAGCCACAATTGTATTGGCCATTAATTCTTGCTTGACCTTTGTTAATTTTAGTTTGCCACCCTTCACATGGGTCATTGGCATAAAAACCATGTTTGAGATAATTATATGTTTTTATATTGCATACGTCATTTATGTTTTGAAACTAGGAGTGACGGAAAAGAAACACTTACTTTATTCTTCTTTGTCCTCCTTAAAGCCACTCTATAATTTATTTCCAGGGATGATGTTAGCTCCTTTTGAGATACTCCCTTTTGATGATTTTCCCAATTCAAAATTTGTGATGTGCTTTTTTACACTTGCTATTTTTTGCATTTGCTTATATTGAGGATCTTGTCCCACACAAAACCATCGAAGAAGGCACATATCTCTATGATAGTGTTCATGGATTTGGTGGCCAGTTTTATCCTACAAAATAATCCACCTTGTGTAAATTTGATTATTATTATTTTACACAATTATTTTGAAGTTAAAGATGAATGTAGTAAAATTTAGGAGGAAGGAGCTCTAGTTATAGAGAACATTAAGAATTCTTCTATCAGTCCTTTTGATGAGTTTCTTCCTTAGACTCTATTGGTTACACTCTTATATTTTAATGTCATTTGTTGCATTTTAATGTTGGTTTTTTACTCTTTGTTGTATTTTTTTTTTTCTTATTTATTATCAACATTTAATTTTTTAATAATAATTATTCGTTTATTTTGATTAAAATTATGATGGCACTCATAATGTTATATTTCAATGTTTTATTTTAATAATTTTTATTAGATTTCATTTATATGATTCCTTAATAGAATATAGTTACTTCCAAAGCTTTACCTCCTTTGAAAAAAAAAAACTAAACAAGGTAGCAAGCCATTGAATTTGTATTATTTGTGTTTGTAATTGTACCATTTGACATGGTAAAAAGATGTAATTTGTTTTTGTTATGCAGAACCTAGTAGCCAAGTCTAATAGATGTCTATAAAAGTGATTGAGCTAACAAATTTGTCTTTGTCCCATTTGATACTTTCATCTAGGCAAGCTTGTTGAATCCAATTTGTCTGTGGCCCATTATTCTGAGTTGAATTACGTACATCTATGCCCATCACTACACCTGTAACCATTTTTATGATGGAGAAGCCCAATGCCCATCAAGTGTCTAGTATGAGTAGCTAGATCTTAGCTCTATGAAGACATCCCTCTAGATTGTTGATCATTAGTATAGTAGCCACAATTACATTGGCCATTAATTTTTGCTTGAGAAGTTATATATCCCCACAATGGGGTTCATGGATTTGGTGGCTAGATTTGTCTTCAAAAACAATCCACCTAGTGTAATTTTGATTATAACTGTTGTATTTGTAGTTATTGTTTTACGTAAGAATTTTGAAGTTAATGATGAACATAGAAAAGTTCAAGAGGTAGTAGCTTTAAATGTGGAGAACATTTAGAATCCTTCTATCAATCCTTCCAATGAGTTTCTTCTTTAGGCTCTCTTTGTTACACTCTTATATTTTAATGTTATTTATTGTATTTTAATATTGATTTCTTAGTTATTGTTATATTTTTATTTTATTTATTATCATTTTCTAATATTTTAATAATAATTGTTTGTTTATTTTGAATAAGATTATTATGGCACTCATAATGCTATATTTTAATATTTCTTATTAGATTTCATCTACACTATACCTTAGTAGAATACAATTATTTCCAAAACTTCCTCCCCTTTAAAGAAAAACTAAACAAGGCAACAAGCTATTGAATTTGCATAAATTGTGTCTATAATTGTACCTTTTGACATGGTAACAAGATACAATCAATGTTTGTTACATGAAACCTAGTGACCCAGTCTTACAAATGCCTATAAAAGTGATTAAGCCAACAAATTTGTTTGTGTTCCAATTGAAACTTTCATTTAGATAAACTTGTTGAATGCAATTTGTTTGCGGCTCATTATTTTGAGTTGAATTACATACATCTAAACCCATCACTGCATTAGTAATCATCTTTAAATTAGAGAAGCCCAATGGCCACTAGGTGTCTAGTATGACTGACTGGATCTTAGCTCCATGAAGTTAAAATAAATATGATTTTTTTTTTTTTGGCCTTCAGTGTGTGGGTTTAGTTCAGGTCTAAACTCTTTTCAAAGCATATCATAGGCTTGACCTTTCACACTAGGCCTACTCACTTATAATGGGCTTAGACCTTTAAATTTATATTTACATTAGCCCACAAAGGGTTTAAGTAAGACTTCCTATCAAATTTTTAACATGTGTAGTTAGTATCATATATATAAACAAATTATTTTAAATAACTGTTATAAATAACTAATTTATGAATGTTGTTTTAAGAGAGAAGATAAAACTTTTTTTTGTCTTCTCTATCTCTCTTTATATATATATAAAATAATAATAATAATAAATTATTTTACAAAATATATTGTCTTCATAAAAAAAATTTATTATTCTAAATTATTTTTTATAATTGTTAGTTTACTTTTAATTTAATATTTTACATTATGGTTTTAAAGAAAGTTAATTTGTTATTTTTCATCTAAATTAAAATATTTTACAAAATTGTAAAAATTTATATGCAAAAATCTCATATTAGATTAGATAATAAAAAATGTTAGTGTTCAAATTTGACAAAAAATTAAATAACCTTATATTTTTGCTAATTTGATTTTCCCAACAATAAGGAAAAATTCCAACTAATAGATGTCCTAATATTATTTTTCTTTTTTCTTTTAAAAAATAAAATAATTATCAAAATTACATATGTGTTAAATTAGTTAGTTTTAAACATATTATAATGTATTTAATTTAAAACAAATTAAAATTAACACATTTTATATAAATTAACCGTAATATTTACATACTACATTGTTCTAATAAAGATTAAAATCCAACTCAAATGGCAAATAGACCTTTTAGATTTGGACAAAGAGCAAGCGCTTTCCAAATTGGCACCCAGTCATGGCCTCATCGTCTAATCCCACTTTTTTATTAATGTTGTTTTCTCAAAAATGTATGTATGGTTAGTTGGGTAAGACCATATCAATAAATTTTTGTAGAGAAATTCTAGCCCAAAAAAGAGTTATGTTAGTGTTTCCCATTAGTTAATATAATAAATAAATATTAATCGTTCTAGTCTTCAGCTAAATAGCTAATCCCTCATAATTTTCAAAATTTTGTAGCAACGGTCTTCAAACTTTTAACTTGTAACAGCAAAGCAAGGCTGCCACAGCCCCGAACCCATCAAAGGTCTGTACAAGTAATCATTAACAACACCCCCCACCAACACCACCAACCCATCTCTCTCCAAGTGGTGAAAAACCAGAAGACTTTCAAAATCAATTGTTTTGACCGTGGAAACCTTCTTCTGACTCTCATTGCAGCCCCCGTAAAACTTTCCTTCTTTCATTCTTTCTCTCTTTCTCTGTTTTTTTTTTTTTTTTCTCTATGTTTCTGTCATTCTCTTTTTCTTGTGCCTTTTTTGTTTGGAATCTTGGAAATTTGGAATGGAACCTCCAAGAGAAAGTTAGTAAAAGATCTTTGTTGTAATTTTTGTTCCTGGGTTATCCAATCTTTAAAAGAATCTGATCTCCATATGTGTTCTTGCTTCTTTCAGAAGGTAACAACTGGCGAAGTGAAAGGAAAAATGTTTTGGGCCTGATTTATTGTTCTTGATGCTTAGAATCATATAATTTTTAAATCTTGATGTTTAATTATCAACTCTATGTTCAGTTCCATACTTGCTTGGGTTTAAAGTGTTTCCTCTTCATCATGTGTCACTTTTCTTTTTTGGTTCCTTGGAAACTGTGCAATGGAAACCATTAAAAGAATGTTAGAATTTTATCTTTTCTATAGTTTTAATTTCCGGATTTCTCATCTTCAAAAGAATTTGACCTTTCATTTTCAGTATTAAATCTGATTTGTTTAAATTTCGTGTCAATTTAATTTCTCTTGCTTTTCTTTGAGTTGTAGTCATGATGGGAAAGTTAGGGAAGCAAAGCATATATATATATATATAATTCATGCTGTGAAATTTATCCTATTAATTCACAATTTTGATCACTATTTTTTTTTTGAAGATTTTGTTGCTTTTAGTCGGTTGCTACTGGTTTTCAAATTGACAATGAAGCTTGAAGAAAAGTCGATGCTTATTTGTACACCATAATGGCAGAATCAGTTGATCAAATGTTAGCACAAATGAATTTGGCAAAGGAATTTGGGGCTGACCTTGTCAAAGTTCAATTGGATTTCTTGAAGAACTTCAGTCCTAGGCAATATCTTGAGACCTTGATTAAACAAAGTCATTTACCCACTCTTGCCACTTAAAGGTAATGAATCATATACTAATTGTGTGAGGTTTGTTCTAAATTGTATTTGGTATGTGTTTCAATTGTAATACCTGAGATCTTGAATGGTCGCATACTTGGACTTGGTTTTAGAGAGTGTCATGGGCTTGACCTTTCCCAAAAGGCCTACTCAGCCAGTAAATAGCCTTAGGCTTTTGAATTTACTTTTACATTATTCCAAAAGGAATTTGGGGAGGACTTGGTTCTAACTATTTAACGTGTGTGTAAGTAATACATATATGAACAAATTATTTTAAACTATCATTGAGAACTAGTCTAACCTTGTGCCAAGAGAGAAAGATAAAATTTTCTTGCCTATCCCCCTCTCCATATATATATATATAATCCTCCCTTCTTAAAAGAAAAAGAAAATATATTATCTTAATAAAAAAATTATTTGTTATTTTAAATTATTTTATATTATTATTAGTTTACTTTTAACTTATTAACTCACATTATAATTTCAAAAAAAAAATTTAATTTTTCATTTAAATTAAAATATTTCACAACACTATAAAAATTTATATACAAAGGTGTTATAGCAAATTAAATAATAAAATGTATTATTAGTTTTAAATTTAGCAAAAAAATTAAATAATTTGATATTCTTGTGAGTATATTTTTTTTGAAAATAAATGATCCATCAAATATATGTACTAATTTTATTTTCTTTCCTTTTTTTTTTGGAAAAGTAAAATAGCTATTAAAATTAGATGTGTGTTAAATTTGTTGGCTTTAAGCATATGAAAATGTATTTAATTTAAAAATTTTAAAATTAACATATTTTATTTAAATTAACTATAATAATCTTATCTCGTAACGTTCTAGTAAAAGTCACAATTCAACTTGATTGGTAAAAAAAATCTTTAGATTTGGACAGAAAACAAACACTTGCCAAATCAACACCAACTTATAACCTCATCATTTGATCCTTATGCCTTTAATTTAATATGACATAATAGTTCTAATACTATTGATAAAAAATTATAGGAATATTATAATTTTATTAATTTGATAAAAACATCACACAATAATTAAGAAACACACACATAATAATATAAATAACGTATTTTTATATAATTATCGACACCTAAATCTACTCAAACAATTAAACTCAAATTAAACTCAAATTAAACTTAATTAAATTAACTTCTATCATAATAAACTCCTAATTTAGATTAACTTCTAATTTGGATTAACATTAACATCCTCCATTAATCCTAATTTGGTGATGCTTTCAATCCCAACATCTACTTTAACTTGACAAATGCTTTATTCTTCAGCATATTCATGAGAATATCAACCACTTGATTTTCAAATTTGAAATAAAACAATTCAATCTCTTTTTTATCAACTTGATCTCTCAAAAAATAAAAATAAGTATCAATATATTTGTTCCATATTCTAAGGGCTTATTTCAAGCCATATATAGTGCTTTCTTTAGCTTATATACCTTCCCTTCACTTCCTTTCTTCATAAAGCCTAGTGATTACTTGACAAATACTTTCTTTTCAAGAGGACCATTGAGAAAAGATGACTTTACATTTATCTAATAAATTTTTCAACAATTCTGTGTAGCCAAAGAATTATAAGTCTGATGGTTTTCATTTGAGCAACAGGAGAGAATACCTTGTGATAATCATAGTCATATCATTGTTCAAATCCTTTTGTGACCAATCTTGCTTTATATATCTCTACTTCTCCATTAGACTTTTTCTTAATTTTAAAGACTCACCTCACATCAATAACTTTCTAATCTTGTGGAATAATAGTGATCTCTAATGGTACAACTTGAGAACTTGACTTATTTAACAAACATTGGAAGCAGATCCAACAGCAACAAAAATTACTGGTTGTTCAATAATAATTCAAGATATGTTTGACTCCATATTTCAACAAGGACATCGAAAGCAGGGGAGAGACTTGAGGCATGATAAGGGAGACAATTTTTGAAAATTTCAATATTTTGTTTCCGTAATTGAGGTGGATAAGAACATCCCTTGTCAAATGTCAACAATGACTATAATGCCATTTCCTCCGGTCAACCATTACTGCATTAGTATTTTCATTGCATCATTGTCAAACGTCTAGCTCATTCTTTGAACTCCCATCTGCCCAGTTTCCCATCTCTGGTTCAGGGCATCCTACAGCATCAGCGTTCCGCGAGTGAATCATTAAGCTTTCATGAAATTGAAGTAAAAACATTGAAGTCAAATTTTTCTTGACATAGCTTTTTTACCCCCACCATTTATTCTTCTAGATATGCTAGTTTTTCACTTTTGTATTGGTTTCTTGAGTGCAACTTGTTTTTGTCTTGTCTAGCTTCGGATGGATTTTGGTCTATTAAATTTTAGATTATGGTGAATGTGATTGCTGATCATACTAAAGCATTTTGGCTTTCCTATTTTCATCTGCTTTTCTTTTTTAGACGAAGACCAATCCTTTACTTATGGGTCTTTTGGCCCTCCTAGTGAATCTCATGATCATTAACAGCTAGGAAGTTCTAGATAAAGATGTATATATGATGTTTATGTTGAGTTAATTGACATAAAAGTGACCCTTGTTTAACGTATGACCCAAATAATGGACGGCTTAACGTGATGGTTTGTTAAGCATAACGGTGGTTTGGGTTATTGGGTTTGAAATCCCTCCCCTCTCCCTTCTGACAGATAACCGTTACAGATAGGGAGAATCTCCCTATTTTCAAGGCAACGGCTGCTGGAAAATGGATAAATATATATATATTCATTATGGACATTTTCTGCTCTCTCTCTCAACCATCAGAGAAAAACGTAAAGAACAGAAGGAAAGAGTAGGAAAAAGAAGAACAGCGTACAGTAACAGAACGTGAAGGATTCTCATCTCTGCTACCGGATATCAGAATAATGGAGAACGGTATGTTGTTCTGATTTCCTATTCTTTTTGGTTTTGTTACAGTTTTATTGCTAGTATTCGTATCAAGAAAAGATTCTGTATGATAGAAACAAGAAAAGTCTAACAATTTTGGTATCAGAGCCAGGTTAACAAATACTACAATTTATTTTGTTTTGGTTATTTGCGCCGAACTATTTTTGTTTTGTTTTGCGACAAACGGAAAAGCCTCTGTTCAATTTATTTTCCATATTTTATTGTTTGCTGTGCTTAATGGATGATGACGACCGGCATTGAAAGGGGAAACACCGGCCATGTAAATTTGCACTGCTGAAACCGCTGGCGTCGGGGAAAAAAAAAAAAAAAAAAAGGGGCCAGCCACGAGGACTGTACACCGCCGGAACCCGAACGGTTCTGGGTATGACGGATCGGCTCCGATGAAGGCTGTGTCTCCATTGTCAGTGGGAGACCCGAATCGGTCCGGTCTGGTGGGCATGACGGAACAGTCTCCCTGTGAGGCTGATGCTCCGGGTCGAGCGTGGGTCTGGTGGATGGCTGCCGTCGGAGATCCGACCCGAACAGGTTGGTTCACCCACATTCGCCTGGTCGGAGGCGACGTCCGGGAAGAGGCGACGTCCGGGAAGAGCCGACGCACGGGGGTTGGCTGCCGACGGCGACTCCCTTCAAATGAAAGCCGTCGGACGTCGCCGGGAAGAGCCGACGGCGACTTCCTTCAAACGGCAGAACGGGCTCGCTTCCGGGTATGGCCAGTGACCCGGACCCGGGCCGTGCTACCGGCGACCGCGTATGGCCGGGACCCAGATCGGCCTGCTGGGCATGGCGGAAAGCCTCTCGGCGACCGCCTCTTCCGGCATGCCCGGAGATCCGGTTGGCCGTGGGTCTGGGACTCTACGGCGCCGGCCGTGGGTCTGAGACTCTGAGGCGCCAGCAAGGCTTGCCGGCATGGAATGAGCACCGGCCGTGGGTCTGGGACTGCGACGCCGAGCTTGCCGGTCGCCGAAATATGCGCCACCGGGTCTCCGTTGATTCATCAGAGACCCTGGTCGGAGGCAGCACGCAGGCAACACCTGCAGTACAGTGGTGTTGCCACCGACGGTCTCTGGTCGGAGGCAGCGCGCAGGCAACGCCTGCAGTACGGTGGTGTTGCCACCGACGGTCTCTGGTCAGAGGCAGCGTGCAGGCAACGCCTGCAGTACGGTGGTGTTGCTACCGTCGGTCTCTAGTCGGAGGCAGCATGCGGGCTGTGCCGACTGAAAAAAAAAAAAAGGAAGGAGGTTCATTAAAGTCACATCAACGTGAATCAAATATTGAAAGTTTGTTAGTCACCAAAGTGACCTGGCTTGAAAAGGATTTGAATTGTTGATCGTGAATTTCAATTGTTCATTTTTTGATGCTAATATTATATATATGAACAATTGTGGTTATTAATTATAAGGCTAGGAGATCATCCAAAGATGGATCATTGCCTATAATTAATGACACTGAAAGGGGATCGATTGATGTACTGAGCAAACATGATTGCATATCCAAAGATAACATTCATGTTAACTCTAGTATGATTGATTAACCTATTAAAGTATATTTAAATTAGCATTATTATTGATTGCAGTTATGTGTTTAAGGATCACCCAAAGGTGAACTTAAATATATAGTCAAAGTTTATAGTGCATGTGTCTGAATCCATTAGAGTTTTACTCAAAGCATTAACATGTAAATTTGGATTATATTTGCAGCTTCTAATAACGTTTTCGCCTTGGGCAATGCAATGATCAAATTCAATGGGCTGAACTATGCAGAATGGTCTGAGCATATTCAGTTTCATTTAGGTGTTTTGGGCTTAGACTTAGCAGTCATTTCGGATGAAAAGCCTGCAGCCATTACTGGGACCAGTACAGAATCTAATAAGTCTTTTCATGAGGCTTGGGTACGGTCCAATAGGCTGAGTTTGAATTTGATGCGAATGACGATGACTGAAAATGTCAAGCCATCAATGCGCAAGACGGAAAGTGCAAGGGAATTTATGATGAGAATCAAGGAATACTCTCAATCAGACATAGCTGATAAATCCATTGTAGGAACCCTGATGAGTGAGCTGACGACCAAGAAATTTGATTGGTCACGGCCTATTCATGATCATGTGACCAGCATGGCTAATCTAGCAGCAAAGTTGAGAACGATGGGTATGGATGTGAGTGAATCCTTTTTGGTTCAATTCATCATCAACTCACTGCCTCCTGAATTTGGCCAGTTCCAAGTGAACTATAACACTATTAAAGAGAAATGGAACTTTCAGGAAATTAAGGCCATGTTAGTTCAGGAGGAAGGGAGATTAAAGAAGATGAAGGATCACTCCATTCATCTCACTGTTCGTAATGATGCTAGTGGTAGCAAGTCTAAAGCACATCACAAAAATAAGAAGAAGGACAAAGCCTCCATAAAAGTCACTGGAGGTCAGATCCAAAAGGATCAGAAGTGCTTCTTCTGCAAAAGGATGGGTCACTTCAAGAAGGATTGCCCAAAAAGAAAGGCTTGGTTCGAAAAGAAAGGTATGTACTGTATATCAGTATGTTTTGAATCAAATATAATTGAAGTGCCCAATAATACTTGGTGGTTAGACTCTGGAGCTACTATTCATGTGTCACATATTATGCAGGGATTCCTTTCAATCCAGCCCATAACAGGAACTAAGAAGTTCCTCTATATGGGAAACAAAATGAAGGCATGAATAGAAGGAATTGGGACGTACAGATTGATCTTGGACACCAAGTGTCATCTGGATCTAGAAAAGTGTCTCTATGTTCCTGAATGTGCTAGAAATTTGGTTTCTGTTGCAAAGTTGGATGAAGTGGGATTTAATCTTAAGATTAGAAATGGTGCATTTTCATTGTATAGACATTCGTACTATTATGGATCTGGTACTTTGGTTGATGATTTGTATCGCTTTAATCTTGACGCTATGTATGCTGATTCTCTATTTCTTGTTGAGCATGGTATAGGTAACAAACGTAATGTGCATGATGATTGTTTTGCTTTCTTATGGCATCAAAGATTGGGTCATATATCCAAAGAAAGGATATTGAGGTTGGTGAAAAGTGACATCCTGCCTCAATTGGATTTTACTGATTGGGATGTGTGTGTTGATTGTATAAAAGGGAAACAAACAAGACACACATCGAAGTACCCAGCCATGAGAAGTAATGCGCCTTTAGAATTGATACACTCCGATATTTGTGGCCCCTTTGACATTCCTACATGGGGTGGTGAAAAATATTTCATCACATTCATAGATGACTACTCATGGTATTGTTACTTATATCTACTGCATGAAAAGTTCCGGTCAGTAAATACCCTGGAGGTGTTTATTGATGAAGTGGAAAGGTAGTTAGATAGAAAAGTAAAAGTGATTAAGTCAGACAGGGGTGGTGAATATTATGGAAAATTCAATGAAAGTGGACAATGTCCTGGTCCATTTGCAAAATTTCTTGAAAGTCGAGGCATATGTGCACAGTACACAATGCCTGGTACACCACAACAGAATGGTGTAGCGGAAAGGCAGAATCGCACACTTATGGATATGGTTAGGAGCATGTTGAGTAACAGTACTATACCTTTATCCTTGTGGATGCATGCATTAAGAACTGCTGCATATCTGCTGAACAGGGTTCCTAGTAAGGCTGTCCCTAAGACTCCTTACGAGTTATGAACAGGCAGGAAACCCAGTTTGAGACACCTCCATGTTTGGGGTTGTTCAGCAGAAGTAAGGATATATAATCCACATGAAGGAAAGCTTGATGCAAGGACCATTAGTGGTCACTTCATTGGCTATCCTGAAAAGTCTAAAGGATATAGGTTCTATTGCCCTAACCATAGCACAAGAATAGTTGAGTCTGGTAATGCTCGATTCATTGAAAATGGCCGGTTCAGTGGGAGTGGGGAATCACGATAGGTGGATATTAGAGAATTACAAAATGAAAGATTCATAGTGAGTACTCCTACTCAAGGTGGTATCCCCATACCCAGTGTTTCTACTCAAATTGTTGTTCCTTTTGTTGCATCACAGTCACATGACATGCAAGGGCAACAAATTGATACTCGAAACACGCAAAGTGAACGCATAAGAGATGAACCAAGTGACAATGTGCAATTTACAAATGAACAAGTGATACCACAAGAAATGGCATTACGGAGGTCTACGAGATAGAAAAGGCCAGCTGTATCTAATGATTATGTGGTTTACTCACTTGAGCATGAGTCGAAATTGAGCATTGATAAAGATCCAGTCTTATTTCAACAAGCCATGGAATGTAATGATTCTGAAAAGTGGTTCAATGCCATGAAGGAAGAGATGAAATCGATGGATGTAAACCAAGTCTGGGAACTAGTAGAGTTATCTAAAAGATCAAAACGAGTTGGTTGTAAGTGGGTCTTCAAGACCAAGTGAAACTCGAAAGGTAATATCGAAAGGTATAAAGCCAAACTGGTTGCCAAAGGTTTCACTCAAAGGGATGGTATTGACTATCAGGAGACTTTCTCTCCAGTCTCTAAGAAAGACTCCTTGAGAATTATTATGGCTTTGGTGGCTCATAATGATCTAGAGCTTCACCAAATGGATGTAAAGACCGCCTTTTTGAATGGTGACTTAGAAGAGGAAGTGTATATGGACCAACCTGAAGGTTTCACCACCACCGGGTAGGAAAATTTGGTGTGTAAATTAAAGAAATCGATATACGGACTGAAACAGGCTTCCTGACAATGGTATGTTAAGTTCAATGATACCATTACGTCATACGGCTTTGTAGAGAACACCGTTGATCGGTGTATCTATATGAAGATTAGTGGGAGCAAGTTCATTATATTAGTCCTATATGTCGATGACATTCTTTTGGCCGGTAATGACATGGGTTTGTTACATGATGTTAAGAAATTTCTCTCTGAAACTTTTGAAA
The DNA here is from genome assembly GCA_037832385.1 of Rhizophora apiculata. Lineage (NCBI taxonomy): Eukaryota > Viridiplantae > Streptophyta > Magnoliopsida > Malpighiales > Rhizophoraceae > Rhizophora > Rhizophora apiculata. The sequence goes on from CM075425.1 coordinate 7,912,863, forward strand.
TGAAAGATATGAATGAGGCATCTTATGTGATTGGAATAGAGATATTCCGTGATAGATCACAAGGATTGTTGGGATTGTCTCAGAAAAGCTATATCAATAAAGTATTAGAGAGATTTAGAATGGAAAATTGCTCTACAGGAATAGTTCCAATTCAGAAAGGGGACAAGTTCAGTGAACTGCAATGTCCAAAGAATGATTTGGAACGGAAAACAATGGAATCAATTCCCTATGCCTCCCTGGTTGGAAGCCTGATGTATGTGCAAACATGCACTCGGCCAGACATTAGTTTCGCTGTTGGAATGTTAGGCTGATATCAAAGCAATCCTGGAATAGATCATTGGAAAGCCGGAAAGAAAGTGCTTAGGTACTTGTAAGGCACCAAAGATTATATGCTTACTTATAAAAGATCAAGTCATCTTGAAGTAGTAGGCTACTCGGATTCAGATTATGCTAGATGTGTAGACTCGAGGAAATCTACATTTGGTTACTTGTTCCTCCTAGCTGGAGGAGTAGTTTCCTGGAAAAGTGGGAAGCAATCTGTCATTGCTACTTCCACTATGGAGGCTGAATTTATAGCATGCTTTGAGGCTACTATTCATGCATTATGGTTGCGGAATTTTATCTCAAGGCTCAGTTTGGTCGACAATATAGAAAAGCTGTTGAGAATTTACTGTGATAATTCCGCAGCTGTTTTCTTCTCTAAGAATGATAGGTATTCTAAAGGTGCGAAACATATGGATTTGAAATACCTATCTGTTAAAGAAGAAGTGCAAAATCACAGAGTGTCTATTGAGCACATTGGCACTGAGTTGATGATAGCAGACCCATTAACTAAAGGTTTGCCACTGAAAACATTCACTGGACATGTTGAACGGATGGGCATATTGGACAGGTCCTCATTCTTTTGAAAGTCAATATTTTGCACTGCTCATATCATTGTGACACTCTTGAATTCAATTAAGGTCATGGTTTTGCTTGTGGTTTGTTGTCTCCATTTAGTTGTATACAGTTATAGTTTGTGAGATAACTAATAGCATATATGGATATGACAACTTAAAGTTTCCAAGTTTCTCAGTAAGGTTATTATGAATCATAATGATTATGTGATACATGGAAGGAATCATGTTACTAAAAGATGTGTGACCGCCATGATCCAATCATTTTAATTCAATCAAGTATTGTGATTTGATGATCTTTAAGGATTGTGCGCACTTATTTGTTATTGATTCATCAAATCATAACAAGGGCCAAGTGGGAGATTGTTGAGTTAATTGACATAAAAGTGGCCCTTGTTTAACGTATGACCCAAATAATGGACGGCTTAACGTGATGGTCTGTTAAGCATAACGGTGGTTTGGGTTATTGGGTTTGAAATCCCTCCCCTCTCCCTTCTAACAGATAACCGTTACAGATAGGGAGAATCTCCCTATTTTCAAGGCAACGGCTGCTGGAAAATGGATGAATATATATATATTCATTATGGACATTTTTTGCTCTCTCTCTCAACCATCAGAGAAAAACGTAAAGAACAGAAGGAAAGAGTAGGAAAAAGAAGAACAGCGTACAATAATAGAACGTGAAGGATTCTCATCTCTGCTACCGGATATCAGAATAATGGAGAACGGTATGTTGTTCTGATTTCCTATTCTTTTTGGTTTTGTTACAATTTTATTGCTAGTATTCGTATCAAGAAAAGATTCTATATGATAGAGAGAAGAAAAGTCTAACAGTTTACTCTAGTTTGGGTATCTTATAAACTTCAAATCTCAAGCATTTGTTGTTGAACGCAAGAGGACACTTTTTGTTAAAATCCATTACAATTTAGAATGCATTGGTCTCTCTTCCACACACACACACCATTATCTCCTTCGTACTCACTTGATTTCTTTCTGGGCTATGGCTTGTCTTCCTCTAACCCCAATCCCAAACCCACATTTCTTTAATTTAAAACCCACAAATTTTTGCAAAACATCACTCCTGAAGCCTAAATTCTGCCAAAACTAGTACGAATTTTACTTCCATAGCATATTGTCTCTATGTAAACAAGGCCAAATTTGAGTGGTTTTGATGCTACTCAACTGGATGGAATTTGATAACCTACTGGTTGGACCTGATGCCTACAGCAAGCTACTTCAGGGATGCATGTGCAAGTGAGCTCTCTTCACAAGGCACCAAATTCACACTCGAATTATCAAAACTTGTGTTTTATATTCGTGAAATGTGTATATAGAGACAAAATTGTTAATCTTTTATGCAAAGTGAGGTGTTTTAGAGATTGTGGATGGGTTGTTTCAGAGATTATAGGTTAAGAACAAGTTTTCTTGGGCTGCTATTATTGGCATGCATTGTAGAATGGGATTCAATAAAGAAGCTTGAATGGGTTTTTGTGGGATGGTCAATAATGGCATTTTGGTTGACAACTTTGTTGTGCCTAACATGTTGAAAGTTTGCAGTGTTGTGTGATGGATTTGGTTTGGTAGAGCGATTCATGGGTATTTAGTAAATATTTGCTCGGATGGATGTTGGTTTGTTTCTAGCAGTCTTGTGAATGTATATGGAAAATGTGGGGTTCCCAAGGATGCAAGGAAAGTGTTTGATACTATGCCTGACAAGAATGTAGTTACATGGAATTTGATGATTGTGAGTGATGTTCAAAATGAGTTTTAGGAGGAAGCGATTAGGACGTTTCTTGATATGGGATTGAACAGTGTTACACTTGGTAGAGTTACTTTATCTAGCCTTCTTTCAGCTTCAGCTAATTTAGGTGCAATTAACGATGGCAAGCAAGGGCATGCAATTGCCATTTTAGATGGGTTTGAATTGGACAATATCTTGGGTAGTTCAATTTTAAACTTTTACTATATGGTTGGATTGACTGAGGATGCTATGTTAGATTTTTATAATATAATTGAAAAAGATACGATTGCATGGAATTTGCTCATTTCTAGTTAAGTGTGATATGAGCAAGCTCTAAAGCACTTAATTTGTACCATTTGATGAGATCAAAAAACAAGAGATTTGACTCTATGATACTACATTTATATTATCTACAAGTGGAATTACAAGAAACATAGAAATTGGTAAAGCAGCTCATTGTTATGTTATTAGAAATAGGATTACTTCAAATGTATTAGTTACAAGAAGCATCATAGATATGTATGCTAAATGTAAGAGACCTTATGATGCAACACTAGTCTTTGACATCACAACAAAGAAAAACATTATGATGTGGAATTTGCTATTGGTAGCCTATGTAGAACTTGGCTTAATTGGTAACACATTGAAACTATTCTATAAGATGCAATTGAAAAGCATGCCACCATATGTAATTTCTTGGAATACTGTGATTTTGGGTTATCATAAAAGTGGCAGAGTGAATGATGCAGGACACTTATTATCATAAATGTAGGCCCTCTTAACTTGTTTACTTTGACTACCTTTAGCATGGATTGGGATGGGTTAAGGACTTTGACATTCTAGAAATTGCTAGAATCTCTAAAGCCAAAGTCTAAATCATTAATGGTATGCTTTCAGCTTTCAAAGATATTTCATCTTGAAGTATAGAATTACCTTGTCTTCTTATATCTTAAGGCATAACCTCTCATCGGCAATTACAATTTCATATATTTTGGTGAATTTGCTTGCTAAAAGTTGGCATTAATGCTAGGTAAAGAGGAAATTTCAATCGAGGAATTGGCAATTCATAAATCAGTAATCTATGCTTAGTTTGGTAGATATTCTAATGCACTACAAAATTGTCTAGGTGGGGAATAGAACAAGGTAACTTGATGAATCATTTTGCACTAGTAATTGCAAGTTAGATCTTAGCAACATGGATATTAGAGAAAAACCTTTTAACTTAGCTTAGAATCTAGATGATGGTTTTAGTTTACATTGTTATAAGCCAGATGAGATTGAGATTTTGACCTCACAAATGTCGAGAAAACATTTGTATCTAGAATTGGACATAGGAGGAAAAATTATACAATATAAAATGCACATGCAATTACATGAAGGTGACATGAGTAACAAAGTATTATGATTTTTAGGGATAGATGGACCCATTATTTGAGCAAAACCATTCAACATTGTATTAGTTGAAAACTTATATGCATTTCATGAGAAATTTCTACTATTGAAAACAAGGATAATTAAAGTACTTTCAATAGCTCCATGAAATAGTAGGATTAATTTAATGCTACTCTTTGAGAAGCCCACAAATTGCTCATGGAAATAATGCTTAATGTCATACATTATAGATGAAGGATAAAGCAATAATGATCACAAGTAGACTAAGATAAAGCATTGATGATCACAAGCAATCTAAGTTACCCAACTTTAAAAGATAAAAAAAGAGTTATTAGCCCCTCATGGTTGGGCATTTTGGAGACTATTAGGTATAATAATCTAACTCAAAGGCTACATTACATGGTTTTACATATATCTAGTTGACTTGTAGGCCTAACTCCAGTCATGTTAGCTCTTTGCATACATGACAATAGCTAACATTTGAGTTGGAAAAATTGTTGGGACCAATTATCTACTAAACTTAATTTCCTTTCTTATATTAGGATAAAGAAAATTGTGTTGCAAAAATGAAAAATATTTGAGAAATACAAAATTATTTAATGACTTCATTGTGACCCAGATCAATTTTATCATTTTCTGCTAACTCTAATTGAAAGGTTTAAAACATTAAAGTGAAGAAGTGCAAAAAATTGATAAAAGTATCAAAGTTATTCCATGACTCCATTAGGCACATTAACTAAAAGTTCTATCAACGAATGATGAATTTTTTGTTCTTTTTCTTTTCTTACTATAAGGGTTCCCCATATTTCCATAAAGATGAGATTGCATGTGGAAGCAAGTGTATAGTTACCACCATTATGTAGTGCGCCTTATTTCATAAGCAAGAAATTAACATATAATAAAGATTTATAATCCTCTTTTATAGGAAGTTGATTTACATGTTGACATTGAAGAGAAGAGGTCAATTCAGTCCATGCTATTCTTTGTGCTCTCATTGTCATGGAAGTAAATTCAATTCTTTCTTCCCTTAAGAAGATTATTGCTTTAATTGCTTATTTTATGGCATTCAGGCATCATTATCATTGTGTTTCTTTTTATCTAGTTGATGAGATTGTGACATTGTTGTGAAAATCAATAGTTGTTTAATAAAGTTGGTAAAGGATTGCATCTTTTGACCTAAACCAACTAACTAAAGATTGAGTTGTTACAAAGACACTACCTAACATAGCCCAAAAGATTTTAGGTTTTGCTTATTGTTGAAATAGAAAGAAAAGATTTTTGTTGCACAAGCTATTGTTGGTTAACTTGAAAAGAGGAAAGCAGTTCATATTTCCTCTCGTTCTCTCATTCTTCTTACCAAAAGTTTTTTTTTTCTCTCCTTTATAGACTATCAAATTATGGCTTTTATGCCACTTTGTTCTTGCTATAGGTAACTAATTTTCATAGTTTTTCATGGTGTCTTTATTTGGTTATCTATCTTTCTTCTCAAATTATCTAGGCTAGAAGAATAATTTTTCCCCAACATAAGACATTCCTCTAGATGGATAATCATTGGTATAATAGCCACAATTGCATTGGCTATTAATTTTTGCTTGACCTTTGTTAATTTCAATCTATCACCCTTTGCATGAGTCATCCACATATAAATAGTGTTTGCAATAATTAAATGTTTTTCTATTGCATATGTCATTTATACCTTGAAGCTGGGAATGATGGATAAGGAACACTTGCTTTATCCTTCTCTGTCCTCCTCAAAGCCTCTAAACAATTTCATTTTAAGGATGATGTTATCTCCTCCTAAAACATGTACCTTTCATGATTTTGCCAATTCAAAATTTGTGATGTGTTGTTTTACACTTGCCATTTTTTGCATTTGCTTATGTTAGGGTTCTTCTCTCTCACAGAGGGCATATATCCCCACAATGGTGTTCGTGGACCTAGCAACAAGTTTTGTCTTTGAAAACAATATAGCTAGTGCAATTTTGATTATTAATGTCTTACGTAATTATTTTAAAGTTAAGGATAAATGTAGTAAAGTTAAGGAGGTAGCAGTTGGGGTTGTAGAGAATATTAAGAATCCTTTTGTTATTCCTTCTAATGAGTTTCTTCCCTAGGCTCTGTTGGTTACACTTTTATATTTTAATGTTATTTGTTGAATTTTAATATTAGTTTCTTAGTCTCTATTATATGTTTATATCATTTATTGTCAACTTTTAATTTTTTAATAATAGTTATTTGTTTATTTTGAATAAGATTATGATGACACTCATAATGTTGTATTTCAATGTTTTATAATAATATTTTTTATTAGATTTTGTCTATACTACACCTTAACAGAATATAGTTATTTCCAAAACTTTTTCCCTTCAAAGAAAACTTGAACATGGCAATAAGCTATTGAATTTGCATAATTTGTCTATTATTGTACCATTTAATGTGGTAAAAAGAAGCAATCTATTTTTGTTACATAGAATCTAGTGGCCAAGTCTTACAAATGTTTATAAAAGTGATTAAGCCTACAAATTTGTCTATGTCCCACATGAAACATTCATTTAGACAAGCTCATTGAATGCAATTTGTCTATGGTTCATTATTCTGAGCTAAATTACATACATTTAAGCCCATCACTACACTTGTAACCATCTTTAAGATGAAGAAACCTAATGCCTACTAGGTATTTGGTATGAGTGATTAGATCTTAGCTTTGTGAAGTTAAAGTGAAGATGATTTTTTGTTTTCTACCATTAATGTATGGGTTTGGTTTGGCTACAAACTCTTTCCAAAGTGTATCATGGGCTTAGCCTTTCTCATTGGGCCTACCACCCATAAATGGGCTTAGACTTTTGACTTTACATTTACATTAGCCTCAAAGGGTTTTAGGCTAGACTTTATTCTAAATATTTAACATATGTAGTTGGTATCATATATTTAAACAAGTTATTTTAGATGACTTCTGCAAATAACCAATTATTTTAGGCATATGGCAATGTATTAATTTAAAGCAAATTAAAATTAATATATTTTATATAGATTAATTATAATATTTCCATCCTATATTGTTTTAGTAAAGGTTAAAATCCAACTCCAATGGCTAATGGACCTTTTAGATTTGGACAAAGAACAAGTGCTTTCCAAATCAACACCTAGTTATGGCCTTATTATCTGATTCATATGCCTTTAGAGTTTTCATCAAATATTTATTGTGGGTCCATCATATTACATGCATATTTCTATTTCAAAATCTTTGTTAATTGATGTATTATTGATTAGGATTAATGTTTGTGTTTAAATTTTGTTGAAGAGAGACACTTGTTAGGAAGCAAAATAAAGGAGCTCCATTTAACTTCTTAGTTCCTCTCATTTATGCTCCTAGTCCTAACTAAACTCCCCACCATTTTCTTATTATTTTTTTTCTTTCATTTTCTAAACTATTCACTACATGTGTTTTGAATTTTGATTGTCTAATATTTGGCCTTTGTTGGTGATTCTAGTGTTCCAATTCGACTCTCACTATGCCATAGACCTATTTTGAGGGATCAATTGTTTACAATTGTGTTGGTTAGCTCATTTAGTCATGGCTTTTACTTGGTGTATCTATTTTCAAACTTGTTGCTTGTTCTATTATTTTGTTAATTTATTTATTCATTTATTTTTAGAATAATATGATAGTTTTTAATAAGATTTTTTTTTACCATATTGTCAATTATTAAGTAATCATATCAACTATTTTAGCTGTCTTTATTTTAGTTGTCTTAGTTTTAGTTTAGACTTTTCTTGGGTTGTGGGGTATCAATTTGTTTTTCTACTAGGGATGTACAAAAATTGGTCTAAAAAAATAAAACATGTTTTTCATTGGAAAGACAAATGTGTGAATGGTTAGTAGTTGCAACTAAAGTAATTGTTACAAACATGATCCCAATGCATAAAAGTAGTCAAAAAGAATAATTGTTACAAATAGTTTAAGAATATGCTTTCTTATGTGCAAAATGATGTTATTTTCGGCATAATTCTTGTGATTGTTGAGTTTAAAGGAAGGGAATTATGATTAAGGAAATTGCATTAATGGGGTAAGAGGAAGAGGGGATTTGGGGTTGAATTTTAAAGAATTCCCATTAACTAATCTCAATTGTAACCCCTCCATTGTTCCTAAATATCTTCTATTTCTTTTTCCTTCTTGCTTTTTTTTTTTTTTTTATCTCCAAATGTTTCTTAGATAGCTAATAAAAAAGAAAAATTTTGATTATATGCTAACCTAAACACAAAAATTGGGTGCAATATAATGATGCATGTGCACTTATAAATTTTGCAAAGCCAACGTTTTCAAAGACAAATGTGCCTATTTTGATTTTCATATCTTGTGGGAATCAAAAAATTGTTCCTAATAGAAGGATATGAATAGAAAACTTGGATGGTGCTTAACATTACTTTCTTATGGGTCAACAATAATAGATCTATGTATTTGCATTAGAGATATTAGAGTGTTAGATAGGATATGACTAAATTACCATCAATTACTTCCAAAGATGCAATGTTTCTATCTAAGCTTCCTTTGGGTAGATAAAGACATGCATGCAGTTTTTAGATTTTTTTTTTTGGATGCAATCTCAAGAGGAGCTTCTTAATTTCTTGATCAAAACTTCTATAATGGCTAATGTACACTTATTGCCTTCAACGCAATAATGAACATGACATCAATGGCTAATCTACTAAATATTAGATTGATACATCTCTAATTAATTGAATACATAAAAATAAAATATGATATAAATACATGAAATAAATTAGAAAAAAAGTCACTAAATGAAATGAAATTAAGTATAATGTTATCTATCTAAACTTTAGTAATAACTAAATTTATATACAATTAATAATATTAATAAGGTGGGCATAAGTTATACTTAAACAACTAAACACAACAACATCTGTAACGTAACTATTAGCCACCATTTATGTCATGAAAATCTTTCATAATCACATTTATACGTTATCACTAATAATTTATTTTCTAAGCTTATCAATGATGATAATCAATATTATATGATATTACAATGATAATTACATATTCCAATGTCTCTTACAAAAGTTTAAGAGTGAAAGAAATGTCATTGGATTGGACTAATCAAACACATTATTGGAGCCCCAAAAAGGCAAGAACTAAAATATATTACAACATAATATGGGTTATCATTTGCCTTATCCTTGAAGCCTTTGGGGACTAGCCAAAGAGAAGGGTCCACCAGTTCGGCGAGGCGAAGGAGCTTTTCTAGCAATTTGGGTCATCTTTATGGGTTTTGGATGAGGCAGCACATGATTGGATCATCAGGGGTCGCAAATGAAGGAGATTAGTAGCCATTTTTGGGGTTTTATTGATTTATAGAGAAAGGGGTTTTGTGATGGATTTTGATTTAATGATTTCTCAGTGTTTTGGGCACTATTTGAAGGGCATTTGGGAAGAGGGAAAGCTGAGAGCCTAAAGGGGCCCATGTCAAGATGAAAAAAGTATGCTAAGTGAAGTTCCCGACTTCTCCCTAGGATCCACTAGTTTGTGATACTGAGAGGAGGGGTGAATCAGTATCACCACAATTCGCAATTTGCAGGTAAGTGAACAACTTCAACCTCTTCTTAAAAGTGAACTCTTTCTTAGACTCGACTAAGGTAGATCTATTGCTACCTACTAATCACAATAGTCCCCAAAGTCACCTTTCAGACACCTTGCCTAATAGACAATTCAGATGTTCTTATTTATGCCTTCATTAGGTTATGGGTTGGCTAATACTTTAGCCGCGTTCACAACTCAATTCAAAACACAGAACGTAAAGCAAATTAAGGACACATGAGATTTACGTGGTTCCGTCAACGTGACGTACATCGACGATGGTAGGGACTCTCCCTTACCGAGACTATCCACTATACTCGAGAATTCTAGTTACAATGGATGTCTTAATCCTTTAGCTCCTTTCATTATTACAAATACTAAGCAAATACAATACAAAGAGTGTCACTTACTGTGTCTACCCTTCTTCTAGCTTGTCTTGCCTCTGTTGAATTGAAAGGCTATTCCACTGCTACTTAGAAGTTCACTGCAACGCTCTCTAACCTCTCTTGAAGAAATATGGAAATATGTTGAGTTCTTTCTGATGCTTCACCGAATTCCTTCTCTAGGTTGTCTCACACAGCTCCTGCTTTCACTGTCTCATGGTCTCACCCGTCTCCTTGTCTCATGACTCGCCTCACCTTTCTATTTTTCCATCCAACCCCTGTTTTACCAGATCTCTCACCATCAACCGGATCTTTCTCACCGTTGGTTTCTATTTTTTTGTCCAGCCCCTGTTTTGTTGGATCTCTCATTGTCGACCAGATCTCTTTCTGCCGGATCTCTTTTGGTTAGTTGAATCGGGTTTCTGCCCTGTTCTGGTCTCATGTTATCCAACCCTTGTTCTATTGGATCTCTTCACTGTCTCAGCCGGATCTTTTTGGTCTCACGCCATCACCGGATCTCTTTACCATCCCAGCCGAATCTTTCTGGTCTCACTCCATTGCCGGATCTCTTCATTGTCCCAGCCGGATCTTTCTGGTCTCACGCCATCCAACCGGATCTTTTCACTATCCCAACCAAATCTCTCTCATCGTCAGTTTCTATTTCTCCGTCCAGCCAGATTGTCTCCTTGTCGACTACTGTTCAGCTAGATTGTCTCCTCACTGACTGTTATTTAGCCGGATTGTCTCCTCGCTGACCACTGTTCTGCCGGATTGTCTCCTCGCCGACCGCTATTCTGCTCAAATTGTTGATCCACTCTGATTTTGTCGTATATAATTTTTCTCTCTCTTCCAATGACTTCTCTCTTTGGTCGGCTGATTGTCTAGGTTTTTTGTCCGTTTTGCTCAAATTGTTGATCTGTCTTTTTTGTTGTCTTCCAATGGCCTTTATATACTCCTCCATGAAACCCTAATAGGGCTTACTTGCGGCGAATTTATTGTCTTGCCCTTCCATGTGGCTTTTACATTCTTGCCCCACCATGTGGCTTTTACCTTCTTGCCCTTCCATGTGGCTTTACTTTCTTGCACACTTAAACCTAGTTGACAATAATTACAACCCATACAAGGCTGTGGGAACAACAATCTCCCCCTTTATAATTGTTGGCAACACTCATGACAAAAGTTACTATGCAGCAGTTTCAACTCCCCCTAAATATGCACTCCCCCTTTCTTAACAGCTCCCCCTACACTATTGCTTCTCTCCCCCTTTGCCAACCAATTACAAATCTGAAAAACTTCCAAAGTGAAGATGGAGGATTCACCTGAACTTCAAGCTTAAGGAGGCATTTGCATAGATAGACTCAATCTGTGCTTTTCAAACAGCTCTGTGGACGGAAGTTTAGTTAGAATATCTTACATTTGATCTTTAGTACCAACATACTCCAATTGAATTGTACCCTATTCCACTTGATCTTTGATGAAGTGATACCGGATGTCAATATGCTTGCTCCTTAAATGTTGAACTAGATTCTTACTAAGTTCAATAGCACTTTGATTATCACAAAGTACACTCACTGGTAACTTCACTTTAACACCCACGTTTGCCAATTGTCTTAGCATCCATATCACCTGTGTACATGCTGCACAAGCAGCCATATACTCAGCCTCAGCTATGCTCAAAGCAACACTGTTTTGCTTTCTACTTAACCATGCAACACACTTTGAACCCAAGTAGAAGCTGCAGCCACTGGTTGATTTTCTATCATTTATACTTCATACCCAGTCTGCATCAATGTATGTTTGTAGTTTAACAGAATCCATGGCTAGATACCACAAGCCCATTTCTAGTGTTCCTTTGAGGTACCTTAGGATTCTTTTCACTACCAACACATAAGTCTCCTTAAGATCAGCTTGGAATCTGCTGGCAGCGCACATAGCTTGCATAAGATCAGGCCTTGATGCTGTAAGGTACAGAAGGTTCCCTATCATCTTCCTGTACTCTGTAGGGCTTGTACTCCTTCCCTTTTGATCTTTTGTTAACTTACAGCCCACTGTCATAGGGGTACTGACATATCTGCTATCCTCCACGCTAAACCTTTTCAGTATCTCTTTGTCATATTTCGTCTGAGAAATAAAGATACCTTCTTCACACTGCTTTATCTGTAATCCAAGAAAGTACGTCATTTCTCCAATCAATGACATCTCAAATTCTTCACTCATCTTCTGTGCAAAATCTTGGCATAGCTCAAAGTGATCCCTTCCAAAGATGATGTCATCTACATATACTATGGTTATCAACTAGCCTTTCTCTGAGTTGAATACATATAGGTTATTATTAGCTGTTCCTCTTCTGAAGTTCAACCTTCTCAAGTACGCATCCAGCCTACTATACCATGCTCTTGGAGCTTGCTTAAGACCATACAAGGCTTTCTTCAGCTTGTACACATGTGTCTCATCCTCACTGATTTGTACTCCATCAGGTTGTTCAATATACATTTCTTCTTTCAGGAGCCCATTCAGGAAGGCAGATTTCACATCCATCTGATAGACTTTATACCTCTTGTGTGCTACCAAAACTAAGAACATTCTGATAGTTTCTAACCTTGCTACTGGTGCAAAAGTTTCATCAACATCTACCCCTTCTATCTGAGTGTAGCCTTTACAAACCAACTTGGCCTTATTCTTCACCACCTTGCCATCTTCATTGTGTTTATTCCTAAACACCCACTTTGTTCCTATGACATTCTTATTAGTGGGTCTTGGAACCAGCTCCCATGTATCATTCTTCTCAATTTGATCCAGCTCCTCATTGATAGCTTTAACCCAAGCTTTGTCTTGAATAGCCTCTTCAACAAATTTAGGTTTAACTTGTGAGAGTAGAGCAGTAGCTCCCACAATTCTTCTTCTTGTTGTAACTCCTGTTGATGGGTCACCTATGATCTAATCTCCTTGATGAGCACTAGTCCATGTTTTCTTTGTCCTTTTTCCTTGCATCGTCTTAGTTGCAAGAGGAGGGATCTCTTTCTTCATCTTCAGACTCACTCTTCTCCGAGTCTGAACTTACTTCTTGTTCCTTTTCTTCAGGTTGGTCTGATTCTTCATCTACATTGAAGTCATCTTCTTCATTGTCCTTAGCTTCTCCATTCTGCATTGTTTTTCAGTTCTCATATATTCTCACATCATTGGAAGTAATCACTTTTCCTAGCTTATGCAGGAAAACTCTGTAACCTTTTGTCTTTGCTGAGTATCCCACAAAGATGCCTTCATCAGACCTAACGTTGAATTTTCCCAAGTTTTGCTCCTTGTTCTTCACAAAACATGGGCTGCCAAAGACTCTGAGATACTTGGCTATTGTCTTCTTCCCACTTCATAGCTCATATAGAGTCTTATCAGTATTGGGCTTTAGTAAAACTCTGTTCAATAGGTGCATGGCTATAAATGTTGCTTCTATTTAGAATCTTGTGTGAAGCTTGGATTCCAGCAGTAGAGTTCTTGCCATTTCAACCACAGCTTTATTCTTCCTCTCTACCACCTCGTTTTGTTGAGGTGTTCTTGCTGCTGCCATCTGATGGTAAATACCATGCTTCTCAAGGTAATCTTCAAAAGCTTCATTTGTAAATTCAGTGCCTTGACCTGACCTCAATACTTTGATCTTCCTTCCACTCTTATTTTTAGCCAATTTTCTGTATCTCTTGAAGCAATTCAGAACTTCTGACTTGTATTTGAGGTGCATGATGTAGGTCCTTCTGAAATAATCATCAACAAATAAGACGAAGTACCTCTCACCATTCAACCCTTTTGTTCTCATTGGCCCACACAAATCAGTATGTACAATGTCAAGCACTGCTTCAGAACTGAACTCTTTAGTCTTATACTGCTTTTTGACATGTTTTCCTCTAGAGCATGCTGAGCAAACATACTCTCTCTCTCTCTTGAGGTCTGGAATGTCTCTAATTGCATGACTAGTGGTTAGCTTCCTCATATTCTTCTGTGTTAAGTGTCCTAGCCTCTTATACCAGAGTTGATTTTCTTCTTCTCTTATAAGTAAACAGTTGCTTGTCTTGTCATCATCAATCACATATAAATTTCTAGCTGTTCTCTTCCCAGCTGCAACAATATTGCTTTCTTTACTCTTTACCTGGCAACCTGTTTTTGTAAATATTACCTTATGGTCTTCGTTGCATAGCTGACTAACAGATGCAAAATTATATCTGAGTCCTTCAACGTGCAGAACATCTTTCAGCTTTCCTCTTCCAATCTTTACTGACCCCTAACCATTGATGTTAAGCAAATCATCATTAATAAATTTCAATTTGAATAATGATCAAAGTAAATAAAGTAATTATTAAATCGATTATTTTTTTATTCAAATATAATATATTTTATTTTTTAATTAATTTAAAGTAACTTTTTATTAAAATTACAAAAATTATAATAAAAAATTATAAATTTGAATAACATTTAAATTGATTCATGTACCAACTAAAATTTTAGGTTTTGTATCTAAAAATACTATTTTTTTTATGGATATTGATTAATCTATTAATTAAATTATGTAAATAAATTGAAAAAAAACATAATTTAAATAATAGTTAAAATAAATAAAGTAAGTAGTAAATCAGTAATTTTTTATTCAAATATAGTTTATTTTCCTTTTTGATTAATTTAAAGTAACGTTTTACTGAAATTACAAAAATTACAATACAAGATTATAAATTTAAAAAACATTTGGTTTGATTTAAGTACCTACTAAAATCTTGGGTTTTGTATCCAAAAATGCCATTTTTTTTATCTTTTTTATGAATATTGACTAACATATTACTTAAATTATGTAAATGATTATAAATATTAATAATATTTGCTTGATTTAAGTAACTACTAAAATTTAGGATTTTGCATTCAAAAATTTCGTTCTTTACTTTTCATGAATGTTGACTAATTTGTTACTTAAATTATGTAAATAATATGAAAGGAATTTAAATTTAAATAATAATTAGAATAAAAAATATAACTATTTGAATAGGTCATTTGGTTTGATTTAAATAGTTATTAAAATTTAAAATTTACCAAAAAGATGACTAATTTAAAGAATTACATTTTTCTATTCTAATCACCATTCAAATTTAAATTGTTTTTACGTTATTTATGCAACTTAAATATTAAGTTAGTCAACATTCATAAAATATAAAAAATGACAATTTTTTAATACCAAATCCTTAATTTTAATAGTTAAATCAAATTAAATCTTATTCAAATTTTTAATTTTTTATTTTAATTTTTATAATTTTAGTAAAATATTACTCTAAATTTTCTAAAATCTAGAGTTTAGAATTTAATAATGTCATTTTTTAATTTTTCACCAATATTAAGTAATATAATATTCAAATTACATAAATTATATAAAAATATATTAAATTTGAATAACAACTAGAATTAAAAATGAATTACTCAAATTGATTAGTTTTTAGTCAAATAGAAAATGAATTACTCCAATATAGTTTTGTAATAAAAAAATGACATTTAGAATAAAAAGAATTTCATAAATCTTAACTAACCTATTACTTATATTAAGAAAATAATATAATAGGAATTTAAATTTGAATAACTATTAGAATAAAAAAGAATACAATTACTTAAATTGATCTTTTTTTTAAATTCAAATAAGGTAAATTTTACATTTTAGTGAATTTAAAGTAACAATTTATTGAAATTGTAGAAATTACAATAAAAAATTGTAAATTAAAATAATATTTGATTTAATTTAAGAACTAAAATTTGGATTTTATATTAAAAAATGTCTTTTTCTTTTTTTTACTTTTCATGAATGTTAATTGCTTGTAACTTAAATGAAGTAAGTAATGTTATAAGAATTTAAATTTGAATAACGATTATAATAAAAAATAAATTTATTTAAATTGATTATTTTTTTATTTAAATTAGATCTATTTTATTTTTTAATGAATTTAGAGTAATCTTTTACTTTAATTGTAGAAATTATAATAAAAAAATTTTAAATTTGAATAACATTTTATTGATTTATGTTGTTACTCAAATATGAAGTTTCGTATTAAAAAATGTCAATTTTTTTTTTTACCTTTTATGAATATTGTGTAATATAATAATTAAATTTGTTAAATTACGTAAAAAAAACGTAAAATTTGAATAGTGATTAAAATAAAAAATTTAATTACTCAAATTAGTCATTTTTTGTTGAAATATACTCTATTTAGCTTTTTGGTAAATTTAAAATAACCATTTACTAAAATTGTAAAAATTCCAAAAGAAAAAGATTATAAATTTAAATAATATTTGGTTTAATTTAAATAGTTATTAAAATTTGGAGCTTTGTTTTAAAAAATGTCTTTTTTACTTTTCTTAAATACTGACTAATCTAATTCTTAAATTTCATAAATAATATAAAAAGAATTTAAATTTGAATAATGGATCAAATAAAAAATGTAATGACTTAAATTTGAATAATGAAAGAAGTTAAATTTGAATAATAGTTAGAATAAAAAATGCAATTGTTCTTAATTCAAATATGATCAATTTTATTTTTTGGTGAATTTTGAGTAACTTTTTATTAAAATTACAAAAATTATTGTAAAAAATTTTCAATTGGATAATATTTGCATTGATTTATCTAGTTACTAAAATTTTAAATTTTGTATTCAAAAATGTCATTTTTTACTTTTTAATGAATGTTTTATACCCTAATAATTAAATTGCATAAAATTATATAAAAAGATGTTAAATTGGATAATGATTAGATTACAACTAGGAAAGTGCTAGATTCATGTCTTTATTGGCCGACTCTATTTCGTGATGCTTATGTTTTTTGTAAAACATGTGATTGATGTCAACGAATTGGGAATTTATCACGTAAGCAAGAGATGACCCAACAACCATTGTTATTCTGTGAAGTTTTTATGTTTGGGGTGTAGATTTTATGAGACCATTCCTAATTTCATTTAGTTATATTTACATTCTTTTGGTGGTTGAGTATGTTTCTAAGTGGGTGGAAGCTAAGGTTACCCGAATTAATGATGCCAAAATAGTGGCAAGCTTTGTCCATTCATAGATTATTTGTAGGTTCAGAGTTCCACGAGTTATCATCTCAGATTAGGGATCCCATTTTTGTAATCAACAAGTAGAAGCCTTGTTGAAAAATTATGGTGTAGTCCATAAGATCTCCACCCTGTATCACCCATAGACAAATGGCCAAGCTGAGGTCTCTAATCAAGAAATCAAGAGCATGCTTAAAAAAATGGTTCAATTGAATTAGAAGGATTGGAGTGCACAGCTAAAGGAAGCATTATGGGTGTACTGAACTGCCTACAAAACCCTAATCAATATGTCCCCATATCAAATAGTCTATGGGAAGGTGTGTCACCTGCTGGTGGAAATCAAACATAAAGCATATTGGGCGGCTAAGCATTGCAACTTAGATCTAGTCTGAGTGGGAGCTGAAAGGAAGCTGCAACTTCAAAAGCTTGAGGAGATCCAACTGAAGGCTTATGAAAATGCTCAGATTTACAAGGAGAGGGCAAAGCAACGACATGACTAAATGATTTATAATAGGACATTTAAGCTTGGGCAACGAGTTCTTCTCTACAATTCAAGGCTCAAGTTCATGTCGAGTAAGTTCTGTTCTTGTTGGGAAAGACCTTTTCTGGTTACTAATATGTATCCTTATGGTAGCATGCAGGTGAAAGAACTACCATTGAAGAGAAGGTTCACAGTGAATGGCCATAGGCTCAAGCACTTTCATGAAGCACTCAGCCATGAAGAACCACCAAAAGAGGAATTATGCTTGTTGGATGCATACTACTTAGCACCTTGATAAGCTTTTTAGTCCCATCATTTTCTATCAATTATAGGTGTTTGCTTGCATTAAATAAAGATAGTTGCATGATAGTTTCATTTATGTTCATAAATAAAATTTCCCAGATAGTTGCCATGACAACTTATGACTTAAGCTGATGAAAAACTATTAAACAGCAAATGACATACTTATATTCCATGGCATTGATTGGTTTGAGTAGTCCCATCATGGATTAAGCATGCAAAGAGCTAGATTTTGGGTTGCTTGGCCATATTAATAGGTGGAAACCAGATAAGGATATTTGAGTCTAATTGAATGGATTACATCACATGCCATTCTCATCATTCTTTCATGAGTGTGCACTCCTAGGAACTTTGCATACTAGAACTTGCTCTTGTTCTTTATCAAAATCACATGAAATTTGTATGCATGAAAATGATAGAGGCATTTTTTTTCTTCCTAAGTATAAGCTAAATAAGCCAACCTTTATAAATTATGACCATTGCTAGTTCTATTGAGCATTAAGCTTGTTTGTTCTTAACCATCATACATTCATGATTGACCCTCCAAGACATTACAGGAAGAGCTTTTGATTTAAGTGTGGGGGAGGGATTGCAATTGTGTGGGGTATTCAACCAAGCATGTAAAATGTAAAAAAAAAAAAAAAAAGCATTCATTTGAAAAAAAAAATAAAAATCATGAGAACCCAATTAAGAATCATCATTTGGGTATGTTTTAGGAAAAATAGGAAAAGAAAAATTAGAATGATTGGAAGAGTTGAGTGGGTATTAGAAGAAAGGTAGAATAGTGGGAAGAGTGTTTTGTTTGATATTGTTTGCTTTATGGGAAACCTTCGCCTTTAGGTTAAAAGCTTTTCCTTCAATGATCTTTTATCCTTCTCCTCTATTTTCCCTACCTTGTAATGACATTGTAGCCTATTCATCCCTCATTTTTACCTACCCAATGCATTACAACCCATGGCCCCGTTACGACCTGTGAAAGTCCTCTTGATTTTTGTATTATACTTGTATTAAGTGGTGGAAATTTAGAATGATTGAAAACATATAGTTGTGTAGGTTGTCTATGGAGTGTGTTTTGAGTGTAAACAGGTCCCTAAATCCTTGAGAGAATCTATGAGGATCTATCATTTGGCTGAAGTTTCTCATATGATGTTAACTTGTATGTGATTTTCATGGTGTGGATAAATGAGAACCATGATATGTAGTGTTGTTCAACTTTGGTTGTTTGTTTTTTGATGAGTTATTCTTGGACCTAGGAAGTCTGAAGTGGGAAATGTCTGGGAAAGGGTTGCATCTTGCATAGACAGCATTTATAGGATAAGAAGTTTGAGGAACCCTTTGGAGTTATTTTATTTTTGCTTTATTGAGGATGTGCAAACATTTAAGTGTAGGGAAGTGATAACAACCAAGTTTTGCATAATATTTTGCCTCATACTTAATGTTTTATGCATGTTTGATAGTCTAGATGATGTAATTTGATTGGCTTTTCAGTTAGTTGTCCATATGCCAAATTATCAAAGAAGTCTGGTAAAATTTGGGTTTTTGGCATGGTTTACATACTTTGTCTATTTTTTAGATTGCAGGAGGTTTTTTTTTTAATAAAACCAATTTCTATGGATAGCTAAGAGACTAAGCTATGAATTCCATAATGAAACCACATGCAAGTTCCAAACCAATTGGGTAAGGCAAAATATTGAACTTTGATCATAAGAGAGGCAATGGACAGAGCAAATCAACTAAGAACTACTTAGTTTTTTGGCCATACCTTGTAAATAGGAAGGAGTTTAGCTGCAAAATTTGAGTTATTGGAAAGCTAACTCAAAGATATACAACTCTTGTGAAGAAAACAGAGGAAGATAAGGCTGTCTCAATGGAGTTATGCATGGGTGAAGTTCAACAAGCCTCCATAGGGTAGGAAATTGGGTTGATTTGTATGTTTTGGGCCATGATACTCCCCATCCAAATTCAGGGCTTGGAATCATGTCGAAATCACATAGGATTATTGTCCAAGTTAAGGACTAATCCATTCTAAATGGTGGGAAGAGTTTCAAGGCAATCATGAACGATTAAAAGAGCATTAATTGCAGGGAAGATGAAGAGGCAAGCATGGACTACAATGGGATGGGGAGAATAACCACGTGACATGCTGCAACCTTGGGATCATGAATAGTCAAAAGAGCATCATTAGAAAGATGAAGAATTAATGAACAGACATAAAAACTACATGGTCACGGGCTGAAAAAAAAGGAGGGGAGGACAGACGGAAATAGCTCACTCTTCTCATTTTGCATTTCTCTTTTCCTTTGTTCCATGATTGTGTAAATCATTTTAACTCTGGGATTCTTGAACACATGTACCTGAAGATCATGTTCTATCATTGAATGAATGCATTCTAGTTTTCTCATTCTAGCCTTATTCTCATTTAGTTAACTAAGGGATTTCTTAGGTGATAATACTAATTAGTTTTAGGTGAGTTAAGGGATGTCTTGAGAGCTACCGATTGGTAACTTGAGTCATGCTTATGATGAGATTAAGGGATAGATTTGCTACTTAAGTTAGTAAACTCCGGTGCTTAGGCTAGTTAGATTGCACGATAATTGCATGATGACGGATTTTTTGTGAGTTATAATTAGTCAAATCTATGTGATCGTCCAGAGATTTTAGGGAGTGCAAAATCATCTAGTGCAAGATCTTGACTAGAACTAGGGCTAACCAACTAGACATACATTCCTATATTCTTAGGAATCAAGGATAGGTCATCAAGGTTCAAGAACTCATATCATATAGTCCAAAAAATACATTAGTTCATTGCAAGATGACTAGGGTCATGCCATTAACTACAAGCCTTTAGGCCACCCTAAGAATTAATTTGATCGACGTAATAGTAAAATTTGTCAAGTAGCCACTAAAATTTGGGGTTTTGTGTTAAAAATACCACTTTTTACTTTTTACAAATATTGACTAACTTGTTATTTAAATCACATTAATAACCTAAAAAGAAATTAAATTTGAATAATCGATAAAATAAAAAATACAATTACTTAAATTAATCAATTTTTTTTTTTGCCTTTTTGGTGAATTTTGAGTAATTATTTACTGAAATTATTGAAATTACAATAAAAGACTTTAAATTTGAATAGTATTTGGATTAATTTATATAATTACTAAAATTTAGAATTTTGAACTCAAAAATATCTTCTTTTTTTTCACCTTTTAATAAATGTTGAGTAATATAATACTTAAATTGTATAAATTACATAAAATGACATTAGATTTGAATAATAAGAAGAATGAAAAAATATAATTACTCACATCTATCATTTTATATACAAATTGGGTCAATTTTACTTTTAGTCAATTTAGAATAACTTTTTTATTGAAATTATAGAAATTATAATAAATTATTATAAATTTAAATAACATTTGATTTGGTTTAAATAACTATTAAAATTTAGGGTTTTCTATTAAAAATTTCATTTTTGTACTTTTCATTAATGTTGACAATTTGTTACTTAAATTGCATAAATAAGACAAAATAAATCTAAATTTGAATTATGGTTAAAATAAGATATTCAATTACTTAAATTAGTCTTTTTATTCACATATGATTTATTTTCCTTGTTAGTGAATTTGGAGTAACAATCTATTAAAATTGCAAATATTACAATATAAAAAACTAAATTTGAATAAAATATGGATTGATTTAAATAGTTACTCAAATTTTGAATTTTATATTAAAAAATATCATTCTCTTTTTACTTTTTTATGAATGTTTTGTAACCTAATATATAAATTGTATAAATTACGTAAAAAGATGTTAAATTTGAAAAATAGTTAGATTAGAGAATAAAATTACTCAAATGTTTCATTTTTTTTATTTATATATAATCTATTTTACTTTTGGTGAATTTAAAGTAACATTTTACAAAAATTGTAGAAATTATAATAAAAAATTGTAAATTTGAATAATATTTGGATTAATTTAAATAACTATTAAAATTTAGTATTTTGTATTAAAAAAATATAATTTCTTACTTTTAAGGAATGCTAACTAATTTGTTACTTAAATTACATAAATAATATTAAAAATTTTAAATTTGAGTAATGGTTATAATGAAAAATGCAAATATGATTTATTTTATTTTTTAGAGAATTTGTAGTAATCTTTTACTAAAATTAAAGAAATTTCAATAAAATATTTTAAATTTATATAATATTTGAATTTATTTATATAGTTACTAAAATATGAAATTTTGTATTTGAAAGTCATTTTTTACTTTTTTATAAATGTTGAATAGTTTAATATTTAAATTATATAAATTATATAAAGATGTTAAATTTAAATAGTGATTAAAATAAAAATTAAATTACTCGTATCATTTATTTTTTTTATTTAAGTATGACATGTTTAACTTTTTATTGAATTTAAAGTAATTTTTTATTAAAATTACAGAAATTACACTAAAAAAAATATATTTGAATAATATTAGTTTAAGTTAAGTAGTTACAAAAATCTGTAATTTTGTATTCAAAATTTTTTTTTCAACTTTTCATTAATATTAACTAACTTATTACACAAATTACTAAATAAGATAAATAAAATTAAAATTTAAATAATGGTTTGAATAAATAATATAATTACTTAAATTAGTCTTTTTTTTATAAAAATAATCTTTATTTTACTTTTGGTGAATTTGAAGTAATTTTTTTTTCTAAAAGAACAAAAATTACAATAAAAATTGTAAATTTTAATAATATTTGATTTAATTTAAATAACTATTAAAATTTAAAATTTTGTATTAAAAACTATTATTTGTTACTTTTCATGAATGTTAATTAACATGTTAAATTATGTAAATAATATAAAATGAATTTAAATTTGAATCATAGTTAGAATAACAAATGTGTTTAAATAAATTGGTCATTTTTTATTCAAATATAATTTATTTTACAATATATGAATTTATTATAACTTTTTATTAAAATTGTAGAAATTATATTAAAAATTATAAATTTAAATAATATTTGATTTAATTGAAGTTACTACTAAAATTTAGAATTTTATATTCAAAAATGTCAATTTCTAATTTTCATAAATGTTAGCTAATATGTTACTCGAATTATGTAAATAACTTTGAAAGAATTTAAATTTTAATAACCATTAAAATAAAACATGCAATTATTTAAATTGATTTTTTTTATTTAAATTAGATTCATTTTACTTTTTGGTGAATTTGAAATAACTTTTTGTTAAAATTGTAAAAATTATAATAAAATATTTTAAATTTGAAGAACATTTGGATTAATTTATATAGTTGCTAAAATCTAAAGTTGAAATTTAAAAATATCATTTTTTACTTTTTCAAGAATATTAAGTAATCTAATATTTAAATTACATAAATTATATAAAAAAATATTAAATTTGAACATTAGTTAGAATATAAAATGAATTGTTTAAATTGTTTTTTATTTAAATAAGATCTAATTTACTTTTTCGTGCATTTAAAATAATTTTTTATTGAAATTACAAAAATTATAATAAAAAATTATAAATTTTAATAACATTTATTTTGATTGAATTTGCTACTAAAATTTAGGATTTTGAATTCAAAATTTCATTTTTTAACTTTTTAACTGAAATATATTATTTTTTATTCAAATAGGGTTTACCTTATCTTTCGGTGAATTTAGAATAATCCTTACTAAAATTGTAAAAATTATAATAAAATATAAATTTGAGTAATATTTGATTTAATTTAAGTATTAACTAAAATTATGAGTTTTATAGAAAAAAGTCAATTTTTATTTTTTATAAATATTGATTAATTTGTTATTTAAATTACATAAATAAAATAAAAAAATTAAATTTAAATAATGATTAAAATAAATAATACAATTACTTAAATTAAATGTTTTTAATTCAAATAAGATTTATTTTATTTTTTGATAAATTTTGTGTAATTTTTTATTAAAATTGTAGAAATTATGATAAAAAATTATAAATCTGAATATCATTTAGATTGACTTAAGTAGCCAATAAAATCAAGAGTTTTGTATTAACATAATGTCATTTTTGACTTTTTATGAATATTGATTAACCTATTATTTAAATTATATAACTAATATAA
This sequence comes from Rhizophora apiculata, assembly GCA_037832385.1. Taxonomy (NCBI): domain Eukaryota; kingdom Viridiplantae; phylum Streptophyta; class Magnoliopsida; order Malpighiales; family Rhizophoraceae; genus Rhizophora; species Rhizophora apiculata. The sequence goes on from CM075425.1 coordinate 7,936,841, forward strand.
AAATAATTTAAATTTGAATAATAGTTAAAATAAAAAATATAATTACCTAAAATAGTCGCTTTTAATCTAAATATAATTTATTTTACTTTTTGATTAATTTTGAGTAATCTTTTATTAAAATTGCTAATATTATAGTAAAAGATTTTAAATTTAAATAACATTTAAATTGATTTATATAGTTAATAAAATTTTAAATTTTATTTTCAAAATTATCATTTTTACATTTTTATGAATGTTTTGTAATATAATACTTAAATTGCATAAATATCATAAAAAAACATTAAATTGAATAATAGTTAGATTATAAAATATAATTACTTAAATTTGTTATTTTTTTATACCAAAAAAGATATATCAATAATGTTCCTTAATAGTTTAATGATAAAGTGGTTAGTTATTCTGGTCATAGATTTGAATTCTACTTGGGGAAATTTGATTCATTCCAAATTTTTAATGAAATGGTTTGCTTTGACCATTATGAGTAGGCAACCCATTCCTGTAGTCTAGGGCTATTTACATCTGGCCAATTAAGAAATTTTTGATGCATTAGTATTAGCAAGTGCATCAAAGATGCAATCATCAATTCTCCTAAGATGCTGAATCAAGTGGGGTGATGAAATTAAATCCATAAATCACCTTAATTAAGAATATTTAGTTGCATTATGCACACTTTTATAATATGCAAATTCAACAAAAGCAAAGTAATCATCCAAATTCTTAAAATTCTTATTAATAACAATTCTAAGCATAGAAGAAAGTGTATGATTTACCACTTTAATTTGCCTATCTATTTAAAGATGACAAGTTGTGCCAAAGAGTAGCCTTGTGCCAAGCTTCTTCCACAAGGTCTTCCAAAAGTTGGCTCAGAACTTTTGTTATTACCATCCACCACACTCTGTAAGTGCGTCTCTTTACCTTGCAGCCCCATAGGTCTTATGCCTTGGGACTCAGGCTTGTAACACCCTTAACTCGGACAAGGCTGCTGTGGAATGGAGTTGCCCATGGGAATCCCAATCTTTGGACTTATTGCCTAGCACTCACATTAGGACTTCTTGCTAAAGATGGTTATTGCTTGCAAGTTGGGATTCAAACTCAAGTGGCATGTGAGGCAACTAGGCTTTGATACCACTTTATTTAAAAGGATATCCCATTAGAGTTGGCCTAGAACTTTTGTTATAACCATCATACATCTACTCTAACTATAGGCCCCACTCCTTTGTTGGTAAGTATGTCTACTCTTTTCAAACCTTCTACACCCAATCATGACTCTAAAGCCTCTTCCTCAGGAACTATCAATCGTGAGGAAGTTCTTATTGAAAATTTTGACAAATCAATTGACAACTAGCAAATTCCAAAACCAATTGAAAAGCAAATTTACCAAACCAATCGGTTTAACCTTTTTCATAAAATTGACAATACCATCAAAACTATAGAACGTTACTATCATCTCTCTAGATCTATTGAAATGGTAAGACTCTTGTCTCCTACTTCCATCAAGCATCATCAAAAAGATTATAGTTACCTCCATTTTGGCCTTGTCTAGGTAGGTATTAAACTCCTCTATCTCATGATGGATTAGACACTTCTATTCTTGCTGCATTTAGAGACTGTCATCTTTAAACTTTGATGATTCTCTCTTAGACATCATAGAATAAAGTCTATGTTCAAGACCATTCTATTTCAATTGTTATCCAAATTTCATAGTTTCTCTACATGACAAGAACATTCTTGATGTTCTCACTTTACAAATCAAAATCCAACATAATAGACTTGCTGAAGGATCAATACCCATTAGCTTAATGTATTGCATATAGCATAAAGCTATGAAATCTTCATTTCATGCTAGAACTACTCGCAGAGATGACGACAAAGGAGAAACAATTCTTTGGCAAGCCATTATGAGATGAGCTAATCTTCAAACTCCTAAATACATCAAATGGCAAGAGGTAAATGACAAATTCAACTGTCACATCTATCAAATTAATTCTTAGGGTGGCCTGAAGGCTTGCAGTTAGTGGCAAAACCCTAGTCGTCTCCCAATGAACCAATGTATTTTTTTTGACTATATAATATGAGACTAACTCTAGTAATTCTTGAACCTTGATGACCTATCCTTGATTCCTAAGGATATAGGAATGTATGTTTAGTTGGTTAGCCCTAGTCCTAGGTGACTCTGCACTCCCTAAAATCTCTAAATGATCACTTAGATTTGACTAACTATGACTCATGAAAAACTCGCTATTGTGCAATTATCATGTAATCTAACTAGCCTAAGTATTGGAGTTTATTAACCTAGGTAGCAAATCTGCCCCTCAATCTCATCCTAAGCATGACTCAAGTCTCCGATCGGTAGCTCTTAAGACACTCCTCAACTCACCCAAAACCAATTGGTATTATCACTTAAGGAATCCCATTAAGTGATCGAATGAGAATAAAGCTAGAATGAGAAAACCAGATTGCATTCATTCAATGATAGAACATGATCTCTAGTTACATGAGTTCAAGAACCCTAGAGTTGAAATGATTTACACAATCATGGAACAAAGGAAATGAAATGCAAAAATGAGAAGAATGAGTTGTTTTTGTCTGTTCTTCCCCCGCTTTTTCTATGTTTGTTCACCCCTCTTTATCTTCCTTGTACTTAATGCTCCCTTGGTCATTCATGCTTGCATCTTCATCTTCCTTGCACTTCAATGCTCCTTTGGCCGTTCATGCTTGCCTCTTCATCTTCCTACCTTCTAGAATGGATTATTCCTCAACTTGGAAACTAAACCCAAGTGGTTTGGACATGATTCCAGGCCTTAAATTCGGATGGTGGAGTATCATGGCCCAAAACATACAAATCAGCCCAGTTTCCAGCTCCATGGAGGCTTGCTGAACTTCACCCATGCATAACTCCATTCAGATGGCCTTATCTTCTTCTGTTTCCTTCACGAGAGTTGTAGCTCTTTGAGTTAGCTTTCTAAAGACTCAAATTTGGCAGCTAAACTCCTTCCCGTTTATGAGATATGGCTGAAAAACTAAGCAGTGTACGGCTGATCTGCTCTGTCTAGCACCCCTCTCGTGATTAGAGTTCAATATTTTGCCTTATCCAATTGGTTCAGAATTTACACATGGTTTCTTGGTGGAAGTCATAGCTCAGTCTTTTATCTATCCATAGAAATTGGTTTCATTAAAAGAAACCTCCTGTAATATAAGAAATAATCAAAGTACGTAAATTGTGTAAAAACTAAATTCTGCCAGATTTTTCTATTAATTGGGCATATGGACAACTAAGTGACAAGCCAATCAAATTATATCATCTAAACTATCAAACATGCATAAAATATTAAATATAAGGCAAAATATTATGCAAAACTTGGTTGTTATTAGTAAGTTTGCATGACACTTGGAAACTTGAAAATGCCACTACACCTAACCTCTTGTGACAACTGATGCCAATAGAGTAACCCAACACTGTGATGATAATGTTAGCATATCTTTTGCTAGACATTCTACCAGTTCTAGATTTGAATCCAGTAAGGATGAAGATCTTGACTCAAATATTGCAAATTATCAACAAAGAAGTAGTTCCATTAGACACCCAACTAGTCACACTAAATCTAGGAGTCAACAATCTAACCTTACTGATATAAATCTTCGCAGACAGGTACCACAAGCTACTTATACTACTTCATCACCTAGATCTCTTGAATCACCTAGAGCATCAACATCATAAGTCTAATTTCTTGAGGAGCTTGAGGTACATCCAAAGCTTAATGTCTTGGAAAAAAATTTAGAAACATCTTTTGAAATAAAGAAGGAAATTTTAAGAAAAAAATTTTATGGAGACTGGAATAAAAATAAATGAGAATCATTTTTTAAAAAATTTCAAAATGAAAAACGACTGGTAGTCTAGCAGGATTATTATGATTGGATGACCAAAAATAAAAAGCATGTCCTTTTCTTCGATTATATTGATGAATACTACTTTCAATGGGGACATGAATATCCTTAGACTTCCTTTATAGAAGAACATGAAATATAGGCTCAAACTGTATCACAATAGTGGGAATTGATGAATGGTTCAAAAATTGAATCACTTATCCCTCATCATGTGAAATTCAATTTAAACATAAAAGCTCAACTATTTTAGCATCACCTTTCAAAATTTAAAGAGAACATAAAGATTTCTCTCCAAAAGATATTCAAAAATTAATTGAACAAAACAATTATACAAAAAAAGCCCTACAAACTATTGCCACCCAACTTTCAAATATAGATTTTGTAATTTTAAACCCTTATATTTCAAAGAAAATACTGAATCTTTATCAAAATTTTCAGATCTTATTTTTAAACCATTTCAAATTTCAAATAAAACTTCTGATGAATTTTGCCAAGTTTTGATGTAAAGGTGGCAAGCTCTTAAGGAAGTAAAGATTGATGCCTCAACCAGTAAAGGTATCCATACACTTCAAGAGTTTGATGACTCACCACAAATTTCTGCAATTGACAATGAATCTTTCAAAATCCAACGAATCAAAATTGAACCAATGGGATCATCCACAAGGATGTATTATCCCAGACCTACTGCCCCAGACTTGGCTTTTGAAGAAAAACCTTCTTTTCTTCAAACCAAGTATAGTTCCAATTCAATTTATGAATGAAACATCAATGGATAATCAAAATATCAAATTTTGAATCTCTTACAACAAATGACCATGGTCTTAAATGCCTATTAGACTCATGGACACACTTTTGACCAAACTATTGCAGAAGTCCTTGTTGTAGGATTCTTTGGACAACTAAAAGTCTAGTGGGACCACATTCTCACCCCATATGACTGAACAAACATTTTCCAAGCCATTAGAAGAGATGTTCATTATGAACCTCTTCTTGATGAAAATGGTAGGACAATTCTTGATGTGGTGGCAACTCTCATTTTTACATTCACCAAACATTTTATTGGTGATCCAACTCACTTGAAAGACAAAAATATAGAACTCTTATCTAATCTCAAATGCAAGTATTTGCACAATTTTCATTGGTACAAAGATACATTTTTAACTTGTGCCATGCAGTGGAAGGATGCAAATCAACCCTTTTGGAAAGAAAAATTCTTGGTTGGTTTACCAAGATTGCTTGGAGATAAGGTAAGAACCAAACTACAAAATCATTACAATGGTTAAACTAGACGCAAAAGGAAGGATTATAGATCTATGTAGATCTCAAACTCCAAGACCAAACTAAGAAGGATCAATAGCAGATTCGAAGGGAACTTGGATCTTTTTGTGCCTAATTTGATGACAAATTATACCAAAAAGAGAAAACTAGATGCAAAAGTAAACCCACCAAGTCTAATAACCCATATTAGAAAAAACCTAGACCAAAACAATCCAAACAGCTCCCAAAAATAGAAAAAGGCCCCAAAAAATTCGAACCAACTAAAACCCAAATGGCTAAGTACACTTGTTACAAATGTGGAAAACCAGGACACATGACCTGATATTAAAAATTAAACACCAAACTCCAAACATTGGAACTTACAAAAACCATCCAAGCCCAACTTCAATCCTTATTAAATGATAGTTCAGGGAACAATAGTCCTGAGTTATTCTCTGAGAATGAAGTTGGACTCCAAAATAATGAGCTTAGAACATTGTTTCCTGACATTGGATCTGAAGAAAAATAGGCTTGTGTTCTTACTCATGATCAAGAGCAAATTCTTAAAACCTTGGATTCATCAGGAAATGACCAGGTTAAAGCATAGTTTCTGTAGAAACTTCTTGAAAATCCCTCTTCTTCCAAACTAAATGAACTACTTCAAAGCATCCAAACCCCTTATGACCTTAAAGATGTCCTAAACAAATTTAAACAATCTCAATCTAGGCTTGTTACCCTCATGGATTAAAATAAATCAACTTAAACATGAGATCCATGACCTTAAAACTCAACAATCCAAAGATCACCAAATGCTAGTATCCCTTATGGATCTAGCCAACCAATAAGAACAAAATTTAAAAATGACTGACCAACTTGAAACCCCCAATACAGCCCATATTGAGCCTCTTGAAAATAATGAATTTTTGTTTCTTTTAACAGATAGCATAACTCAAAAATGGATCATAAAAGTTTATTTACTGCTAACCAATTTTCTTTAGAAACCATAACCCTTGTAGATACTGGTGCTAATTTCAACTGTATTCAAGATGGACTTGTCCTAACCAAGTACTTTGAGAAAACAACAGAAGGTCTCAAGTTAGCTAGTAATCACCATTTACTTGTTGACTACAAATTGCCTGATGTACAAGTTTGCTAATAAGGAATCTCAATCAAACTTCTTTTGTCCTTGTTAGAAACCTTAAACAAAAGTTAATTCTTGGAAATCCATTTTTAAATTTAATCAAACCTTTCCAACTTTCTAACTAGGGAATTCATACTCAAATTTTGGGACAACTAGTCATTTTCTCTTTCATTCAAAAACCTCAAGTAAGAAATTTAAACTACCTTAAATCCCTATCTTTTCAAAAAACAACTAAAATTAATCTCTTACTTCTAACAAAAAGGTTCCATCTTCAATCTTTAAAATCTAAAGTCTATTTTAAATAACTTGACCAACAATTATCTTCTTCTATTGTTCAAAATACAATTTAAATTTTATTAACTTAAGTAGAGTCTTCAATTTGTTCTGATGTGCCTAATGCTTTTTGGTTTCATTAAAAACATGTTGCAACTCTTCCCTATATTAAAAACTTTGATGAACAAAACATTCCTACCAAAGCTAGACCCATTTAGATGAATTTTGAATTGGTTAAACACTATAAGTAGGAAATTGATGGACTTCTTCAAAAAGGAATTATAAGATCCAGCCAATCACTATGGAGTTGCACTGCTTTTTAAGTGAACAAAAATGTAGAATTGGAATGTGGCGTCCCATGACTGGTAATCAATTATAAACCTCTAAATAACACTTTGGAATAGAAAAGATATCCTTTTGGGAAAAATAGCAACAAATCTATTTAACGAGGCTTTTAGATTTGAATTTCCATGGCAACTAGTTCATTTTAAAATACATAATCTAACAAGTATAAGTGTAAGACATGGCACCTTTTATTTCATTACTTTGATTGATGATTATACAAATTATTGTCATATATATATATGATATCTCATAAATTTAAAGCATTGGATTACTTTAGGAAATATTCAAGTATGGTAGAGAATTAGTTCTAAAAAAGGTCTAGATGTTAAGAACATACAATAATTAAAATCTCTTTAAAAAGTTAAAGGAACTATGTAATAAAAAATAAGAACAAAAGTGTATGTTAATGACTAATTATTTCTAGACTTTATAACAAAATAGTGTTGTAAGGAGGAGAAAGTAGTTGTTGATTTAACCTTTTAGAATATATCTAGGAAAGCAGTTAGATTATAATTTAAGGAACATAAGTGTAAAAAGAAGACTACTATTGTCTAGCGTCCATCATCATTGATATACTAATTGTGTTTATTCAAGATGATTGAAACATGATTATGAATACATATGAGGAAAAGAGAGTATAACTTAACCTATGAGGGATTAGGTGAGTTGAGATTGTTGTAACAAAATACATTTGGGGCACAGTAAAATATGATATTAATTTTAATTCTCACATTTATTTTTCAAAGGGTTATAGCCTCTATGTATCCTCAATAAGTGCATAGAATATGCTTTCAACTGTAGGTGTAATTGTGAGCCACACAACCCATTTGTTGGTATAAATAGTTTATGAGGTATCATGTGGTGAGAATCTTTGAGTAATGATTGGGTTTGTAAGACTAATATGTGTGGCTAGGATATGTTGGTTTATGGGTTGGGTAGGCTTGACCACTTATAATGGGTAAACCCAACCTTAGGATGACCTAACTCAAAAAGGAAAATAAATAAATAAAAACTACATGAAAGTAGTTTGGGTGAGTTGAAGTAGTTCAAGATAGTTGCAACATTAAGTATCTCCCTCCCTCTTAATTGTTTCCTTGGAAATAATGTTTCATTTTTTGTTGCAAGGTATAATTTGCCTAAAATAATCATGCAATCAACATCCATGTATATATCAAACTATAATTTCATTGCAACATGCTTGTCAATACCCTTTGGATTGTCTAAATCCATTGAATTACATCAAATAAATGGGTCATTTTCCTAGTTAGCTTTTCTTTCGTGGATAAAATGGTTCATTCCTTGGAAGTTGAGGTCTTCCCTTCATTTTTAGCTAATATGGCTTATTCTTTCATTTTAAGAAGTCATTCACACAAAGGAATGATGTATTCAACTTAAATGACTACATTAAACACATTAAATTGTGAGATACTATTATTTCTTTGGTGGTTTGAATCCATTGAAGTCAATTGAATATAAGAGTTATAGCCTTGGATTAGTTTTCTTTACCTAAAGAGAATTGTCTTGGCTTGAAACATGACATCATCACTTGATTTCTTTGTATGGAGTCTTCGACTTTCATTCCAAGTAATAATTCACATAAAATAATCAGGCAATTAGCATTTATGTCAACGCCAAACCTTAATTTCATTGCCATATACAGTTATTACACCTTAGGTAGTCTAAATTCATCAAATTATGTCAAAGAAAGGAGTCAATTTTGTTCATTCATTTTTCAAAAATGGATTGTATTGTTAATTTCTTGAACCTTACCTTATTTTAATCTAATAAGGCTTATCCTTGTGTTACAAGGAGTCATTCACACTAAGGAATCATGAAATTAACTTAAATGCCTAATTCATGATATATTTCATTTTGAGATGCATAATATTATCTGTTAAGTAGTCTAAATGTATTAAAGTCTATTGAATAAAGGATTTATTACTCTTGATTAGCTTGTTAACCCACAAAGAATTGTTTTTTGCTTGAAACTTGACACCATCACTTAATTCCTTAATAAGGAATAATTCACCCAAAATGATCATGCAATTGACATCCATGTTTATACCAAACATTAATTTCATCATGGAATGCTCATCCATACATCTTGGCTTATCTAAATCCATTAAATTACATCAAATAAAGCTATCATTATTCTTCACTAGCTTTTCTTACATGGATAGAATGGTTCATTTCCTAAAAGATAAGATCATCATTTCATTTATAGCAAATTAGGCTTTTCCTCTTAATATAAGGAATTATTCACACAAAAGGAATCAAGAAACATAAGATAAATGTCTACACCAATTACATATTTCATTGTGAGATGTATGTTACTATGTCTTAGATAGTCCAAATCCATTGGAGTCCATCAAATAAATGAGATATTACTCTTAATTAGCTTTCTTTATCAAGAGAAAATTACTTTTGCTAGAAACTTAACATCATCATTTGATTCCTTGGTAATATGACTTCTCCTTTAGTTGCAAGAAATCTTTCACACAAAATGATAATGCAATTACAACAAACATTAACTTCATTATGATATGTACTAACTCCTTGGGTAGTTTGAATCTATTGAATTACATCAAATGAAGAAGTCATTTTTCCTAATTAGCTTTTCTTACATGGATAGTTTGGTTCATTGCATGGAAGATAAGGTTATCTGAATTCATTGAACTATGTTAAAAAATGGAGTCTATTTTGATAATTAGATTTTCTAACATGGATAGAATGTTTCACTGACTAAATGACAAGGTTGTCACCTCATTTCAAGCTAGTAAAGCTTATTTTTTCATTACAAGGAGTCATTCACACTAAAGAATCATGAACTTAACTTAAATATCTACACTAGTCATGTATTTCATTTTGGCATGTATGTTATTATCACTTAGGTAGTTTGAATATAATGGAGTCCATTGAATAAAGGAGTTATTGCTATTGATTAGATTTTTTCGCCAAGAGAAAATCATTTTTGCTCAAAACTTGACACCATTACCTAATTTCTTGGCAATGAGGTTTTTTTTATTACTAAAAGGTATTATTCACACAAAATGATCATTTTAACAACATCCATGTTTACCTTAAACATAAACTTTATTACAACATACATGTTAATACACCTTAAGTAGTCTAAATCGATTGAATTACAACAAATAAAGGAATTATTTTTCTTGATTAACTTTTCCTACAAGGAACCAAGAACTTAACTTAAATGTATACACCAATAATGTATTTTAGTGCAAGATGCACGTAATTATGTCTTGTAGAGTCCCAACCCATTCAAGGTTATCAAATAATGAAGTTTTTGCTTGACTAGCTTTACTTGCCATATGAGAATTTTTTGTTGCTTGGAACTTGATATCATTACTTGATTCCTTAGAAATTAAGCTTCTCTTTTGTTACAATAAATCTTTGAAACAAAACGATATCCTTGATGCCCACATCCAACAATAATTTTACTACAACATGAATGTTAGTACACCTTAGGTTGTCAAAATCCATTAAATTATATAAACCATATGAGTCATTTTTCCTGATTAGCTTTTCTTACATAGATAGAATGGTCTAATGCTTGATTGATGAGTTGGCCAATTCATTTCTATCTAATAACTATTATCCTTTCATTCCAAGGAGTCATTCATGTAAAGGAATCATGAACATAACTTAAAATGTCTACATCAACTACATATTTTATTGCAAGATGCTCATTATTATGTCTTGGATAATCCAAATCCATCTAATAAAGGAGTTATTGCTCTTGATTCACTTTATTTACAAAGAGGGAATCTTTTTCACTAACAAATTTGCACCATCAACTGATCAATTGGTAATATGGATTCTTCTTTCAAATGACTATGTAATTAACATTCATGCCTATGCTATAGATTAAGTTCATTTCTCTTGATTAGCTTTATTAGCTAGGTGAGAATTGTTTGTTACTTGGAACTTAAGACCATTGCCTAAACTCTTAGCAATTACATTTCTCTTTTCATTGCAATAAATCATTCATAGAAAATGATCATGCGATTAGCCACCATTCCTACACCAAACAATAATTTTAATTCTACATGCACATTAGTGCTCCTTAGTTTTAGTTCTCTCATTAGCCTTAAAAGTAAAAGAAAATGCTAGAGAAATGTTTTATTCTTCATAAAATGAAATTAAAAGAAAGTGGTTTTTTATGACCTTTACTAAAAATCAATAAGATTTATGGTGAAGGCATCATAAGAATTATATAAAAGAAATGGGAGCTATTTACCTTTTTGATTACATGGCTAAAGTTTATAAACTTCAAAAGAAAAAATTTCCAAATTTTGCTTGAAAGTTCTTATGAAGAATATACTACAAAAAATGGGAAAAGAGTCAATAGTATTCCTCCTTTTGCTTTGCATCTAATAGTCAAACTTGATGATGGAGAGGTGATAGCCTTACCTTACAAAGTTGAAGCCATGACTAATGTTGTTATATAACAAGGCAATACTAAAAATCTTTATCTTTAATCAATAGGAAAATAATTGACTTACATTGAGGAAAAAATTGAAAAAATTTCTCAATAAAGGGATTATATCCCTAAGCTAATGATTAAATTAGAATTAGAGAAGAAAGTTATGTTTAAACCTTTATCATTAAAAGATATTGACTTTAACATGCCTAGTAAAAGTTTAGAAAAGATAGAATTAGTTGATGAAGTAATTAAGAAGCTTAACAGCCTAGGGTTAAGAGACAAAAATGTCACCATTTTAGAAAAAAGAGGAGTAGATTAAAATTAAAGGAGAGAATGAAGATTATATAGAACAACTTCAAACTACGTGTCTATCAAAACATGATCTAAAAAAGCATCTTCCTCCTTGAAAGAACAATATCTAGTTAACAAAATAACCTTTAATTAGGCATCAACCAAGCTATATTATCCTAGACCAACACTAGTAGACCTCTCATTAAAGGAACAACCTAGTTATAACTAATAGAATGGAATCTATATGGTATGACAAAACATCAAATTCTAATATTGTTGCATTATATGATGATGTTTGTGACAACAACTAAAACTAAGGACAATAATGACCTGTAAATTGCTAAAATTATTACTAATGGCTTTACAATCCAACTCAATAGGATTTCTATTTGTCTAGTGAAGCAAAAACTTAAATCTTTTCTTTTATAAAAATAAAAGATGGGATAGAACTACCATATTGTGTTAATACACTTGTTTATATTGTAATTGACCATTTTATTGGAATAATGACCTTGTTATTAGACAAGACTTACAAACAACTTATCAACTTACAATATCCTAACTTATCTCACTTTAAATGGTTTAAAGATGTACTCTTGTCAAAATTTTTTACATGAGAAGATAGCTAGAGTGATTTCTAGAAATAAAAATTTATATTAAGTCTACCAACTTTCTTTGTTGAGAGGGTTAAAACCAAGCCTAAAACCTATCGTTCTAGAATAATTAAGTATGATAATTATATTTATAAGAACTAGTAGTAGAAGTTGATGCTAAATAAGTTTAACTTTATAATGCAATCAAATTACATAAACAATTACAAAATGAAAAAAAATAAAAGGAAGAGAGTTTGGGGTAACTTCTATGAGCAAATGGGCTACTTGCCCATTATCTATCCAAAAAAAGGTTAAGAAACCTATTATAAAAAAGAATAATTATTATCAAAAAAATCTTCATCAAAAGAAGTGAAAGAAAAGAAAAGGCCCATAATGCAAAAGAAAACAAAAACTATTGTTTGTAATAAATGTGGAAAAATAGGGAATTATTCTAATAAATGTAGCACAAAATAAAAGAGTCAAGAATTATCAATTAATCAAGGCCTTATAAGTTTGCTACTAAATATCTTTTTATTAGATAGTCACTAAGACTAGGAAGATCTAGAACTAGATAAAGTTCAAGAAGATGTAACATCTGGTTCTAAGTTTGATTTTGAAATAAGCTATCGTGGTCAATGTTACTATTTTAAGGCTTTATAGAAAAGTAGTGGCTTAATAGTTCTCACTAAAGAAGATAATATGATATTAGATCTTATAGATAGATTAGAGATCCCATCAAAAAGAGAGAAATAGAGAAATATTTGCACTAGCTAAAGAAGAAACTTTTGAGGGATCTAGTGTGAAAAATACTTCTAGAATAATGGATGTAGATGAAGGCCATAGTTTAAAAATAGTAATATAAAGAGTTGAAGGAGTTAATAATGAGTTAAAATTAAATGAAAGTTCTATACAAGAACTTAAAGTCAAAAACTATTGAGCTTAGAAGAGAAGTAAGATTATTGAAAGAAAGGATTATTATCCTTGAATTGATATTGAAAGAAAAAGAAGTAACTCAAGAAACTACTTCAAAGCCTTATTTGAAAAAAGAAGATCTCAATAATCCCTAGTTTATTAATCTAATAGATAGGGTTATTACTCATAAATTGAATACAAAAGTAACAATTATTACTAAAAAACAATATATCTTTTCTCCAATAGCCCTTATTTATTTAGGATTAAATATGAATTGTATCAATGAAAGATTAATACCCTTAAAATACTTTTCAAATATAATATAAAGATTAAACATTACTAGTAAGAGTAAGCTTATTATTAAATACAAACTATCACATGTCATTATTTGCAATGATAATTCTTCCTAAATGTACTTATTGGAGTTGACTTTTGGTTTTAGGAGAAGACTAAATGGATTGGAGCAATTTGGAATTTTAAAATGTGGTTTTGAGAAAATTTGACCATTAGAGGATATATATTGGGAATTTCATGTTCTAAGCATTACTAAATGGATTTGGGGCTTTAATGAGAACTAAAATAGATATCTTGAGCATTCTAGAATGGGCTTATTGGTAGAGATCCTAGAAGATTTGGATCATGAATTGGTGTCCTCAATTTAGCTTATAGGTTAGTTAAAGCTATTGTAATTTGATTGAGAGTTGTTCTCCAAATAAGCTAAGTTGGTTTCAAAGAGGAAGCGTCCACCAATCTTTGGGTTATTTTTGTTGTCCCTTAGAGCTATAAATAGACATGTTAGGGTACCAAAAATGGAGACATATGTAGACTTCTGTTTTCTTTCTTTCTTATGCATACACCTACCACAAGCAAGGCTAGGGTTTAATTTTCAATTATAAGGATTGAAGGCATTGGAAGAAACATTGTGATATTTATTAGTTTTTATTTCTAGTCTAGTTTTTTACTTTGAATTCTCATATTCTTTTATTATAATTATCATTTATAATTTTGTCATTTAATTGCTAGGATGCATGCTAGAAAATTAAGCTTTATGATCTAATACTATTTTAGAAAACAAGTCCATAATTACTTGATAATCCTATCACTAAGTAGCAAATAGAAATTGATAATTATGGTCAAGTTTTTATCTAATTTACATGGAGAACATAGTCTAAAATTAAACATATTGGCTTGCAAATTTGTTGTTTAAATTCAACTATTTTTCTTATCTTAATGTTGTCAACAAATTGTATTTAAAGAGTTTTCCCTAGATAGTTTAATTGATAGGATATTAATTGAAAAGCTTGTCATAATTAAAATGAAACAAAGGAAAGATTCAAAATAATACAACTTATCATTATTCTAAGTTGAATACTCAATTAAAGAATTAATGATCTTTAATGTCAATAATCAATGTGTAAATCTAATAATGTAAATATCCTTATTGTTAGAAGTGTGTTCTCCAATAGGTTTTATTTGCAAATTAGTTTTGTGCAATAATTTTTATTAGTTTAATTAAAACTAAATTCCTTCCCTTTTTCTCTTTCATTTATATTTACATGAAATTAATATGTCCAAGATCATTAATTAACTAATTAATCCAAACTTAATCTTTATGAATTTAACTTCTACTCACACTAATTACAAATTTGTTGATTAAGTTATTTAAAGTAATTTTGATGTATTTGACACACATTACATTTTAATGTGCTTAAATTTAATCCTTTTGGTCAATTTACTAAAGGCCAAAATAAGATATTAAAAAAATACCAATAAAAAATGCCTCTTTTCACAAGTTCAAAAATATGATCTTATGGCATACTCTTACAAAGCATAAAATTAGAAAAACTTTAGTGTAAACCTTATATTATTCTAATATTCCTATTACTTATTATGAATTTTCAAAGATAAACATCATTTAGGGAAATTTAGAAAATAATGCTGCATGGCGAAATCTAATTCATTTGCTACATGCTTCATTGCCATGTGTCAATGACTCGTTGGTTGGATTGTCCACTAGTAGCATTGTTAGTGTGCCAATGTATTGGTTATTTTTTAGAATAAATATTCATGCCTATTATTAATTAATTAAAGATATTCTCTATCTTTAAAATGTTTATATATTGTTCTTGTACTCTTATTTTATTCAACCTAATCAATAAGCTACATAGTATCTCTTTATTTCTCATTTTGGGCATATTGGTATTCCATTTTTTTTATAATTAGGTTGTAATTAGTTTTTATTTGGGATCATAGTGAAAGTCATATTTGGGCAAAAAAAGTGAAAGCAAGAAAGAAAGGAAAATAAAGAAAAAGAAAGAAAAATAAAAAAGTGAAAGAAAAACAAATAAGAAAAAGGAAAAGAAGGAAAATGACAAAGAAAGGAAATAAATAGTTACTTTGGTTCATTGTAGCTCTCATTTATTTCAATAAAAGAAAATGACACAATGCTCATTTACATACTAAATTAGATTTGAAACCCAAATTTCTAATTATTTCAAAGAAACTTAATGGAAAATGCCCAAATACTTGAAACATTTTCTTGGTAGGTTGAAAATATACATAAAAAGGGGTCATGGCTTCAAACTTTCTTTCTTAAAAAATTGATCCATGGCTATAATCTTAGTGGCCTCATTATCCTCACTTAAAGGCCTTAATCTTCAATTACAATCCACTTTCTTGAAAGTCTCCCTTGGCCTCATGTTCTTGAAGTTGCAATTCATATATAGAAATTGCTACAAACTTGGTTAGATCAATGTCAAATACTCAATAGAAAACTAATGATATTATCTTTAAGCATAATTATCCCTACTTACCAAGTCATAATCGTTGCAAAATTTGTTCTTATTACTTCTCAACCAATAGGAAGACTTCTTTAACCAACCAATGATGGAGCATTATTCTACCATTTGGTAATAGCTAAAAAGGGCTTCCTCTTTTTTTGATATTTCTAGTTCTAAAATATCAATTTACAAAATTCTAGTTCTAAGTTCATTCACAACTATGATATTTGATGCTTTCAGTTATCCATAATGTTCTCTTAATTCTATTGAAACTATTAACGCTAGATAACAACAAGCTTTGTTACTCGAATTCTCCCATAAATATTCACTAAGTAGAATAAGCTCTCCACTTAGTCCCTAACCAATATACCTTTAGAAGAAACTTTATAGAGTTATATACTGGTAGCCTTAAGAATTACAAAAATAGGTTAATCCAAACAACAATCACACAAGCTCGAATTATTAAGCTTATGTTATATTATTCTTAATAATATGATGAAAACTTGTCCATAATCCCTTACTGTTAATTGCTACTAAATGATTAGGAATGGGATTAATATAAGTCATAATCCCTAATTCTAGCAACCAACTATTATTTAATCAATTTAGTAAGCTTAAATGAATAAATTAAAACAACAATTATTCAACAAATTAATCAAAATAACTTTAACAATTCCAATAGAAAAGAAAACAACATAATAAAATAATATATTCTATCAAATTTTCAAAAATTTCGAAATCCCCTAAAACTATTGAAAAATCTTAGCTATACATTAAGAAAAGAAACCAAATTTTTACTAAAGATATGTTTGTTGCCTTCCTTATGTGTTTGTCTCCTCTTGTCCTTGTGTTTTAGTAGCTAAAAGGTCCTTTTTATAATCTAAAAAATGTACATAGTAGACATAAGCAAACCATAGGATACTCCAAAAAAACTCCTAAATTCTTAAGGTTGCAATAAACTCATTTTTTTAATTGTGATAGAATTCTTGTAATGAGTTCCAAGTTGATTTTCAAATAGATATAGTCTAAATTAGGGCTTTCCTTCTTCCTAAAAGTTGTAGTCCTCTTCTCTAGCTTTCCAATGCATCCAATCTTACCCAAAAAAATAAAAAGGTTTAGAGTCCAACTTATGTGCTAAAAATTGAGACTAACTCAGTTTAGCCTATGACAAATTCTGCAGCAACTTCTTAGCTATTTTTGGATCATTAAACAACTAATTTTGGCTTGAGTGTCTTTGTAACAATTGTAGGTCTAAATGTGAAATTTAATTTAGGCTTCTGAATCACTCGATTTAGATGTTTGAGGCCTATGTTTTACCTAATTAAATATTTAGTGCTCAAATAGGAATCTTACTCTAATTAGGATTTGGACTCTAGTTTTATGTGCTATATTTGAAGTAAAGTCTGAAGCCCCAAACGAATTTAGATTTGAACTCATAACCCTAATCTAGAAAATTTGAAATATCTTCTACAACTTCAATGAAGGCTACTTTTCTGATTTGAACCCTTAAGTTAGTGAAAATCTTAAAATAAACAATAAAGTTCAAAATGATGAAATGCTAAAATTTTGCCTACTATAAGCACAAATTCTCAAAACCTCTCTAAAACATACATAAGTCACATTGTATTCTAATCAGCTTAAATAAGTATAAAATTTAGTAAAAACAACTAAATGTAAAAGAGAATAAATAAATAAATTCTCACTCATCGAAGAGCCCTTATCATCACCAACATAAACACACCTATAGCCCTTCCAACTTGCTATAGTGAAAATTCAAACTTGACAATGTGAGAAAGTCCATCATAACTTAGCAAGAAAAGGAATAACAAAAGCTAGTTAGTGTTGGATTTTAAGCATTTAATTGATTTTAAACATTTAATCATGTTGTTGTATTTTTTTTATTAATGTGTAAAGATCTAGAAAAGACAAAATAAATAAACAAAATGAGAAAGAAGACGAAGAAGAAGAAGAAGAAGAAGAAGAAACAATATATATATATATATATATATAGAAGAAAAAATAAAGAAAACATAATAAAAAAGAAAGGATAATAGAAGTAGTAAAAATTGAATTGCCTATGTCAATGTAAACTTCTACTACACTTCATAACCTAACTTAGACTCCCAAACATGGTCCAAGCACTCATTCCTTTTCTCTTTAGACCAAACAACCTTTAAAATTATGAATAAACCCCTAAGAATAAAACTTTGTTTTTCTATTTTGCTTACTAATGTATTTGCTAATAATAATAAAGATGTCACCCATGACCTTTCTAGTTCACTACAATAAAAATTCAAACCTAACAATGCGAAAAGGTCCATCACAACTTAGCTAAAAAAAGAATAACAAAAGCTACTCAATGTTGCATTTTAGCATTTAATTGATTTTAAAGCATTTAATCATATTATTGTTTTTCTCTTTTTTTGTATAGATGTGTAATGATCTAGAAAAGATATAATAATGTTGTTCTCATAGCCTTGTATGGGTTGTAATTGTTGTCAACCAGATTTAAGTGTGCAAGCAGAAGTGGCTCATTCAAGCATTCAAGGGATGAGTTTTTAATAGAAAGAAAAGGGCAAGAAAAATAAATTAAGAAGGAGGATAATGCTGAATTTTGAATAGAACAGTAATATGAAGCCATATGGAGGGACAAGAAAGGAAATCTGCCGTAGTTACAGTAAGCCCTACTAGGGTTTTCATAAAAGGGAGTATATAAACCAAGACTTATCTCTTTAAAAAATATAACCACCCAGAAAATAGTGTGAGAAGACCAGAAACGTTCGACGGTGAAAGCAGATCAAGACCAGACCTAGAAATGTGAGACCAGATCAAGACCAGACCTAGAAACGTGAGAACAGAGCAAGACCAGACCTGGAAACGTGAGAACAGAGCAAGACTAGACCTGAAAATGTGAGAACAAATCAAGACCAAACCTAGAAACGTGAGACCAGATCAAGACCAGACCTGGAACAGATGAGACCAAACCAGACCTAGAGCAAGTGAAACATGACATCTGGTGAGACCAGGTGAGGCATGAGACTAGGTGAGACGTGGGACTAGGTGAGGCGTGAGACCAAAAAAGGGTGAAACGGGTGACACTAGAATACACCGGAAGACTAGAATTAATGAGACCAAAAAAGGGTAAAACGTGTGACATCAGAGAACACCGTGAGACCCAGAATTGGTGAGACCAAAAAACAAGTGATACCAGACTAGGTGAGATGGTGAGACCAAAAAACGGGTGAGATGGTGAGATGGTGAGACAGGTGAGATGGTAAGACCAGGAGTTGGGTGAGACAACTTAGAGAAGAAATTTGGTGAAGCATTTGAGAGAACTCAATGAATTCTCAGATTTCTTCAAGAGAGGTTAGAGAGTGTTTTGGTGATCTTCCAAGTGGTAGTGAAGTAGCCTATTCAAATCAAACAGAGGCAACACAAGCTAAAAGAAGGGTAGACACAGTAAGTGACACTCTTTGTATTGTGATTGCTTTGTATTTGTAATAGTGAAAGGAGTAGAAGATTAAGACATCCATTGTAATCATAGGGGATACCACACTGGTGTTCTCTAGTATAGTGGATTGTCTCGGTAGAGGAAGAATCCTTACCACTGTGGAGTACATCACATTGACAGAACCACATAAATCTCTCGTGTCCTGGCTTTGAATTTACATTCTGTGTTTTGAATTGAGTTGTGAACACAGCTAAAGAATCATCAAACCCATAACCTAAAAGAAGACCTAATCAAGAACAATCGATTCGTCTAATAGGTAAGGTATCTGAAAGGTAACTTTGGGGACTATTGTGATCAGTAGGTAACAATAGATCTACCTTAGTTGAATCTGGGAAAGAGTTCATTTTGGCTTAAGTTATCAAAGTTTTTTTTAAGGGGTGTGATACTGATTCACCCCCCTCTTAGTATCACAGACTAGTAGATCCTAGGGTGAAGTTGGTAACTTCAAATAAATAAACAAAAGGAGAATGAAAAAAAGGAAAAAGAAGAAGAAGAAATAAACTAGTAGGAAAGATAAAAGGAAGACACAATAAAAAAGAAAGGATAATGGAAGTAGTAAAAAGGTTTTCTTAAAAAAAAAAAGATTAAAAAAAAAGCCTAGTCAACTCGGCTTAATCAAACCAAGTAAAAATGGTCAAACCCAAGATGACCCAATCAAACTTGAATTAATTAGGTCAACCCAAACTTCTACTTCACTTTATAACCCAACTCAAACTCATAAACATAGTCTATCCTCTCATTACTCTTCTCTTTATATCAATCAACCTTTAATGCTATGAACAAACCCTTAAGTGTAAAACTTTGTTGTTTTGTTTTGCGTAGTAATGTATTTAAAGATAATAATAATAATAATAAAGAATATCAAAAGAGAAAAAAAAATGTTTACCAAATCAATATGGATGAAAGATCTAAGCATTAACCACCCTTGAATCTACTATAATGCCTTATTTAGGATCTTTAATAGGCTAAAATGCCCCATGAAATTGCTAGATCTAGCCTCCAAACACACAAATCATGGCCCTATGGACTGAAATTGTAGCTAAAGGAATCAAAATCGTCAAAAATCAAAGCCCAAACCCTTAGAAATCACAAACCTTTACCAACATTTGGTCTATAAGCCACATATTCAAGCCTCTCCCTCCTTGAAATCACTTTCAAAATTAAGATTTACAAAGCATGAAGTCAAATAGAAACTCAAAAAATGATATCTTGAGAGCAATGTAGCAAAGGGAAATTGAGAGAATTTAAGAAAATTAAAAAACAAAAAAGAAAGGAAGGATGATTTGTGGGTCAATATTGTAAAGAAATCAAAGGAGATGACGGGTTGATTTCTAAGTTTCCAAAATGATCAATATATATTTTTTCTTTTTAGTTAAAGGGGATATATACAACAAGCTTAATGGGATTTGGGCTTGGGCAAGTAAATTTGGAAAGTGTACATTCATTTTTTTTTAAAGCCCATAGCCTTCTCTTATTGGCAATGGGACATTACATGTACATATTAGCAGGCACAATGGGGTCTAGCCTATTGTGTTATGACCATCTTTGTAAATAAAATGATTCCCCACTCTTTTTATGACTTCTAAATATTTTAAAAATAACAAATTACTATTATATATACGTAGAGAGAGAGAGAGAGAGAGAGAGAGAGATTGAACAACTTTCCAAAATTCACTTCAAAATAAAAGATGAATACTCCTAGAAAGTTTGAATTTTCTCCCTAATGCAAGAAAAAAATGTATAAGACAAGTGGACTATGACACAAGGATTGCCTAAAAGGTCATCTATATTAATAGTACTCTTACCTAAGCACATTTAATTTTTGAGTTATTATATCGCTTACATGATAAATTCTTTAAAGCCTTCTTAAGGCATATCTCTAAAGACCCCCTCATACAAAAGACCTTTCTCGAGACTTTAGATTTCAAGACATTATGAAATTTCATATTCTAGTTATACTGCCCTTGTCTAGTTAAATTTCCTCCACAACATAAAAAAAATGAATGAAAAGGGGACCAAGTGCAAAAAAAGTCTTCCTAACATATCATCCATACTAATACTACTCACCAAAGCTTGTTAACATCAAAATTTTGGTAGGGCCTAGTGCATTAGTATTGGTTACATCTGAATTGTCATTTGTTGCACAAGAAATCCATAAATGTTTCTTCCAGCCATATCTCTTAGAGACTTCCCCACCAAAAAAACTTCTTGGGAAGTCTAGAGTTTAGGACACCAAGAAATCTTCTCCCCTGATTCTACTGCACCCAAAATGGTCATATAATGTCCCTAACATGAGAAAAAAAGGTACAAAAAAAGAGAGGTTCAACACAAAAGCTTCACACAATGTTGCCCATCTTGATAATACTCTTACCCAACATGCTTAACTTTGTAACTCTAATGACATCTGGTGCAATAGTGATAGTATGATCATACTTATAATTTTTTTTCACAAGAAATCCATAATAACTTCACTTCTTATAACCCTAAAGAGTCCCCATCACCAAAAAGATCTTTGTAGGGACCTAGAGTCTATAACACTATTAAAAGCCCTCCCATTGTTATACTTTCTTGTAATTGTCAAATTTCCCACCAAATGCAAGAAAAAGTACAAAATAGAGAAGTGCAACAAGAGAACAACAAGAAAAAAAAGAGCAATATAATCAAAATTCCTTTCAAAAGGCCACCTAACCCAGTATTATGGTAGCTACTATCAAGGCTACAAAAATATTAGGTATCTTATTCTTGATCATGTAACAATAGATAATGTGAATAAAGGTCAATCCCATAAAGAGTGATATCAACTCAATTTTAGATAATTAAATTTAAATACGTTAGTATAAATTGGAAAGGTATCATAAAATTATAACTTCATAATAATTAAAGTAAAACTTGATTAAACAAAACAACTTATAGAAATATCAATTAATAAAATTCTGATTTTAGGTTCATTCGCAACTATGATATTTGATGCTTTCAATTATCCACAATGTTATCTCAATTTTATTAGAATTATTCACCTTAGATAAAAATAAGTTTTGTTACTTGAATTCTCCCAAAGAAATTCACTAAGCAAAACATGCTCTCCATTTAGACCCTAACCATTATATCCTTAGAACAAGCTCTCTAGAGTTATAAACTAATAGCCTTAAGAATTAGAAAAATAGATTAATTCAAGCAATAATCACACAAGCTTGGATTATTTAACTTGTGTTGAGTTATTCATAATAATAAGTTGAAAACTTGCCCTTAATTCCTTATTGTTAATTACTACTCAATGATTAGGAATAAGATAAATATGTGTCATAATCCTTAACTCTAATAATTAACCATTGTTTGTTCAATTCAATAGGCTTAAATGAATGAATTAAAATAACAATCACTCACCTATTTAATTATAATAACTGAAACAATTCCAATAAAAAAGAAATCATCATAACAAAATAATTTGTTCCATCAAAATACTAAACATTTTGAAATCCCCCAAATTTTTGGAAAATCATAGCTACACATACTTAACAAGAAAACTAAATTCTTACTAAAACTATGCCTATTAACCTCCTTATGTGGTTGTCTCCTCTCTCTTCCCCACGTCAATAGTTAAAATAGTCCTTATTTATGTCATAGAGAATGTATATAATAGCCACCAGCAACCCTAAAAAACTATCCTAAAGAATTCCTGTAGTAGCTTTCAAGCTGATTCTTGATTAGATATAGTCTAAATTAGGGTTTGCCTTCTTTACCAAAGTTGTAGTTCTCTTCTTTAGCTTTCCAACATATCCAATCTTGTCCAAATAAAGTCTTGGAGCCTAAGTTATGAGCTAAGAACCTAGATTGACTTAGTTCAGCTGGTGGTAGATTCTACAGCAATATCTCAACTATTTTTAGACCATTAAACAACTAATCTAGGCCTAGGTGTATTGATAGCAATTATAGGTCTGAATTTGAAATTTAATTTAGGCTCTTGAGTCACCCAATTTTGATGTCTAAATCTCAAGTTATGCTCATTTAAATACTCAATGCTTGGACAAGAATCCTACTCCAATTGGGATTTGGACTCTAGTTTTCAGCCTTGTCTATGAAGCAATGTCTTAAGGCCCAAACAAACTTAGATTTGGATTCACAAGTCTAGTCTAGAAAATTTGAAATGTTTACTACAACTTCACTAAAGACCACTTCTCCAATCTGAACCTTTAAGTTCATGAAAAACCAAAAATAATGAAATACTAGAAATTTACCTACTAAAGGCACAAATTCTCATAACTTCTCCAAAATGTACCTAAATCATGAATCATATTCTACTAATCTTAAATGGGGATAAAAATTATTTAAAAGAATTAAATGTAAAATGGAATAAATAAATAAATTCTCACTCATTAAATTCCCTTATACTTAGCTTTTGTGCATCATTGAGCAAAACAAAATCTGAGTCAAAAGAATAGTAATCCACATACTAGTCATACCTTAGAGTACCATCATAATGCATAAGCTAATTATGTTTAATTTTTAACCTAACATACATACCTAACTTATAAATGTAGCAATGTCAAATAAAATAACACTAACATACTCATCTCTCTTCCTTTTTATCTAAAATTGCTCTCAATTAGTTAATGCAAGTCTTTCAACTAACATAGTTGTTCATGTATAGATCTCCTATCAACCATTCCTCTTTATTACTTTAAACCAGGTAGCAAATTAAGGTGTCCTTTGTCAAGGCAAAAAGGTAAACCTAATATTTTTCCTTAAGACATTCCAAAAAATTAGGAAGGTACATCAAGGTGCTTTGTATACTAATGTTAAAGTCACTATTTACTATGAGTGCCAACACTTTTGGTGAAGTACCTCTAGTTACTATGCAACTTTAACAATGGAGTAGAATCAAAATTGTGCATTTTTACCTTTTTTAATCACCCTATTTATTTAAACCAAAGTTTAGGACTAGTTTAAGAAGAACAATTTCAAGAAAACCACATGATGCTCAATCATGCTTCACTACAAAATGCACATGACTTCACAAGAATTATTATTTCAATTAAGCATTAAAAAGTCAAGTATACTGATCACTATTGTACCAAAAATTGCTAACATCTTAAGCCAAGTAGTATATCATAGAAACAATCCAATATCATACTTATGCATCACAAGCATAAGTAACATATGATCACTATTTCACAAAAACTAAAAAAAACATAAAAAATCCTACCTAAACCTCTCCTCACACTTAAAAGTTACATTGTCTTCAATGTAAGGCCAAATGTAATGGAAAGTTATTTAAAATACAAACAAAAAGAAAGGGAAAAAGAATCAAATTTTCATTATACTTAGGTCACCTCCTAAGCAACTCCTTTGTTCATCATCAGTAGCCCAACAATAGGCTTCCTTAATTAGCATTTATGGGATTTGCCAATAATTTGGTTATTTGAATGAGTCCTTGAACAAAAGGAGAAATCTTGTTCGCAAGAAACAATGAGACGATTTTATTCCCCTAGAATTAAACCTTTTAATACCTACAAATAAAGACAATCAAGATCAAATACTCCTTTATTTGATAAAATTCAATAGATTTAGAGTAATTTCATTATTCTTATGATTAATTTAATGATTGGTGTACATACCATTTGATCTTATTAGTTTGTATGAATGAGTCCTTGCAACTGAAGAAGAAATCTTATTAACAAGAAATGAAAAAATGATTTCATTCTCCTAAAATTGAACCATTCAATACTTGCAAGGATAGAAAATGAAGATAAATGACTTTTTTATTTGATAGAATTGAATGGATTTAGAGTGTGACATAATAATGTTATTATTCTCATAATTAACTTGATTTTGGCACGTGCATTTTTTTGAACTTTGTAATCATTTTGTGTGAATGTGACCATGCTACTAAAGGAGAAATCTTGTTAGCAAGAGAGGAAGAGATAGTTTCATTCTTTTAGAATTGAAGTATTCAATACAAACAACAAAAGAAAATCAAGATAGCAAGAAATGTTGAAATGGTTTGCTTCTACCAAAATTTAACCATTCAAAATTCCTTCAAGGAAAGACAATCAAAATTAATTACTCCTTTATTTGATGGAATTCAATGGATTTAGAGTGTGATATTCTAGAATTTAACCATGCAAAACCTGTAAGTAAAGACAATCAAGATCAATTACTTCTTTATTTGATAGAATTCAATGAATTTAAAGAGTGAAATAATGATGTCATTATTCTTATGATTAATTTAATATTTGGCATGAGCATCATTTTTAATTTCATAATTAGTTTGAAAAAATGAGAAGTTAAAACTAATGGAATTTGAAGAGTTTTCCTCTAATTTTTGTATCTTTATGGTGGATTCCATTGAGTGGTGACTTAACCCTAGCATTTTTGTATTTCTTAAGTGGATTCCTTAAGAGTGATAAGTGCAACCAGCCATATATCTCTCTAAGGTGGTGGATTTTCTCCTATATCTTTAGAGTGAAAGTTACAAACAAATCCATTTCCCATGTCAAAATGAGTCCTTGCAACTAAAGGAGAAATAATGGTGGCAAGAAATGAAGAGATAGTTTCATTTTCCTAGAACCATTCAACACTTAGAAGGAAAGAGATGAATTACTTTGCTGTTTGATAGAATTCAATTAATTTAGAATGTGAAGTTATATCAACATCATTCTCATCATCAATTTAATGTTTGGTGCCCATTATAACTTCAAAATCAGTTTGTGTTAATGAGTCCTTGCTATTAAAAGAGAAATCATGTTGGCAAGAAGTGAATTATATGGTTTCATTCTGCTAGAATAGAACCATTTAATACTTGCAAGAAAGGACAATCAAGTTCAATTGCTTCTGTGTTTGAAGGAATTCAATGGATTTGAAGTGTGAAGTCATAATGTCGTTATTCTCATGATTAATTTAATGTTTAATTCATGACTCAATTTTAACATCATAATTAGTTTGTGTGGATAAGTCCTTGCAAATGATAGTGAAAGTTTGTTAACATAAAAAAAAATGACAGTTTCATTCTCCTAGAATGGGTACATTCAATACCTACAAGGAATGACAATCAAGATCATTATCTCCTTTGTTTGATGGAATTCAAAAGATTTAGAGTGTAAAGTCATAATGTTATTCTTCTCATGATTAATTTAATGTTTGGAGCATGCAACAATTATAACTTCATAATCAATGTGTGTGAATGAGCCCTTGCAACTAAAGGAGAATTTGTTAGCCCAAAAAGAAGAGAAAACTTCATTATGCTAGAATTGAACCATTCAATTCCTACAAGGGAAGACAATCATGACCAATGAGACCTCTGTTTGATGCAATTCAATGGATTTAGTGTGTGAAGTCATAATGTCATTATTTAGTGTTTGGACCATGCACCAATTATAACTTCATAATCAGTTTGCATGAATGAGAACTTACAGCTGAAAGAGAATTTTTTTTGTTGCAAGAAAAGGGGAGACAATCTCATTCTCCTAGAATTGAACCATTTAATACCTACACAAAAGATAATCATGATCAATTGCTCCTTTGTTTGATGGAATTCATTGGATTTAAAGTGTGAAGTCATATTGTCATTAATCTAGTGATTAATTTACTATTTGGCACATGTAACAATTTTAACTTCGTAGTCTAATTGTGTGAATGAGTCCTAAGATTTAAAGGAGAAATCTTATTAGTAGAAAATGATGAGAGCATTTCATTCTCCTTGAAATAATCCATTCATTACCTATATGAAAAGAAAATTAAGGTCAATGTCTCCTTTGTTTTATGGAATTCAAAAATTTATAATGAAGTCATAATGTCGTCATTCTCATGATTAATTTGATATTTAGTGCATGCATCAAGTTTAACTTCATATTTAGTTTTTATAAATGAGTCCTTGCAACTAAAGGAGAAATCATGTTGGCAAGAAATGAAGAGATGATTTCTTTCTCCCATAAAAGAACCATTCAATACTTGCATGGAAAGACAATCAAGATCAATTGCTCCATTGTTTGATGAAATTGAATGGATTTAGAGTGTGAAGTCACAATATCGTTATTATTATGATTAATTTAATGTTTGGGGCTCGTAACATTTTTAACTTTATAATTAGTTTATGTGAATGAGTACTAATAACTAAAGGAGAAATCTTGTTAGCAAGAAAATGAAGAGACAATTTCATTCTCCTAGAATTAAACCATTCAATGCCAACAAGTAAAGACAATCAAGATTAATTACTCCTTTATTTGACAAAATTCAATGGATTTAAAGTGTATAGTCGTCACATTGTTATTCACATGATTAATTTAATATTTTGAGCATGCACAATTTTTAACTTCATAATCAATTTGTGTGAATGAGTCCTTGTAACAAAAGTACAAATCATGTTAGCCAGGAATGAAAAGATGGTTTCATTCTTCTAGAATTTATGCATTTAATACCTACATAAAAATACAATCAAGATCAATTACTCTTTCATTTGATCAAATTAAATGGATTTAGAGTGTGAAGTCGTAATGCCATTATTCTAGTGATTAATTTAACATATGGTGCATGCACCAAATTTAACTTTATACTACATTTGTGTGAATTAGTCTTTGCAACTAAAAGAGAAATCTTGTTAATTGCAGATGATGAGATAGTTTCATTCTCCTAGGAATGATTTATTCATTAGTTGTAGGGAAAGACCATCAAGATCAATGACTCCTTTGTTTATTAGAATTCAACAAACTTTAAGTGTGATGTTCTAGAATTGATCTATTTAATACTTGTGAGGAAAGGAAAGACAATCATGATCAAAGTCTCCTTTATTTTATGGAATTGAAAGAAATTGGAGTGTGAAGTCATAATCATTATTCTTAGACTAATTTGATGTTTAGTGCCTGCACCATTTTTAACTTCATAATCAATTTTTGTGAATGAGTTCTTGCAACCAAAGGAGAAATCTTATTAGAAAGAAAAGAAAAGAGAACTTCATTCTCTTGGAATTGAACCTTTCAATACTTGCAAGTAAAGAAAATCAAGATCAATCACTCCTTTATTTGATGAAATTGAATGAATTTAGAGTGTGAAGTCATAACATCATTATTCTCATAATTAATTTGAAGTTTGGTGCAAGCACCAATTTTAACTTCACAATCACTTTGAGTGAATGTGTGTCCTTGCAACTGAAGTAGAAATCTTGTTAGTAAGAAATTAAGAGACATTGTCATTCTCCTAAAATTGAGCTATTCAATACATGTAAGGAAAGTGAATCAAGATCAATTAATCCTTTGATTGATGGAATTCAATGGATTTAAAGTGTAAAGTCATAATGTTACTCTCATGATTAATTTGCTATTTAGTGCATGCACCAATTTTAACTTCATAACCAGTTTGAGTGAATGGGTCATTGCAACTAAAGGAGATAATTTGTGAGAAAGACATGAAGAGATAGTTTCATTCACCTATAATTGAACTAGCCAATACCTTCAAGGAATGATAATCAAGATTAATAACTTTTTTGTTCGATGGAATTCCATGAATTTTGAGTATAAAGTCACAATACCATTATTCTCATGATTAATTTAATGTTTGGTGCATTCACCATTATTAACTTCATAATTAGTTTGTGTGAATGAGTCCTTGCAACCCAAGGACAGATCTTGTTAGTAAGAAATGAAGAGATGGTTTCATTCTCCTAGAATCAAACCAATCAATACGTGCAAGTAAAGTCAATCAACATCAATTTCTTCCTTAAATGATGGAATTCAATGGATTTAGAGATTGAAGTCATAAGGCTTTCATTCTCTTTAGTAGGAAATGATAAGAAAGTTTCATTCACCTAGAATTGATGTATTCATTACCTGTAAGGAATGACAATCAAGGTCAATGACTCCTTTATTTAATAGAATTCAATGGATTTAAAGTGTGATGTTCTAAAATTGAACCATTTAATTTCTGCAAGTAATGACAATCAAGGTCAATCACTCCTTTATATGATGGAATTTAATGGATTTAAAGTGTGTAGTCATAATGTCATTATTCTTGTGATTAAATTTAATATTTGGAGCATGTGCCTTTTTTAACTTCATAATTAATTTGTGTGAATAAGTCCTTGAAACTAAAGGCAAAAACTTATTAGTAGAAATGAACAGATGGTTTCATTCTCCTAAAATTGAACCATTCAATACCTATAAGCAAAGTCAATCAAGATTAATTACTCCTTTATTTGATGATTTAATTCCCCTAGAACTGAACCATTTAATAGTAGCAGGGAATGAAAATCAAAATCAATTACCCCCTTATTTAATGGAATTCAATGGATTTAGATTAAGAAGTCAAAATGTTATTATTCTTATGATTAATTTGATGTTTGGTGCAGGCATGAATTTTAACTTCATAATCAGTTTGTGTGAATGAGTCCTCACAATTAAAGAAGAAATTTAGTTAGGAGAAATGAAAAGATTGTTTTGTTCCCCTTGAACCAAAGCATTTAATACTTACAATGAAAAAAATAGGATCATTTACCCCATCATTTGATAGAATTCAATGGATTTAATTTAGTATGTGATGTCATAATGTTGTTATTCTCATGATTAAATTAAAACTTTGTGCTTGCACCATAAATTTTAACTTCATAATCAGTTTGTGAAAATGAGTCCTCACAACTAAAAGAGAAACCTTGTTTGCAAGAAATGAAGCAACAATTTTATAATGAGTCCTTGCAACTAAAGGAGAAACCTTGTTTATAAGAAGTGAAGCAACAATTTCATTCTCCTAGAATTGAAACATTCAATGCCTACAAGGAAAAAAATCAAGATCAATGATTCCTTAGTTTGATGGAATTTAATGGATTTAAAGTGTGATGTTCTAGAATTTAACCATTCAATTCCTATAGGTAAAGACATTTAAGATCAATCACTCCTTTATTTCATGGAATTCAATGGATTTAGAGTGTGTTTTCATAATGTCATTATGATCGTGGTGCATACACCATTTTTAACTCCATAAATAGTTTATATGAATGATTCCTTGCAACAAAAGTAGAAATTTAGATAGTAAGAAATGAAGACATAGTTTCATCCAATAGAAAATTCTCCTAAGCATGCTATGTTTACCCTTACCTTAGTTCCTTTGTGAATCCATTACATTTTGCAAGGGTAAGGATGCTCCTTAGTTTTCAGGCTTAGCTTCTCCATTATCTTTGTTGTTACCACATTAGAAGTGTTTCCACTATCAATAATGAGGTTGAAGTTCCTGATTTCTCCCTAAAATCTACTAGTTTGTGATACTGAGAGGGGGGTGAATCAGTATCACCACAATTCACAATTCGCAGGTAAGTGAATAACTTTAACCTCTTCTTAAAAGTGAACTCTTTCTCAGACTCCACTAAGGTAGATCTATTGCTACCTACTAATCACAATAGTCCCCAAAGTCACCTTGCCTAATAGACAATTTGAATGTTCTTGTTTAGGCCTTCGTTAGGTTATGAGTTGGCTGATATTTTAGCTACGTTCACAATTCAATTCAAAACACAGAATGTAAAGCAAATTAAGGATATACGAGATTTACGTGGTTCTGTCAATGTGACGTACATCCACGGTGGTAGGGACTCTCCCTTATCGAGACCATCCACTATACTTGAGAATTCCAGTTACAATGGATGTCTTAATTCTCTACTCTTTTCACTATTACAAATACTAAGCAAGTACAATACAAAGAGTGTCACTTACTGTGTCTACCCTTCTTCTACCTTGTCTTGCCTCTGTTGAATTGAAAGGTTGCTCCACTGCTGCTTAGAAGTTCACCGCGACGCTCTTTAACCTCTCTTGAAGAAATCTGGAAATACGTTGAGTTCTTTCCAATACTTCGCCGAATTCCTTCTCTAGGTTGTCTCACACTGCTCTTGCTTTCACCGTCTCGGTCTCAACCGTCTCCTTGTCTCACGGCTCGCCTCACGTTTCCCTTTTTTTTTTTTTGGTCCAGGCCCTGTTCTGCCGGATCTCTCACCGTCGACTGGATCTCTTTCAGCCGGATCTGTCTCACCGTCTGTCGGATCTGTCTCTCACCGTCTGTCGGATCTGTCACCGTCGACCAGATCCCTGTTCTGCCAGATCTCTCACTGTCGACCAGATCTCCTTCTGCTGGATCTCTCATCATCGACCGGATCTCCTTCTGTGGAGATCTCACCGTCCCAGCCGGCTCTCTCTCACGCCGTCGCCAGATCTCTCTCACGCCGTCGCCGGATCTCCTCTGTCCCAGCCGGATCTCCTTCTGCTGTCGCCAGATCTCCTCTGTCCCAGCCAGATCTCCTTCTACTGTCGCCAGATCTCCTCTGTCCCAGCCAGATCTGTCACCGTCCCAGCCGGATCTCCTTCTGTTGTCACCAGATCTCCTCTGTCCTAGCCGGATCTGTTACCGTCTGCCGACTGCTGGTGTGCCAATCTACTCAGTTGCCAACTGGTGGTGTGCTGTTACTCACCGGTTTCTCTCTCTTGCCAGTGGTGTTTGTTTTTCCAACCGGCCACTGTTTTGCCGTGTATAATTTTTCTCCCTCTTCCAATGGCTTCTTCTTTGGTCGGCTGGTTGTGTAGGTTTTCTGTCCATTTTGCTCAATTGCCCAACCATCTTTTTGTTGTCTTCTGATGGTCTTTATATACTCTTCCATGAAATCCCAATAGGGCTTACTTACGGTGAATTTACTGTCTTGCCCTTTTCATGTGGCTTTTACGTTCTTACCCCTCCATGTGGCTTTTACCTTCTTACACACTTAAATCTAATTGACAACAATTACAACCTATACAAGGCTATAGGAACAACAATCTCCCCCTTTGTAATTGTTGGCAACACTCATGACAAAAGCCACTATGCAGCAGTTTCAACTCCCCCTAAATATGCACTCCCCCTTTCTTAACAGCTCCTCTCGCACTGTTGCTTCTCTCCCCCTTTGCCAACCAATTACAAATTTGAAAAACTCACAAAGTGAAGATGGAGGATTTACCTAAACTTCAGGCTTAAGGAGGCATTTGCACAGATAGACTCAATCTGTGCTTTTCAAACAGCTTCTTATTAGTGGGTCTTGAAACCAGCTCCCATGTATCATTCTTCTCAATTTGATCCAGCTCCTCATTGATAGCTTTGACCCAAGCTTGGTCTTGAATAGCCTCTTCAACAGATTTAGGTTCAACTTATGAGAGTAGAGCAGTAGCTCCCACCATTCTTCTTCTTGTTGTAACTCCTGCTGATGGGTCACCTATGATCTAATCTCCTCGATGAGTACTGGTCCATGTTTTCTTTATCCTTCTTCCTTGCACTGTCTTAGTTGTAAGAGGATCTCTTTCTTCATTTTCAGAATCACTCTTCTCCGAGTCTAAACTTACTTCTTATTCCTTTTCTTCAGATTGGTCTGATTCTTCATCTACATTGAAGTCATCTTCTTCATTGTCCTCAGCTTCTTCATTCTGCATTGTTTTTCAGTTCTCATCTATTCTTACATCACTGGAAGTGATCATTTTTCCCAACTTATGCAGGAAAACTCTGTAACCTTTTGTCTTTCCTG
The DNA here is from genome assembly GCA_037832385.1 of Rhizophora apiculata. Taxonomy (NCBI): domain Eukaryota; kingdom Viridiplantae; phylum Streptophyta; class Magnoliopsida; order Malpighiales; family Rhizophoraceae; genus Rhizophora; species Rhizophora apiculata. The sequence goes on from CM075425.1 coordinate 7,969,786, forward strand.
AGTATCCCACAAAGATGCCTTCATCAGACCTAGCGTTGAATTTTCCCAAGTTTTGCTCCTTATTCTTCACAAAACATGGGCTACCAAAGACTCTGAGATACTTGGCTATTGTCTTCTTCCCACTCCATAGCTCATATGGAGTCTTATCAGTATTGGACCTTAATAGAACTCTGTTCAGTAGGTGCACGGCTGTAAATGTTGCTTCTGTCCAAAATCTTGTGTGAAGCTTAGATTCCAGCAGTAGAGTTCTTGCCATTTCAACCACAGCTCTATTCTTCCTCTCTACCACCCCGTTCTGTTGAGGTGTTCTTGCTGCTGCCATCTGATGGTGAATTCCATGCTTTTCAAGGTAATCTTCAAAAGCTCCATTTGTGAATTCAATGCCTTGATCTGACCTCAATACTTTGATCTTCTTTCCACTCTCATTCTTAGTCAATCTTCTGTATCTCTTGAAGCATTTCAAAACTTTTGACTTGTGTTTGAGGTGCATGATGTAGGTCCTTCTGGAATAATCATCGACAAATAAGATGAAGTACCTTTCACCATTCAACCCTTTTGTTCTCATCGGCTCACACAAATCAGTATGCACAATGTCAAGCACTGCTTCAGAACTGAACTCTTTGGTCTTATACTGCTTTCTGACATGTTTTCCTTTAGAGCATGCTGAGCAAACATACTCTCTCTCTCTCCCGAGGTTGGGAATATCTCTGATTGTATGAGTAGTGGTCAACTTCCTCATGTTCTTCTGTGACAGGTGTCCCAGCCTCCTATGCCTCTGTTGAATTGAAAGGCTACTCCACTGCCGCTTAGAAGTTCACTGCAATGCTCTTTAACCTCTCTTGAAGAAATCTAGAAATACGTTGAGTTCTTTTCGATGCTTTGCCGAATTCCTTCTCTAGGTTGTCTCACATAGCTCCTGCTTTGACCGTCTCACGGTCTCACCCGTCTCCTTGTCTCACGGCTCGCCTCACGGTTTCTGTTTTTCGTCCAGCCCTTATTCTGCCAGATATGTCACCGTCAACCAGACCCATGTTCTGCCGGATCTCTCACCGTCGACCAGACCCCTGTTCTGTCGGATCTCTCACCGTCCCAGCCGGCTCTCTCTCACGCCGTCGCCGGATCTCCTCTGTCCCAGCCGAATCTCTCTCACGCCGTCGCCGGATCTCCTCTGTCCCAGCTAGATCTCTCTCACGCCGTCGGCCAGATCTCTCTCACACCGTTGCTGGATCTCTTTCTGTCCCAGCCGGATCTGTCTCGCCGTCTGCCGGATCTGTCTCGCCGTCTGCCGGATCTGTCTCACCGTCTGCCGGATCTGTCACACTGTTTGCCAGATCTATCTCCGTTGACCGCTGGTGTACTGGTGGTGTGCCGATCTGCTCACTTGCCGACTGTTGGTGTGCCAGTGGTGTGCCAATCTGCTCAGTTGCTGACTGCTGGTGTGCCGGTGGTGTGCCTTTCTCACGGGTTTCTCTCTCTTACTGGTGGTGTGCGTAAGTTTTCTATCTGTTTTTCTTAATAGCAGATATGTCTATTTTTGTTGTTTTCTGATGGCCTTTATATACTCTTACATGAAACCCAAGGACTTAATTGTGGTGAATTTACTGTCTTGCCCTTTCATGTGGCTTTCACATTCTTGCACACTTAAACTTAGTTGACAACAATTACAACCCATACAAGACTGTAGGAACAACAATGAGAATGAGTCCTTGTGACTAAAGGAGAAATTGAAATCTTGTTAGGAAGAAATGATGAGACAATTTCATTCTCCTAAAATTGAACTGTTTTATACCTACAAGGAAAGAAAATTAAGATTAATATCTTTATTTGTTGGAATTTATCCCAATATGTCATTTTAGGATTTTTTTTTTCTTTTGCATATGATGCACTACCTTAATAAAGAAATTAATTATAAGGGTATTTAAGCCAAATTAGTTGAAAGATTATGAACTTTGAATTTATATATGTCTCTAGTATAAAGAGATATACTTACTTCAAAAAAATATTAAGCGAACAAAAAATTTTATTTTTTCTATTCAAGTGGAGATTGCTTATAAGCATTGATGATGATGCAAGAGCATCTCATGAGAAAAACCTAGAATTAATCCAAGACCTGGCCCAAGTACAAAAAAAAAGGCTCATTTTGTTATTAGGAGAACAAAATGCATGTCAAACTTGTTACAATTATTGGACTGTTAGTCCAAGCCCAATGACAGTTCATGAGTAGTCATTTGAAAGCTTTGAATGTCTAGTTTTGCATGAATCAAGAACATTAAGAGTTAAGTTTTGCTTTATCATCCACCAAGATAGTCAAAAGTCTAGATTGGCATTTAATGGCTAATTAAGCGGATGGTTAATATGAAAATACTAAGTTATTGCTCCATTTTCCATTGCTTAAGGGGATGTTCCAAAGCATTTAATTTATAATTTTCTCTTGTATTTGTGGAGGAGACTTTTGGGATTAATTAAACTTTACCTTAAAGAATTTAAAGAGCTTTCTTTTTATGTTTTGTGTCTCTATGGTGGATTCCATTAAGTAGTGACTTAACCTTAACATTTTTGTATCACTTAAGTGGATTTCTTAAGAGTGGTGAGTATAACCCACCCTGTATCTCTACAGTGGCAGAGTTTCTCCCGTATCCTTGGAGTGAAAGTTAGAATCGAATCCTTTTCCCATATCAAGTTTAGTATCAGGGCCATGGTTTTTATGGCTCATTGTGGACAACATATTGCAACTCAATATAGAGATAATAATGATTTTGAGATGGACAAATTGAGGAGACTTCCTAAACTCCAATAGCACTTCAATCATTATGAAGGAATGCATGATCATGATGATGATTCTTTTGATGCGTCACATAAGAACCTATTTTTTGATGATTATCAAGAATCAAGTAATAGCTCCTCTTCTCATTGCTCTTTTATGAGAAGGAATCATTCCAACTTCAGAAACTTTGACATGAAGAATGAAATTCCCAAGGTTAAAGGAAAAATGCAACCTAATGAGTTTCTTAATTGGCTGAATACTATTAAAAGTATTTTTTGAGTGTTTTGAATTTATTGAGGATAGGAAGGTGAGTTGGTGGCCTTAAAACTAAGGAAGTATGCCTCTTTATGGTGGGAGAATTTGAAGAAACAAAAAGTTCAAGAGGGAAGAAGAAAAATGGGAACATGGGAGAAAATGAAGAAGGAATTGAAAGGGAGATTTCTACCTGATGATTATTGAATGGAGATGTTCACAAAAATTCATTCTCTTGAGCAACAACCAAAAATGAGTGTAAAGGAATATATTGTGGAGTTTGAACAACTCATGATGAAGGGTGATGTGGTTGAACCAGAAGAGCAAGCTATTGCTTAATCAGAGGCTTGGAAAAGAGAGATTGGTGATGCTGCTCAATTGCAATCATATTGGTCTTTCAATGATGTAAGAAAGCTTACTTTGACTATTAAAAAGCAAAGGAAGGAGGTTCAAAAGGTTACTTGAAAAGCATACACTAGAACTTTTCCTTTAAACTGAAGCAATGGCTTGAATTCAAGGTCATACTCTTCAACCAAGTCTTTTGGTGACAAACAAGCTAGTTCTTCCAATGATAGCTCAAAAAGATGCTTTAAATGCCAAGACTATGGGCATATTGCTTCTAAATGCCCAAAACACAGAGTTGTGACATTGATGGAGGAAGATGTTAAAGAGGATGAGGAAGAGCTAAGAGTCCCTCTTTACCATGAAGAAGTTATCTATGATGATGAGGGAGAAATGCTTATGATTCAGAGAAGTTTGAATGTCACTCCTAAGCAAGATGAAAATGAGCAGTTATGGGAAAGCATCTTTCATACTAGGTTGTGTGACCTCATTATTGATAGTAAAAGCACTTCTAAGGTCGTAGCAACAAAGATGGTGGAGAAACTAAGATTGAAAACTAAAGAGCTTCCTTGCCCTTACAAAATGTAATGGATTCACAAAACATACTTATAAAATTTTCTATTGGGCAAAACTATAGAGATTAATTCTAATGTGATCTTGCTCCCATGGATGTTAGTCATTTCCTATTAGGTAGACCATTGTTATATGCTATGAAAGTACTTAATGATGGCTACAAAAGCACTTACTCATTTGTGAAAGCTGGTGTTAGAATTGTTTTAGTTCCAATGAAACCAAATCATGTTCTTAAGTTTACAAAAGGGGAGGGGAATACTTTACATTTTGGTAATTTGATTGAAAAGATGATTTTAGAAGATAATGAGGTGTATGCTGTTGTACTTATGGAAGAATCAATTGCTCAATCAAGGGAACATAATCCATTAGTTCAGCCTCTATTAGAAGAATTTGTAGATGTTGTACCAAAAGAAACACCCCATGGCCTACCTTTAACAACCAACATTCAGCACCAAATTGACCTCCTTACAAGCTCTATCATCTCAAACAAAGTGGCTTATTGCATGAATCCTAAAGAACTTGAAGAATTGTTGCAGCAAGTTGAGGATTTGATAATCAAGGGATATGTGAGAGAAAGCATGAGTCCAAGTGCTTTTCTAGTCCTTTTAGTACCCAAGAAGGATTGATTTTAGCATATATGCATAAATAGTAGAGTCATTAATAGAGTTACTATCAAGTACATGTTTTCCATTCATAAGTAGTCATTTGAAAGCTCTAGATGTGCAGTTTCACATGAAACAAGAACATTAAGAGTCAAATTTTTTAATGATAGCAATCTGGGTAGCCCACAATCACAATTAGCATTTGATGGGTAGTTAAGTAGATGGTTAGTATGAAAATACTAAATTATTGCTCCATTTTATTACACTTAGGGGGATGTTCCAAAGCCTTTTATTTATAGTTTTCCCTTCATTTTATTGAGGAGACTTTTAGGATTAATTAAACTCTTACCTTAAGGAATTTAAGGAGTTTTCTTCTAAATTTTGTATCTTTATGGTGGATTTCATTGAGTGGTGATTGAACCCTAGTATTTATGTATCTCTTAAGTAAATTCCTTAAGAGTGGTGATTGAAACCAGCCCTGTATCTCTAAGGTGATGAAGTTTCTCCTATATCCTTAGAGAGAAAGTTACAATCAAATTGCTTTCCCATATTAATCTACAAGAGAAAATTTCTTCTCCCATTATTAAAGGTAAGTACAGGAAATAAAGAAAATGATAGAATCACTAATATATTTAGAAATTCCTACTGCCTTATGGAATATGAAAGAACATATTGTTGAACTACCATATGAGCTAGACTTTCATGAAAGTCAAATTTCAATAAAGCTAGACCCATTGCTATAGGCCCTTGGCATTTAGAAATATATAAAATAAAGATACATGAACCCCTTAAGAAAGGATTTATTTGATAAAGTACAAGTCCTTGGAGTTGTCTTGCATTTTATGTGGAAAATAATGTAGAATTGGAATGAGGTGTTCCTAGATTAGTTATTAACTATAAGCCTTTAAATAAGGCATTACAATGGATTAGGTATCCTAGACCTAATTAGCTTAATCAACTTTATGAAACCAAGATATTTTCAAAATCTGATATGCAATTTGGTTATTGGCAAATCTAGATTAGTGAGAAAGATAGATATAAAACAACATTTACAACTACTTTTGAGTGTTAGGAATGGAACATCATGCCTTTTGGTTTAAAAAATACTCTTTCTAAATTTCAAAAGATAATGAAATATTTAATGCGTATTTTGCGTTTATGATTATTTATATCAATGATGTGTTGGTTTTTTCTAATACCATTAAACAACATTTTAAACATCTATAATTATTCATTAATGTAATGAAAAGGGTAGGATTTGCTACTTTGGCAAGAAAAATGAAGATATTTCAAAGTAGGATTTATTTCCTTGGTCACTTCTTAGAAAATGGTTCTATTATTCCTATTGATATATCATTTGAGTTTGTCTTAAAGTTTCTTAACAAAATTCGAGGCCAACAACAATTACAAAGATAAAATCTAGTGTTAAAGAACTCCCTTGTTTGGCTATACCCCATCCTAATACCTTTAAAATCATTGAGAAAAATGCATCTAACAAAGTTTATGGTAGTATCCTTAGGCAACACTTATACTTTAAAAAACAACTACTTCACTTCACCTTTGGATTATGGAAAAGCACTAGAGTTAATTACTCTATGATTAAAAAAGAAATTCTTTTTATAATATTATACATTCAAAAGTTTGAAAGTGATTTATTACATCTAACATTTCTTTTAAGAATTGATTGCAAAACTATAAAATATGTTTTTACTAATGATATTAAGAACATAGTATCAAAACAAATCTTTACTAGATGGAAGGAATATTATTTGCTTTTGATTTTGACATTGAGTTTATATGAGGAAATTTCAATTCACTTCCTATTTTCTAACTTGCGAATATTTTTTAGGAAAGTTTTATGAACAAATGCCCACTCATATAGGGGTTGCAATCACTAGTAAATTTGTTTATTTCACTAGCAAAAAATGCATCAAAAAATTCAAATTTTGAAGTTGATAAAACTCGTGATGACACATATCAACATGTTCTAGACAATGAGTTAACTTGTCTATTAATTCCAATATATGTGGGTTATTTTTGTCCTCTTAAGAATGATTATGCTTAGCTTCTACATAATGAGGTAACACGCATTTATCGTAATGTTGAAATCTATCCTCATATTTGTCATAAAAATTGTTTATATTATCAATAAATTATATATGAGATAAGATTTATGGTTGTTGAACCCATCGAAAGGGGTTTTGAAACTTTTTAAATTCACTTTATGATATTTATACAATTTAAGAAATAATTTGAAAATTCAAAAACAACATTTTTTTTTTTGGAATACAATACTTTATATTTTAGTTTTTACTTAAATTAAAGTAAATATTATTCAAATTTATGATATTTTATTACAATTTCTATAATTTTTATAAAAAGTTACTCTAAATTTACTAAAAATTTAATAAACTCTATTTGAATAAAAAATAAACAATTTAATTAATTATATTTTTTAATCTAACCATTATTCAAATTTAAATTTTTACATGATTTAACCAATTGAATTAATAATTTAATTAAGATTCTTAAAAAGTTAAAAATAATATTTTTAAATATAAAATCTTAAATTTTAATATTTATTTAAATCACCTAAATGTTATTAAAATTTACAATATTTTATAAAAATTTCTACAATTTCTTTAAAAAATTGCTCTAAATTCACCCAAAAATAGTTACAATAAACTATATTTTAATGAAAAACAACTAATTTGAGTAATTTATTTTCTATTCTAACTTTTATTCAAATTTAACGTCTTCTTATATAATTTATGTAATTTAAATATTATGTTATTCAACATTTATGAAAGAAAATGTTATTTTTTAATACAAAATTTAAGATTTTAGTAATTACATAAATCAATATAAATGTTATTTACATTTAAAAAATTTTATTATAATTTCTACAATTTCAATAAAAGGTTATTTGAATTTCATCAACAAGTAAAATAAATTATATTTGTATAAAAAAATAATCGATTTAAATAATTATATTTTTTACTTAAACCATTATTTAAATTTAAATTCTTATTATATAATTTGTATATTTTAAATAGCAAGTTAGTGTACATTTATGAAAAATAAAATAATTATATTTTTGAATATAAAACTCTAAATTTTAATAGTAACATAAATTAAAATAAATATTATTGAAATTTATAAACTTTTATTATAATTTATATAATTTTAATAAAAAGTTACTATAAATTCACCTAAAAGTAAAATATATCTTATTTAAAAAAAAAAAAAAACACTGCTTGGAGTAATTCATTTTCTATTTTAACTATTATTCAAATTTAACGACTTTTAATATAATTTATATAATTTAATTATTAAATTACTTAACAGTCATTAAAAAGTAAAAAATGTCACTTTTGAATACAAATTTATAAATTTTAGTAACTATATAAATCAATTCAAATGTTAATTAAATTTAAAATTTTTACTTTAATGTTTGCAATTTTAGTTCAAAGATGCACCAAATTTACCAAAAAATAAAATATATTATATTTGAATAAAAAATAATTAATTTAAGTAAATGTAGTTTTTATTTTAACATTTATTCAAATATAAATTTTTTTTATATTATTTATACAATTTAAGTAATATATTAGTCAATATTCATAAAAATTAAAAAAATGACATTTTTAATACAAATTCTCAAATTTTGGTTTCCACTTAAATCAAATAAAAGATTATTTAAATTTATAAATTTTTTATTGTAATTTCTGTAATTTCATTAAAAAATTACTCTAAATTCACGAAAAGATTTGAGAATGAATTCATACTACTAAAGTTGTATTAATGTGCTTGATGCAAGGAATCTAATGTTTGGCATAGATACAAAAATTTATTTAGTATGATTTTGTATGAATAACTCAAAATGAAAGGAGTTGCCTTCTTAACAAGAAATGAAGTGATAATCTAATCTTTCATGTGATGAACCACTCCAACCATGTATAAAAATCTAATCAAGATTAAGGACCTCTAAGTTTGGTGGATTTCAATTGATTTATTTAGACTACAAAAATTGTACTTTTGACCATAGCAAGGAATCTAATGTTTGGTGTAGATACAAAATTTAATTTCACAATCATTTTGTCTAAAAGTGTCTTTGAAATTGAAAGAGAAGCCATATTAGCATGAAATGAAGTATAGGTCATACCCTTTAAGATTGAACCTTTCAATTCTTGGAAGAATAGCTAATCAAGATCAATGAGTCCTTTGTTTGATAGACTTGAATGGATAGATTGCCAAAGGTGTATTCATGTGCATGTCACAAAGAATCTAATGTTTGGTGTTGACAAAATCATTCATTTCATGATCATTTGTCTTAATGAGTCTTAGCAACAAAAGGAGAAAACTTGCTAGCATGAAATGAAGTGGTGGTCTCATCTTTTACATAATTAACCATTCAAACCATACTAAAAAAGTTAATCAAGATCATTAACTACTTTGGTGCCTAGAATTCATTTAATTAAGTCTACCAAAGATATATTGATGTGGTTGTCACAATGAGTCTAAAATTTAGTGTAAAAAAGAGTTAATTTCATGTTTGTTTTGTATGGATGAGCCTTGAAACAAAAAGAGAAGCATTGCTAGTAAAGAATGAAGAGACAATATGATCTTTCAAATAATGAATCATTTGAACCATGTTAGAAAACATAATCAAGATCAATAACTTTTAGGTAATGAAACATTCAAACCATGTTAAGAAAAAGTGTGATTGGTCTAGATTACCTTTTCTTAGACACTCAATGAGTGTTTTAATTACTAAATAATGGAATTATATCTCCATTTCTAACCCACAAGGCTCCTTTCCTCATTGCAAAGACTCATTTAAACAAAATGTTGGTGACATTAGCTTTTATGTCTACATAAAACAATATATTCATTGGAACAAGCACATTTGCAAACCTTTGATGCTCTAAACCTATTGAATTCTATTGCACACCTTGGGTACTTTGAACCCATTGGATGGTTTAATTCTTAAACAATGAGAATGCCTCTTCATTTTTAATAACAAGACTTCTCATTTTGTTGCAAGGATTCATTTGCACAAAATCATCTCATAATTAACTTTTTGTCAACTCCAAACATTATATTTTTTGTAACAAGCTCATTTGTACATCTTTGATACTCTAAATCCAATAAATTTCATTTAAAAAAAGGTGTGGTTGGCCTATATTACCTTTTTTATGCATATTGAGTGTTTTAATTGGTGAATAATGAGATAGTCTCTTCATTTCTAATCAATAGGGCTTTTTCCTTTGTTGCAAGGATTGATTTACACAAAATGATGGTGAAATTAACTTTTATACCTACACAAAACATTATGTTCATTGGAACAAGTTTAATTTCACACCCTTAGGACAATAAACCCATTGAATTCCATCAAGTAAATGAGCCATTGATCTAGATTATCTTCCCTTAACAATGAGACTATCTCTCCATTTTTTATAACAAGACTTTTCTTTTTGTGACATGGACTTATTCACATAAAAAATGATCTCATAATTAAATTTTGTGTCATCAAACATTATATTCATTGCCAATTAAATTTTGTGTCATCAAACATTATATTCATTGCCAATTAAATTTTGTGTCATCAAACATTATATTCATTGCCACAAGCTTGTTTGTACCTCTTTGGTACTTTAAATTGATTAAGCTCCATCAAAAAAAGGTTTGATTAGATTGCCCTTTCTTATATGTATTAAGTCTTTCAATTGTTGAATAATGAGACCATCTCTTCATTTCTAATTAAAAAGACTCCTTCCTTTGTTTTAAGGACTCATTTATGCAAAATGATGGTAAAATTAACTCTTGTGTCCACATAAAACATTATATTTAATGGAACAAGCGTGTTTGGACACTGACAAATTCGACTGTCATGTCGGTCAAATTAATTCTTAGGGTGGCTTGAAGGCTTGTAGTTAGTGGCAAGGCCCTAGTTGTCTCCCAATGAACCAATGTAGTTTTTTGACTATATAATAGAGACTAACTCTAGTAATTCTTGAACCTTGATGACCTATCCTTGATTCCTAAGGATATAGGAATGTATGTCTAGTTGGTTAGCCTTAATCCTAGCCGAGATCTCGCACTAGACAACTTTGCACTCCCTAAAATCTTTAGACGATCACCTAGATTCGACTAACTATAACTCATAAAAACCCACTATCGTGCAATTATCATGCAATCTAACTAGCTTAAGCACTGGAGTTTACTAACCTAAGTAGCACATCTGCCCCTCAATCTCATCCTAAGCATGACTCGAGTCTTTGATCGGTAGCTCTCAAGACAATCCTCAACTCACCCAAAACCAATCGATATCATCACCTAAGGAATCCTATTAAGTGACCAAATGAGAATAAGGCTAGAATGAGAAAACCAGAATGCATTCATTCAATGATAGAACATGATTTCCAGGCACATGAGTTCAAGAACCCTAGAGTTGAAATGATTTACACAATCATGGAACAAAGGAAAAGAAATGCAAAAATGAGAAGAATTTGTTTTTTTCATCTGTTCTCCCCCCCCTCTTTATCTATGTTCATTCACCCCTCTTTATCTTCCTTATACTTAATGCTCCTTTGGCCATTCGTGCTTGCCTCTTCATCTTCCTTGCACTTCAATGCTCCTTTGGCCGTTCATGCTTGCCTCTTCAACTTCCTACCTTCTTGAATGGATTATTCCTCAACTTGGACATTAATCCCAAGTGGTTTGGACATGATTCCAGGCCTTAAATTCGGATAGTGGAGTATCATGGCCCAAAACATACAAATTAGCCCAATTTCCAGCTCCATGGAGGCTTGCTGAACTTCACCTGTGCATAACTCCATTCAGATGGCCTTATCTTCTTCTGTTTCCCTCACGAGAGTTGTAGCTCTTCGAGTTAGCTTTCCAAGGACTCAAATGTGGCAGCTAAACTCCTTCCCGTTTATGAGATATGGCTAAAAAACTAAGCAGTGCGTGGCTGATCTGCTCTGTCCAGCGCCCCTCTTGTGATCAGAGTTCAATATTTTGCCTTGTCCAATTGGTTCAGAATTTGCTTGTGATTTCTTAGTGAAAGTCATAGCTCAGTCTCTTAGCTATCCATAGAAATTGGTTTTGTTAAAAGAAACCTCCTATAACATAAGAAATAATCAAAGTACCCAAACTGTGCAAAAAATTGAATTTTGCCAGATTTTTCTGATAATTAGGCATATGGACAACTAAGTGAGAAGCCAATCAAATTACATCATCTAGACTATCAAACATGTATAAAATATTAAGTATAAGGCAAAATATTATGCAAAACTTGGTTATTATCACTCCCCCACACTTAAATGTTTGCACGTCCTCGACAAAGCAAAAATAAAAATAACTCCAAAGGGTTTCCCAACTTCCTATCCTATAAATGTTATGTCTATGCAAAATGCAACCCTTTCCCAAACATTTCCCACTTTGGATGACTTCCTAGGTCCAAGAATAACTCATCAAAAAACAAACACTCAAACTTGAACCACACCACACATCATGGTTCTCATTCATCCACACCATAAAATTCACATACAAGTTACCATCATATGAGAAACTTTGGCCAAGTGATAGGTCCTTATGGATTCTCTCAATTCTCTCAAGGATTTAGGGATCTGTTTACACTGAAAACACCCTCCATAGATAACCCACACAACCATATGCTTGCAATCATTCTAAATCTCCACCACTTAATATAGGTACAATACAAAAATCAAGAGAACTTCCATAAGTTGTAACAGGGTCATGGGTTGTAATGCATTGGGTAGGTAAGAATGAGGGATGGATGGGCTGCAATGTCATTCCAAGGTAGGGACAATAGAGGAGAGGAATAAAAGATCATTGAAGGAAGAGCTTTTAACCTAAAGGTAAAGGTTTCCCACATTGCAAACAATATCAAACAAATCACTCATCCTGCTCAACTCTTCCAATCATTCTAATTTTCCTTTTCGTTTCCTACCGAAAACATACCCAAATGACAATTCTTAGTTGGGTTCTCATGATTTTTGTTTTCTTTTTTTTAGATGAATGCTTACTTTTTTTTTTTTGACTTTTTATATTTAACATGCCCCACACAATTGCAATCCCTCCCCCACACTTAAATCATGCTTGTCCTCAAGCATATGAAAGGGAGTCCCCCACACTTAAATCAAAAGCTCTTTTTACAATATCTAAGGTGTTAATCGTGAATGTGTAATGGTTAAGAACAAACAAGCTTAAGGCTTAATAGGGCTAACAATGGTCATAATTTATAAGGGGTGGTTTATTTAGCCCAAACTCAAGAAGAAAAAGATGCCTTTATCATTTTCATGCATACAAATGTCAAGTGATTTTGATAAAAGAATAAGAGCAAGTTCTAGTGTGCAAAGTTCTTAGGAATGGACCCTTATGAAAAAATGATGAGAATGGCATGTGATATAATCCATTCAATTAAGCTTAAATATCCTCTCCCAGTTTCCATCTATCAATGTGGCCGAGCAACCCAAAATCTAGCTCCTAGCATGCTTATACCATGATGGAACTCACTCAAACCAATCAATGCCATGGAATATAAGTATGCCATTTGTTGTTTAATAGTTTTTCATTGGCCTAAGTCATCAGCTATCATGGCAACTATCCAAGAAATTTTATTCATGAATATAAATGAAACTACCATGCAACTATCCTTATTTGATGCAAACAAACATTACAACTAAAAGAAAATGATGGGATTAAAAAGCTTATCAAGGTGCTAGGTAGTGTGCATCTAGCAAATGTAATTCCTCTCCTGGTGGTTCTTCATGGCTAAGTGCTTCATGGAAGTACTTGAGCCTATGGCCATTGACTGTGAACCTTCTCTTTGATGCTAGTTCTTCCACCTGCACAGTACCATAAGGATACACATGAGTAACTAGAAAAGGTCCTTCCCAATGAGAACATAACTTACCTAGCATGAACTTAAGCTTTGAGTTGTAAAGAAGAACTTGTTACCCGAGCTTAAATGTCTTGCAGTGAATCATTTGGTCATGCAACCACTTTGTCCTCTCCATATAAATCCAAATATTTTTGTAAGCCTCCATTTAGACCTCCTCAAGCTCTTGAAGTTATAGCTTCCTTTCAACTCCTACTTAGACTAGATCCAAGTTACAACGCTTAACCGCCTAATATGCTTTACATTTGATTTCCACCCACAAGTGACATGCTTTCCCATAAACTATTTGGTATAAGGACATATCAATTAGGGTTTTGTAGGTAGTGTGGTATGCCTATAATGCTTCCTCTAGCCGTGCACTTCAATCCTTCCAGTTTGGTTGAACCATTTTTTCGAGTATGCTCTCGATTTCTCGATTAGAAACCTCGGCTTGGCCATTTGTCTGTAGGTGATATGGGTGGAAATCTTGTGGACTACACCATATTTTTTCAACAAGGATTCTACTTGTTGGTTACAAAAATGGGATCCCTAATTTGAGATGATAGCTCGTGGAACTCCAAACCTACAAATAATCTATAAATGGACAAAGCTTGCCACTACTTTGGCATCATCAGTTCAGGTAGCCTTAGCTTCTACCCATTTAGAAACATAATCAACTGCCAAAAGAATGTAAATATAAACAAACAAAATTAAGAATGGTCCCACAAAGTCTATACCCCAAACATCAAAAAATTCACAGAATAATAATGGTTGTTGGGTCATCTCTTGCCTACGTGATAAATTCCCAGTTCATTGACATCGGTTACATGTTTTACAAAAAACATGGGCTTTGTGAAATAGAGTTGGCCAATAAAGACCTAAGTCTAGCACTTTCTTGGTTATTTTAAAAGAACCAAAATGGCTGCCACATGTGCTAGAATGATAGAACCTCAAGATAGACTCATGCTCATGCTCAAGCACACATCTCCTAATGATGTTATCACTACAAAATTTCCAAAGGTAAGGATCATCCCAAACATAATATTTGGACTCACTTCGAAGCTTGTCTACTTGATGCTTAGAAAAATCGGAGGGAATCACTCCAACAACTAAGAAGTTAACTAAGTCAACATACCAAGGAGTGTGTTGATGTCGAGACATACCATGGATTTGCAAGAAGTGCTCATATGGGAAGTCATCTTGAATGGGAAGGGGTTTCAGATTCCCTTCAATTTGCCTGAGATGATTAGCCACCAAATTGTTAACTCCACTTCTGTCCTTAACCTTAACATCGAACTCTTGGAGTAATAACATCCATCAGATCATTTATGGCTTTGTGTTAGGCTTTTTCAAGAGGTATTTAAGCGTTGCATGATCAGAGAAAACTACAACTTTAGATTCAAGTAAATAAGATCTAAACTAGTCAAGAGCAAAAACAATAGCCAAAAACTCCTTCTTTGTTATAGTATAGTTAGATTAAGTGACATTTAGTGTGTGGGATGTGTAATGGATGACTCATGGTTACCCATTAAATCTCTGTGCCAAAATAGCTCCCACTGCATTGTTAGATGCATCACACATTAACTCAAATGGTTAAGACCAATCTGAGGCTTGAACAAATGGGAGGGCTATCTTGCTAAAATTCCTTATAAATCTCCAATAAAACCCTGCATGACCAAGAAAAGATCAAACTTCCCGCACACATGTAGGGTAAGATAAACAAGAAATAACTTCAAATTTTGCTAGATCAACTTTAATACCATCCTTAGAAACTACATGTCCTAACACAATTCCTTGCTCAACCATGAGTGACATTTTTCAAATTAAGGACCAAGTTAGTTTCTATGCACCTCTTAAGAACTTGAGAAAATCTTTCTAAACATTCATCAAAAGAGGAGCCATAAATAGTGAAGTCATCCATAAAAACTTCCATGCCTTCCTCCAAGAAATTAGAGAAAATACTTACCGTACAACATTGAAAAGTGCCTAGAGCATTGCACAACCCGAATGGCATCCTCCGGTAGGCATAAGTGCCAAGAGGACATGTGAATGTAGTCTTCTCTTGATCCTCAGGGGCATTGTGAATCTGAAAGTATCCCATAAGACCATCCAAAAAACAAAAGTGAGATTTCCCAGACAATCTTTTAGGGATTTGATCAATAAAAGGTAAAGGGTAATGATCCTTCCATGTTGCTTGGTTGAGTTGCCAATAGTCTATACACACTTGCCAAGAATTTTGCACATGAGTTGGCAACAATTCATTATTCTTAGTCTTGACTACTATAACTGCATATTTCTTAGGCACCACTTAGACTAGACTCACTTAATCACTACTCAAGATTGGATAAATAATTCTAGCTTAGAGCAATTTAGACACTTCTTTCTTCACAACATCAAGAATAAGTGGGTTGAGTCTTCATTGTGGTTGCCTTATGAGTTTGGCTCCTTCTTCAAGGAAAATTCTATGCATGCAAATTGTTGGACTAATCCCCGTAATGTCCCCAAGTGTCCAGCCAATAACCTTCTTGTACTCCCATAAAACTTTAAGCAACCAAGCTTCCTGCAACTCATCAAGGCTCCTAGCAATAATCAATGGAAATTTTCTATTCTCAGCTAGGAATGCATACCTTAGATGCTCTGGAAGAAGCTTTAAATCGAGCTCAGGAGGTTGTACAATGGATGGAAGAAGTCTGATTGACTTGCTTTCAATTGTTTCTAATTAAGCCTTTTCTGTTATTCTTAGTTCTGATCTATCCATTCCCTACTGTTCTGCCAAGTGTGCCACTTGTTCTGTCCTCTCAGGGACTCCTCTAAATGTACATGAAACAAAGATGTTGCATACATCATTCCCAAGTTGTGCACTATGACAAGGAACTAGAGGAGTGGGAGAGAGTGCACTTTCCAAGCTATATTGATCAACTTTGTTTCTGCCACTTCTTTCAAGTTGTTCTGGGTTGAGTGGCACTTCTTTCTTCTATTCAAATTCAACACCTTCTTGGGCTCCTTGTCCCCCAAAAAGGGTCATGTCACAAGTTAGAGAGTCATCACAATGAGCTATCTCTAGGAATTCCTTCTTAAGCTCGAGTTACACTTCCTCCACCAAATCCTCAATGAGCTCAATATGGAATATTGAATGATCCTCTAATGGGTGTTTCATGGCTTCAAGAATGTTAAATTGAACAACTGAGTTGCCAAATTCCATCGATAACACCCTGGAGTGCACATCAATTTTAGTTCGTGCCGTTTTAAGGAATGGTTGACCAAAAATAAGAGGTGAATGGCTGCCTTGTGTCTCACCCTCCATTTCCAAAATGTAAAAGTCAGTAGGGAAGATCAACTTACCAAGTTGGATTAGAACATCCTTGACTATTTTGAGTGGATAGGCATTACTTCTATTAGCCAATTGGATAACCAATTATGTTTGGTCCAAGATTTAGCTTAATAAACATTGAAAGAGGCATAACATTGATTGAAGCTCCAAGATCCAAGGCCTTATCAAAATTTTGGTTACCAATAATGTAGGGAATTATGAAAGTACCAGGATCCTTACATTTTTATGGCAGAGGCTATATAAAAGCCGATACATTTTATCCCATGCTGACCTACTCCCTTCCTTGGATCCTCCACTTATTTATGTACAACTCTTTCAAAAACTTAGCATACCTCGACACTTGCTTGATTGCATCAAGAAGTGGAATGTTGACTTCCACCTTTCGAAACATCTCCAAAACTTCCTTATCCTTTTCCAGTATGTTATCCTTTTTCTAAGACTTCATTCTTTAAGGAAATGGGAGTGGCTCAATGGATTGGTCAGCTATCTCCTTTCCCTTGGTGGTTGGATCTTCCTAGCTCGTCTAGGTCTAGGTCGGGTTTGAAGCAGATGATTGTTTTTTATCCTTCTCTTTCACTGGTCTTGGCTACACGTCCAACACCTTTCTAGACCTTAATTCAATGGCATTTACACCCCCCTTTGGATTGGGGATGGAATGGCTCGGTAATTACCCAAAGACTTGCTGTTGAAGGGCATTCATTGAAGTGGCTAGTTGAGTCATCTGTATCTATAGATCTTGGATGGTTAAGTCAATTTTTTGCTAGAATTGAATATTTTGATTAGCCTATTGCGTGGTGCGAGTCGTTAGCTACTTCATCATATCCTCTAAAGATGACTCGAACCTAGGTACAAGCAGTTGATGTGTCCGGGCCATGCAGTTGCTGTTGGTGCTAACCTTGGCTAAATCTCCAAAGCGGTTGTCTTGGTTGCTCTTGTGATGTCAATCTTGAGTTCCCATACCAAAGGTTGGGATGATGACGCCACCCTAGGTTGTATGTGACTAAGTATGGGTCGTACTGAGGCTGATCTTCCTATTGATATGGCCTTCCTTGATATCCTTCAGCTGCTAGGACTTAATCTTGTGACTCCTCTACCAATGTTGGGCATGATGCAATAGGATGCCCTAAACTTGCATAAATAGCACACACTTGGCTTGTAGGGGCAAGTCGAGAACCCTCTTAACCTAGTTGTTGTTAGTCTATAGCCAATCTCCTTACAAGTGAGGTAAGTTCATCAAGACGGTGCTCCACTTTTTGATGATCTTTTATGTAATTTAAGCAATAAGTTAGTCAACATTTTTGAAAGGTTAAAAAAATAAAAATTTTTGAATATAAACCCCAGAATTTAATAGCAACTAAATCAAATCAAATGTTATTCAATTCTATAATCTTTTATTATAATTTTTATAATTTTAATAAAAGGTTATTGTAAATTTACAAAAAAGATAAATAGTTCTTATCAGAATAAAAAATGACTGATTTGAGTAATTCATTTTCTATTTTAACTATTATTCAAATTTTATATCCTTTTACACAATTAATGCAATTTAAGTATTAGTTACTCAACATTCAAAAAAAAGTAAAAAAGAAAATGTTTGAACAAAAAATTCAAGATTTTAAAAATTATATAAATTAATCCAAATGTTGTCAAAATTTTAAATCTTTTACTCTAATTTTTGCAATTTTACGAAAATGTTACTATGAATTTAATAGCCAATTTAAGTAATTACATTTTTTATTCTAATAGTTATTTTAATTCCATAAATTATATAAAAGGATATTAAGTTTGAATAATGGATAGAACAAAAAATGAATTGCATAAATTAGCTGTTTTTCTTGTGAAATAGGGTTTATTTTATTTTTTGATAAATTTCAAATAACCTTTTTACTAAAAATGGATAAATTACAATAAAAAATTATAAATTTGAATACGATTTGGTTTGATTTAACTAATTACTAAAATATGGGATTTTGTATTTAAAAATATCATTTTTTTACTTTTCATGAATATTGATTAAAAAATTTAAATTTAAATAATGGTTAAAATAAAAAATGTCATGTTTTTTAATCAAATAAGATCTATTTTATGTTTTATTGAATTTAGACTAACCATTTATTGAAATTGCAAAAATTATAATAAAAGATTATAAATTTGAATAATATTTGGTTTAATTTATATTGCTATCAAAATTTGAGGTTTTGTATTCAAAAATGCTTTTTTTTAACTTTTCTTGAATATTGACTAACTTGTTATATAAATTGTGTAAATATCATAAAAAGAGTTTAAATTTGAATAATGGTTAGAATAAAAATGCAATTAAATCAATCAATTATTTTTTATTCTAATATGGTTTATTTTATTCTTTGATGAATTTAGAGTAAACTATTATTGCAATTGCAATGATTACAATAAAAGATTAAAATTTTGAATAATATTTGGTTTGATTTAAATATAAATTAAAATTTGAGGTTTTGTATTCAAAAATAGCATTTTTTTTATTTTCATGAATGTTGACTATCTTATTACATAAATTGCATAAATAATATAAAGAATTTAAATTTGAATAATGGTTAAAATTAAAAATACAATTACACAAATTGATTATTTTTTATTCAAGTAAGATCTATTTTACTTTCTACTAAATTTAGTTTAACTTTTTATTGAAATTGTAAAAATTACAATAAAAGATTGAAAATTTGAATAAATTTTGGTTTGATTTAAGTTATTAGAAAAATTTTGGGTTTTGTATTCAAAAATGTCATTTTTTTACTCTTCATGAATGTTAACTAACTTATTACTTAACTTATATAAATAATAAAAAAAAATAATTTGAGTAATGATTAAAATAAAAAAATGTTATTAATTTAAATTATCTTTTTTTATTCAAATAGAGTTTATTTTACTTATTGGTAAATTTAGAATGACTTTGACTAAAATTGCAGAAATTATAGTAACATATTCTAATGTTTAATAACATTTGTTTTAATTTAAATAGAAACTAAAATATGAGATTTTATATTAAAAAAATTTCATTTTTTAATTTTTTATGAATGTTGACTAATTTGTTATTTAAATTAAATAAGTAACATAAAATGAAATTAAATTTGATTAACAATTAAAATAAAATAATGCAATTACTCAAACCAATCATTTTTTATTTAAATATGATCTAATTTAATTTTTGGTGAAATTTGAGTAACCTTTTATTGAAATTGTTAAAATTATGTTAAAAAATTTTAAATTCAAATAACATTTAATTGATTTATATTATTACTAAAATTTTGAGTTTTACATTCAAAAATACTATTTTTTTACTTTTATATGAAAATTGAGTATTATAATACTTATATTATGTAAATTAAGTAAAAAAATATTAATTTTTATTAATGGTTATAATAAAAAGTGAATTAGTCAAGTTGGTCAATTTTCATTCAAATAGGGCCTTTTTTTTGGTGAATTTAGAGTAACTTTTTACACTAAAAGTGCAAAATTTCTAATAAAAAATTATAAAATTAAATAATATTTGATTTGATTCAAATAGCTACTAAAATTTGAGGTTTTGTATTCAAAAATTTCATTTCTTAATTTCATGAATATTGACTAACTTATTATTTCAATTGCATAAATTGTATAAAAATTTTAAATTTAAATAATAATTAGAATAAAAAATTTAATTACTTAAATTGGTCATTTTTTAATTAAATATGGATTATTTTACTTTTTGGTGAATTTAGAGTAATCATTTGGTAAAATTGTAAAAAGTACAATAAAAAATTGTAAATTTGAATAAAATTTGGTTTGATTTGAGTAGAAATGAAAATTTAGAGTTTTGTATTCGAAAGTGTCATTTCTTAATTTTTGTTATTTTTGGATTACTTGTTATTTAAATTTTGTAAATAATATAAAAAAATTAAAATTTAAATAATAGTTAGTTACTCAAATTGGTCATTTTTTATTCAAAGAAATTTTATTTTATCTTTTGTAAAATTTAGAATAATATTTTACAAAAATTACATAAATTACAATGAAATATTGTAAATTTTAATGGCATTTAGTTTTGTATTTTAAAAATGTTTTTATTTTTGACATTTTATGAATGTTGAGCAAACAAATTTTTACATTGAATAAATTATGTGAAGAAATGTTAATTTTGTATAATGGTTAGAATAAAAAATAAATTATTTAAATCATTCTTTTTTTAAACAAATACGGTATATTTTATTTTTTTTGTACATTTGAGTAAGTTTTTACTAAAATTGTATAAATTGTAATAAAATATTGTAGGTTTGAGATAGAAAATATAATTATTTAAATTGATTATTTTTTATTCAAATAGGATATATTCTACATTTTGGTGAATTTAAATTAATTTTTTATTAAAATTGCAAAAATTGCAATATAGAATTGTAAACTTGAATAACAATTTGTTTGATTTAAATAACAACTAAAATTTAGAATTTTGTATTCAAAAATTTTGTCTTTTATATTTCATAAATGTTGAATAACCTAATATGTAAATGACGTAAATTATATAAAATGAAATTAAATTTGAATAACATTTAAAATAGAAAATGAATTACTAAAATTAGTCATTTCTTATTCAAATAAAGTATATCTTACTTTTTGGTGAATTTATAGTAACCTTTTATTAAAATTGTAAAAATTACAATAATATAATTTAAATTTGAATGACATTTGATTTGATCTAAATAAATACTAAATCTTAGGGTTGAGCATTAAAAAAAAAAATTCATTTTATACTTTTTTTTGAACATCGAATTACTTGTTATTTAAATTGGGTAAATAATATCAAATGAATTTAAATTTGAATATTAGTTTGAATAAAAAAATTTAATTACTTAAGTTAGTTGTCATTTATCCAAATATGATCTATTTTGATTTTTAGTGAATTTGGATTAACTTTTTACTGAAATTATAGAAATTATAGTAAAAACTTTAAATTTAGATAAAATTTAGATTTGATTTATGGTTTTATTAAAATCTAGAGTTTTTTATATAAAGTGTCATTTATTCACATTTTTATAAACATTGAGTAACCTAATAGTTAAATCACACAAATTACGTAAAAAAAAATTAAATTTATATAATAGTTAAAATAGAAAATAAATTACTCAAATTAGTCAATTTTTATTTGAATAGGTCTATTTTTCTTTTTGGTAAATTTAGAGTAATCTTTTACTAAAATTATAGAAATTACGATATAAGATTATAAATTTAAATAATATTTAGTTTGATTTAAATAGCTACTAAATTATGGGGTTTTATTTTAAAATGTCATTTTTTAAACTTCTCATGAATATTAACTAACCTATTACTTGAATTATATAAATAATAGAAAAAAGTTTAACTTTGAATAATGGTTAAAATAAAACATATAATTACATAATTTGGTCATTTTTTATTCAAATAGGGTGAATTAAAAGTAATTTTTTACTTAAATTGCAAAAATTACATTAAAAGTCTTTAAATTTGAATAATATTTGGATTGATTTATATAATTATTAAAATCTTGAATTATATATATATAAATGTCATTTTTTTTAACTTTTTCCATGAATGTTAGGTAATCTAATACTTTAATTGTGTAAATTAAATAAAAAGAAGTTAAATTTGAATAATAGGTTGATTAAAAAATGTAATTTTTCAAATCAATCATTTTTTATTTAAATAGGGTCTATTTTTCTTTTTGGTGAATGTATAGTAACTTTTTATTAAAATTATGGCAATTACAATAAAAGATTGTATTAATTTAAATAACCACTAAAATATAAGTTTTGTATTAAACAATAACATTTTATATTTTTTATAAATGTTGATTAATTTATTATTTAAATTACGAAAATAATATCAAAAGAATTTAAATTTAAATATGGTAGGAATAAAAATGTAATTTGTTAAATCAATTATTTTTTATTTAAATATAATCTATTCTATTCTTTGATGAATTTGGAGAAAACTTTTTTTAAAATTATAGAAATTACAATAAAAGATTTTAAATTTGAATAATATTTAAATTAATTTACATAACTACTAAAATCTTGAGTTTTGTATTAAAAAATGTTATCTTTTATACCTTTTCATGAATTTTGAGTAATCTAAAAATTAAATTATATAAAAAGACATTAAATTTGAATAATGGTTAGAATAGAAAATAAATTATTCAAATTAATCGTTTTCTTATTCAAATAGGTTTTATTTTTTTTATTGAATTTAAAGTAAACTTTTACTAAAATTGTAGAAATTATAATAATAAATTGTAAATTTGAATAACATTTGATTTGATTGAGCTATCTATAGGGTTTTATATTTAAAAAAAATATCATTTTTCACTTTTCATGAATATCAACTAATTTATTACTTAAATTGCATAATTAATATAAAAAAATTAAAATTGAACAACATTTAGATTAGAAAAGGGTATATTTTTCTTTTATTTTTGGTGAATTTTGTGTTACCTTATACTTAAATTGTAAAAATTACATTAAATGATTGTAAATTTGAATAATATTTAATTTAAATTAAATTGTTATACAAATTTAGCATTTTGTATTAAAAAATTTTGTTTTTTACTTTTCAAGAATGTTGATGAAACTATTACTTAATTTCATAAAAAATAAAAAATGAGTTTAAATTTGAATAATAGTTAAAATAAAAGATGCAATTAGTTACATTAAATGTTTTTTATTCAAATATAATTTATTTTACTTTTTGGTGAATTTGAAGTAATTTTTTATCAAAACTGTAGAAATTACAACAAAAGTTTTTAAATTTGAATAATATTTGGATTAATTTATTTAGTTATTAAAATCTTGAATTTTGAATTTAAAAATGTTGTTTTTTAGTTTTCATGAATGTTGGATAACAAAATACTTAAATAGTATAAAGTACATGAAAAGAAATTAAATTTGAATAATAGTTGGATTAAAAAACACTATTTGTCAAATTAACTTTTTTTTTAATTAAAATAGGGTTTATTTTTCTTTTTGGGGAATTTAAAATAACATTTTACTAAAATTGCATAAATTACAATAGAAGGTTGTAAATTTAAATAACATCTTATTTAAATTAAGTAATTACTCAAAGTATTAACCGACACAACTTAAGATTTTAACTTTTTTATGACGTTAAGTAATATAATATTTAAGTTGCATAAATTACTTAAAATGACATTAAATTTGAATAACAGTTAGATAAAAAAAAGTGAATTACTTAAATGTTTAGTTTTTTTATTCATATAAGGTTTGTTTTTCCTTTTTATGAATTAATTGTAACCTTTTATTGAAATTCTAGAAATTGTAATACAAGATTATAAATTTAATTAACATCTAAATTGATTGCAATCTAGGGTTTTGTATTGAAAACAATTATTTTTACTTTTTATGAATGTTGACGAATGCGTTATTTGAATTATATAAATAATGTAAAAAGAATTCAAATTAGAATAATAATTAGAATAAAAATACAATTACTTAATTGAATCATTTTTTTTACTCAAATATGATTTATTTTAGCTTTCAGTGAATTTGGAATGACCTTTTTCTAAAATTACAAAAATTATAGTGAAAAACTTTAAATTTAAATAACATTTGGATTGATTTATTTAGTTACTAAAATCTTGAGTTTTACATTCAAACATGTTGGTTTTTACCTTTTCATAAATGTCGAACAACCTATTACTTAAATTGTGTAAATTGTATAGAAAAAGTTAAATTTGAATAAATGTTATATTAGAAAATGAAATTTTTAAAATTATTTGTTTTTAATTCCAATAAGGTCTATTTTTTGGTTTGGTTAATTTAAAATAACATTTTATTAAAATAACATTCCATCAACGTGACGTACATCCACGATGGTAAGGACTCTCCCTTACCAAGACTATCCACTATACTTGAGAATACTAAGTAAGTACAATACAAAGAGTGTCACTTACTGTGTCTACTCTTCTTCTAACTTGTCTTGCCTCTATTGAATTGAAAGGCTGCTCCACTGCCACTTAGAAGTTCACCACAACGCTCTCTAACCTCTCTTGAAGAAATCTGGAAATATGTTGAGTTTTTTCCGATGCTTCACCGAATTCCTTCTCTAGGTTGTCTCACACAGCTCCTACTTTTACCGTCTCATGGTCTCAACTATCTCCTTGTCTCACGGCTCGCCTCACGTTTCTATTTTTCCGTCGAGCCCCTGTTCTGCTAGATCTCTCACCGTCGACCAGACCTCTCTCACCATTGGTTTCCGTTTTTCCGTCCAGCCCCTATTCTGCCGGATCTCTCACCGTCGATTTATGTTTCACGCCGTTGCCAGATCTCTTCACAAGTTTCTCTCTCTTACTGGTGGTGTGCCAATTTGCTCAGTTGCCGACCATTGGTGTGCCGGTGGTATGCTGATCTACTTAGTTGCCGACCAATGGTGTGACGGTGGTGTGCCGATCTGCTCAGTTGCCGACCGTTGGTGTGCCGGTTGCTCAGTTGCCAACCGTTGGTGTGCCGGTAGTGTGCTGATCTACTCAGTGGTAGACTGTGTTCCGTTCTACTCAGATTGCCGGTAGTGTGCCGTTCTGCTCAAATTGCCGATCCTTTTTTTTTTTTTTTAACGGCTTCTCTCTTTGGTCGGCTGGTTGTCTAGATTTTCTGTCCGTTTTTGCTCAATTGCCCAACTCATCTCTCTTTTTTGTTGTCTTCCAATGGCCTTTATATACTCCTCCATGAATAGGGCTTACTTGCGGTGAATTTATTGTCTTGCCCTTTCATGTGGCTTTTATGTTCTTACCCCTCCATGTGGCTTTTACCTTCTTACCCTTCCATGTGGTTTTACTTTCTTACACACTTAAACCTAGTTGACAATAATTACAACTCATACAAAACTGTGGGAATAACAATAATTGTTTTCAAGAGAACATAAATAATCTATATATTTTGAAATTAACAAGTAAGTTGTCCCTTTAACAAGAGCACACTCATAAGCATCATCACAAAGCTTATTAACTTTAGAATTTGAATTTTTGGATGTAGTTTTTGCTGGGGAAATAACTAATTTTGTCGGGGACTGCAACCCTTATAGGAGCAAGCGTTTGCTCATGCAATGTTAGCATTAGGAAAAATCAGGAAGAGAATTGGAATTTCCTTATATAAACTCACTGTTAAAATCAAATGCAGATAATATTCCTCACCATTTAATAAAATTTTGTTTTGAGCTATATTCTTAACATCCTTAGTAAGAATATCTTTTGCAACTTTGCAATTAATTCTAAAAAAAAAAATTCTAATTTAATAAATCATTTTCAAACTTTTGAATGCATAATATTATAGAAAGATTCTTTTTTTTATTTGTAGAGTAATTAACTCTAGCACCTCTCTACACATAAATATAGAAAGAATTTAAATTTAAATAATAGTTAAAATAAAAAAATGTAATTATTTAATTTAAACATTTTCATTCAAATATGATTTACTTTTATTTTTTGGTGAATTTGAAATGATTTTTTACTAAATTTATAAAAATTATGGTAAATGACCTTAAATTTAAACAACATTTGGGTTGATTTATAAAATTACTAAAATATTGAATTTTGTATTTAAAAATGTCTTTTTTTTGGTACCTTTTAATGAATATTGAGTAATCTCATATTTAAATTGTATAAATTATGAAAAAGAAAAAAGATTAAATTTGAATATTAGTTAGATTAGAAAATATAATTCTTTAAATCAATGATTATATTTTATTTTTTACTGAATTTGTAAAAATTTAAATAATATTTAATTTTATTTAAATAACTGTTAAAATCTACGGTTTTATATTAAAAAATTGTTATTTTTTACTTTTTAATGATGTTAAATAATTATATACTTAAATTGTATAAATTACATCAAATGACATTAAGTTTGAATAATAGTTAAAATAAAAAATAAATTACTCTAATAAATAGTTTTTTTTTAAATAATGTTTATTTTATTTTTTTTGTAAATTAATAGTAACATTTTATCAAAATTATGGAAATTATTATAAAAAATTTTCAATTTCAATAACTTTTAATTTGATTTAAATAAGTACTAAATTTGAGGCTTTGTATTCAAAAATACCATTATTTACTTTTTTTTTATATTGAATATTCTAATAATTAAATTGTATAAATTACAAATAATAAAATTTGAATAATAATTAAAATAGAAAATAAATTACTCCACTCCGTAGTTTTTTTTTTTTTTTTCAAATAGGGTATAATTTAATTTTTTGGTAAATGTATAGTAACCTTTTATTAAAATTATCAAAATTATTATAAAATATTGTAAATTTAAAAAGTATTTGATTTAATTCAAGTATATACTAAATTTGGGATTTTTTATTAAAAATATTATTATTTACTTTTTCACGATGTTGAATATTATAATATTTGAATTGTGTAAATTATGTCAAAAATGTTAAATTTTAAAAAAGGTTAATATAAAAAATAAATTACTTAAATCAATAATATTTTTATTTAAATAGAATTTATTTTACTTTATGGTAAATTTATAGTATCTATTTACTGAAAATATATAAATTAAAATAAAAATTATAAATTTAAATAATATTTAATTTGATTCAAATTGCCATTAAATGTTAGGGTTTTGTATTCAAAAATATCATTTTTTTTTATATTTTATGAATGTGAACTAATGCGTTATTCATGTTACATAAATAATATAAAAAAATTTAAATTTAAATAACAATTAAAATAAAAAAAATACTATCATTTAACTCATTTATTTTCTTAATTCAAATATAATCTACGTTAGTTTTTAATAAATTTGAAATAACTTTTTATTGACATAATAGAAATTACAATAAAAAACTTGAAATTTGAATAACATTTATATTGACTTATATAATTACTAAAATTCTATGTATATATTTTAAAATGTTATTGTCCACTTTTTCATGAATATTAATTAATTTAATATTTAAATTGTATAAATTATGTAAAATGATATCAAAAAAATGGTTAAATTAGAAAATGTAATTTATCAAATTGGTTATTTTCTATTCAAATAAGGTATATATTTCTTTTTACTGAATCTAAAGAAATTTTTCATTGAAATCATATAAATTACAATAAAATATTGTAAATTTCAATAACATTTAATTCAATTTAAATAGTTACAAAAATTTGAATTTTATATTCAAAAATGTCTTTTTTTTTTTTTTTTTATAAATGTAGACTAATATATTACTTTAATTGTGTAAATAAAATAAGAAAAATTTCAATTTGAATAACAGTCAAAATAAGAAATGTAATTACTTAAATCAATTATTTTTTTTATTCAAATATGATATATTTTATATTTTGGTGAATTTAGAATAATTTTTTAGTAAAATTACATAAATTACAATATAATACTTTAAATTTGAATAACAATTGAATTGATTCATGCTGTTACTAAAATCTTGAATTTTGTTTTCAAAGATATTGTGTTTTATGTTTTAATGAATATTGAGTAATCTAATACTTAAATTATATAAATTATCTAAAAAAATATTAAATTTAAATAATAGTTAGATTGAAAAATACAATTACTTATATTAGCAGTTTTTTTATTCAAATAGGGTCGATTTTTCTTTTATGGTAAATTTAGAATAACCTTTTATTGAAATTTTAAAAATTAAAATAATGGATTGTAAATTAAAATAACATTTGATTTAATTTTAATAGTTATTAAAATTTAAAATTTTGTATTAAAAAATTGTCAATCTTTAATTTTCATGAATGTTGATTAAATTGTTACTTAAATTACATAATTAATATAAAAAGAATTTATATTTTAATAATAGTTACAATAAAAATGCAATTATATAAATCCGTCATTTTTTTATTCAAATAAAATTTATTTTACATTTTGTTGAATGTAGAGTAACTTTTTACTAGAATTGCAAAAATTATAATAAAAAACTTTAAATTTTAATAATATTTAGTTTGATTTATATAATTACTAAAATTTTGAATTTTGTATTAAAAATGTCATGTTTTTCACTTTCTCATCAATGTTGAGTAATCTAATAATTAAATTACGTAAATTATGTAAAAGGATATTAAATTTGAATAATGGTTAAGTTAAAAATATAATGAGAATAACCAAGAATTAATCTAAGACTTGATGTAAGCACAAAAAAGTTCATTTTGCTATCAAAAGAACAAAATGCAAGTCAAACTTGTTCCAACTACTGGACCTTTAGCCCTAGCCCAATGACAATTCATGAATTGTCATTTGAAAGCTCTAGATGTGCAATTTCGCATGAACCAAGAACTTCAAGAGTCAAGTTTTCCATGATTAGCTATCAGGATAGTCCCAAGTCAAAATTAGCATTTAATGGCTTATTAAGTGGATGGTTAGTATGAAAATAATGAGTTATTACGCCATTTTCCTATGCTTGGGAGGGGGAGTATTCCAAAACCTTTTATTTATAATTTTCACTTGTATTTGTGGAGGAGACTTTTGGGATTAATTAAACTCTTACCCTAAGCAATTTAAGGAGTTTTCTTCTATGCTTTGTATCTCTTTGGTGGATTCCATTGAGTGGTGACTGAACCCTAGTATATATATATCTCTTTGATGGATTCCTTAAGAGCAATGAGTGAAATTAGCCCTATATCTCTATGGTGATGAAGTTTTTCCCATATCCTTGAAGAAAAAGTTATAGTTAAATCCTTTTCTTGTATCAATCTACAAGAGAAAATTTCTTCTCCTATTATTATAGCTAAGGTATAGGAAATAAAGAAAATGATAGAATCACTGGTATGTTTACAAATTTCTATTACCTTCTAGAATAGGAAAGAAAATCATAGAATCATTAGTATGTTTAGAAATTCCTACTACCTTTTGGAATAGGAATGAACATATCATTGAATTATTATATGAGTCAGACTTTTATGAAAGTCAAATTTCAACAAAGGCTAGAAATATTTCTATAGGCCCTTAGCATTTAGAAATATGTAAAACAGGGATACAAGAACTCTTTAAGAAAGGACTTATTTGGTAAAGTACAAGTCCTTGGAATTGTCTTGCATTTTATGTAGAAAATAATGCAGAATTGGAATGAGGTGTTCCTAAATTAGTTATTAATTATAAGCCATTAAATAAGGCACTACAATGGATTAGGTATCGTATGTGTAATTAACTTAATCAACTTTATGAAACCAAGATATTTTCAAAATTTGATATGAAATTTGGTTATTGGCAAGAGAAGGGCTGCATTAGCTACTTTGGCAAGAAAAATGATGCTATTTCAAACCAAGATTTGTTTCCTTGGTCACTTTATAAAAAATGGTTCTATCATTTCTATTGATAAATCGTTTAAGTTTGACTTAAAATTTCTTAACGAAATTCGAGATAAATAACAATTTCAAAGATTTTTGGAAAGTTTAAATTATGTTTTAGACTATTATGAGGATTTTGCTTATGAAAGGTTGAAGAAAAATCCACCTTTATAGACACCTAAGTTGTTAAATAGATAAAATCTAGAGTTAAAGAACTCCCTCATCCTAATGCCTTTAAAATCATTGAGACAAATGCATCTGACAAATTTTATTTTAGTATCCTTTAGGCAATAATTATGCTCTAAAGAACAACTACTTCATTTCACCTATGGATTATGGAAAGGCACTAGAGTTACTTGTTTTATGATTAAAAAAGAAATTCTTTCTATAAAATTATGCATTCAAAAGTTTGCAACTGATTTATTACATCTGAAATTTCTTTTGAGAATTGATTACAAAGATACAAAAGATGTTCTTACTAATGATGTTAAGAACATACATTGAAACAAATCTTTGTTAGACGACAATGAATACTATCTGCTTTTGATTTTGGCATTAAGTTTATATAATGAAATTCCAATTCTCTTCCTAATTTTCTAACTTGTGAATTTTTGCAAGGAAAGTTGCCTGTGCAAATGATCACTCATATAGGGGTCATAATCACCAATAAGTTATTTCACTAGTAAAAAATGCATCCAAAACTTCAAATTTTGAAGTTAATAAATTTTGTAGTGACACTTATTAGCATGCTTTAGATGAATGGTTAACTTTCCAATATATATGGGTTATTTTTGTCCTTTTGAGAACAATTATGCTCAGCCTCTACTTAATGAGGTAGCATGCTTTTATCTTAAAGATGAAATCTATCCTCATATTCGTCTTAAAGATTGTGTATACTATCATCAAATTATATGTGAGATAGGATTTGTGGTTATTAAACCCATTGAAAGGGGTTCTAGAATCATTTAAATTCACTTTAATTATACAGTTTAAATAATAAGTTAATTAATATTTATGAAATAAAATTTAAATAATAAGTTAGTTAATATTTATGAAAATTCAAAAACATTTTTAAATACAAAACACCATATTTTAGTTTTGACTTATATCAAAGTAAATATTATTCAAATTTATGATATTTTACTATAATTTCTACAATTTTTACAAAAAATTATTCTAAATTCACCAAAAAATTAAATAAATCTTATTTAAATAAAAAAATGACAATTTAATTAATTATATTTTTTAGTCTAACTATTATTCAAATTTAAATTATTTTTATGTGATTTACACAATTAAATGAATAGTTTAGTTAAGATTCGTAAAAGGTAAAAAACAATATTTTTAAATATAAAATTTTAAATTTTAATAGTTATTTAAATCACTCTAAATATTATTAAAATTTATAATATTTTATTATAATTTCTACAATTCTTTAAAAGATTACTCTAAATTAAAAAAAAATAATAACAATAAAATAAACTATATTTGAATAAAAAATTTAATATTATTTTATATAATTTATGTAATTTAAATATTAGTTTACTCAATATTCACAAAAAAATAAAAAAATAATATTTTTTACTACAAAATTAAAGATGTTAGTAATTGTATAAATCAATCTAAATGTTACTCATATTTAAAATTTTTTAATGTAATTTTTATAATTTTAATAAAAAGTTATTCAAAATCTACCAATAAATAAAATAAATTATATTTATATAAAAAATAATTGATTTAAATAATTATATTTTTTATTTTAATTGTTATACATAAATAAGATATAAAGAAATTAAATTTCAATGATAATTAGAATAAAAAATGAAATGACTTAAATTAATTTTTTTTAGTTTAAATATAATTTATTTTATTTTTTGGTGATTTGAGAGTAATATTTTAATAAAATTATAATAAAAGATTTTAAAATTGAATAAAAATTGGATTTATATATATGGTTAGTTAAATTTAGAATTTTATATTCAAAAATATTGTTTTTTATTTTTCCTAAAAGTTGAGTAATCTAATATTTAAATTATATAAATTATATAAAAAGAATGTTAAATTTGAGTAACATTTAGAATAAAAAATGCAATTAAATGAAGAGACTATTTCATTTTTCTAGAGTTGAACCATTTAATAATTGGAAGGATAGATAATCAAAATCAATGACTCTTTTATATGATGAAATTTATTGGATTCAGGGTTTGAAGTCTTAATATCATTATTCTCACGACTAATTGAATTTTTAGTGTACACACCAATTTTAACTTCATAATCAAATTGTTTGAATGAGTCCTTGCAATTAACGGAGATAAGAAATGAAGATGGTTTAATTCTCCATGAATTGATCCATTAAATAGCTACAAGGAAGGACAATTAAGATTAATGACTCCTTTGCTTAATGGAATTCAATGGATTTAGAGTTTAAAGTCATAATGACATTATTCTTGTGGCTAATTTAATGTTTAAAGTATACAATGCACCATGATATGGGAAAAGGATTTGGTTGTAAATTTCACTCCAAGGATATAGGAGAAACTCCACCACCTTAAAGATATAGGTTTTGTTGTACTCCTTACTTAAAAATGAATCCATTCCAAGGATACAGAAATATTAGGGTTAAGTCACCACTCATTGAAATCCACCATAAAAACACAAAACTTAGAAGGAAACTCTTCAAATTCCTTTGGGTAAGAGTTTAATTAATCCCAAAAGTCTCCTCCATAAATAAGAGAAAAATATGAATAAAAAAATTCCTCCAAGCATGGGAAAATGGAGCAATAACTCAATATTTTCATACTAACCATCCACTCAACTAGCCATTGAATGCTAATGCTGACTTTTGACTATCTTAGTAGTTAATAAAGGAAAACTTGGCTCTTGATAGCAAAATGAGCAGTGGGCTTGGGCTAAAGGTCTAGTAGTTAGAACAAGTTTGACATGCATTCCATTCCCTTAATAGCAAAATAAGCATTTTTTGCACTTGGGCCAAGTATTAGATAAATTCTTGGTTGTTCTCATGAGATGCTCCCATATCATGCTCCCTCAGTTGAAAAGGACTTGTCCCCAAGTGACATTGAAAATGTTAGAAACTTTATACTTAGGTAGCAACTAAATCTTGTATGCATCATCTCTAATGTGCTTTAATACTTTAAACAAGCCATTAGCTTTAGGTTTCAACTTGGCAAATTTTCTAGGTGGGAAACACCCTTTTCTGAATGAATCCATACTAAATCTCCTTCCTTAAACTTAGCAACCTTGTTGTGCTTGTTTGTTTGAGTTTGACACTTCTCATTCTACTTTGTTAACCTCTCCCTAACTTGTTCATACAATTATTTTTTATGAATTTTTTCCCAATTCTCAGCGCCACCACTAAATTGATGTTTTGTTGAAAGGGTAATGAGGTCTAGAGGGTTACTAGGATTATAGTCATAAACAACTTCAAATGGGTGGCATCCTAGTAGTTTGGCTAGACCGACTATAAGCAAATTTAGCATGAAGCAAAAGCAAATCCCACTCTTTTTTTTTTTTTTTTTACCAAACTCCTTAAAAGATTTCCCAAGGTTCTATCGATAAACTCAATTTGACCATCAATTTAAGGATAACAAGTAGTGCTAAATTGTGATTTATTTTCCAATTTCCTCCAAAGGGTCCTCCAAAAATGACTCATAAACTACAAATTACAACCTAAAGTGGTTGACCTTGGAATGCCATAAAGCTTTGCACTCTCCTTAAAATAAAGATCAGCAACTTATAAAGCATCAGAGGTTTTAGCACAAGGAACAAAATGAGCCATTTTAGGAAATTTGTCAACTATAACAAAGATAGGATCTTTGTTTCTCTGTGTGTGAGGCAATCCAACAACAAAATCCATACTAACATCTTCCTAAGGGGAATTAGAAACTAGAAGTGGTGTGTAGAAACTTGTATTCTAAACATGGCATTATGCTTTATGGCATACAACACATCATTCCAATATTCTAATGACATCTTGACTAAGTTTTAGCCAAAAGAAATTTTCTTGCACCAAAATCAAAGTTTTGTTGCTTCCAAAGTGACCAGCAAGTCCTTCTCCATGAGTTTCTATAATAATGGCCTCCCTCAAAAGCAATTAGGAATATCTTTGTAAAGAAAATCATCTTGTAGAAAGAAATGATTAATTGATCTATTTGAACAAGAAGCCCAAATAAATGAAAAATAGAGGCAAAGGAATAAAGTTCTTTTACAATCTCAAATCCCAATACCTTTGTCTCCATTGCGTTTAAAAGCAAATGTCTTTTACTTAATGCATCAGCTACATTGTTAAGCTTCCCTACTTTGTGCTTGATAGAAAAAGTGTAGGGCTAAAGAAATTCAACTCATTTGGCATGGAAACTATCAAGCTTATGCTATGTATTCAAGTACTTTAATGCCTCATGGTCAAAAAATAAGACAAATTCATTGGGCCAATAAGTAGTGAACTCAATGTTCAAGAGCATAAACAATGGCATAAAACTCCTTGTGATATGTTGAGTAGCTTTATGTTGCATTATTCAACTTCTCACAAAAGAACATAATTGGCCTGCCTTGTTGACTTAAAACAGCATTAATGCCCATATTGGATGCACCACTCTCAACTTCAAACACCTTTCCAAAATTTGGAAGTTCAAGTATAGGAGCATCAACCATCATTTTCTTTATTAGTTCAAAGCTCATTTAGGCAATTATTGTCCACTGAAATGAATTTCCCTTCAAGCACTTAGTAATAAGAGTAACAAGAGTGTTGAATCCTTTGATAAATCTCTAATAAAAAGATACAAAGCTATAAAAGCTTCTTACATCATGAATGGATTTAGGAGTCGATCGACTAATAATTACCTCAACCTTGTTTGGATCAACTCCAATTTCTACCAAAGATACAACATAACCAAGAAACATAATGCCATTCATGTAAAATTGGCATTTCTTTGCATTAGTGTACAACTTTTACTCTCTTAACACCTAAAACACTTGTTTCAAATGCTTCAAGTGTTGTAAATCATATTTGTTTTAAATAAGAATGTTATCAAGGTACACAACAACAAATTTACCCATGAAGGGTCTAAAGACACAAGTTATAAGTTGCATGAAAGTGTTGAGTTCATTAAAAAGTCCAAATGGCATGACCAACAACTTATAGAGAACATTTCTAGTTTTAAAGACTATATTCCACTCATCTCTAGGTCTCATTTGAATTTGATGATACCCAATTTTAAGATCAATTTTAGAGAAAATAATAAAACCCTATAATTAATCAAGTAAATCATTAAGTCTAGGAATAAGAAACCTACATTTGATGTTAATTCTATTGATAGTTCCACTATCTATGCAATGATAAGATCTATCCTTCTTGGGTACTAAGAGGGTTGGAACATCACATGTACTCATGCTTTCTCTCACAAATCTCTTGATTATCAAATCTTCAACTTGCCACTACAATTCTTTATATTCTTTAGGATACAAATGATTATCAAATATTCTACTAAGCATGTTTTGTTTGCACTCACCTTAATTCCTTTGTGAATCCATTGCATTTTGTAAGGATGAGGATGCTTTCTAGTTTTCAAGCTTAGCTTCTTAACCATGTTTGTTGCTCCTACATTAAAATTGCTTCTAATATCAATAATGAGGTTACACAATTTGCCATGAGAAATGTAATTAGTATAAAAGATGCTTTCCTATAACTACTCATTTTCCTCTTACTTTAGAGAGACATTCAAACTTCTTTGAATCATAAGCATTTCTCCCTCATCAGTATAGATAACTTCTTCATCATAAATAGGGTTTCCCATCTCTTTTTCCTCCTCTTTAACATCCTCTCTCCCTCATCAGTATAGATAACTTCTTCATCATAAATAGGGTTTCCCAGCTCTTTATCCTCCTCTTTAACATCTTCCTCCACCAATGTCATAACTTTGTCATTTGGGCATTTAGAAGCAATATGTCTATAGTCTTGGAATTTAAAGCATCTTTTTGGGCTGTTATTAGAAGAACTAGCTTGTTTGTCACCTTTAAAGGCTCTGTTATTACCAAAAGACTTAGTTGAGGAGTAGGCCATGAATTTAAACCACTCCCTGGGTTTGAAGGAAACGTTCTAGTAGCTGATTTTGAAGCAGCCTTTTGAGCATCCTTCTTTTGCTTTTCAATAATCAAAGCAAGCTTTCTTACATCATTGAAAGGCCAATATGGTTGCAATCGAACAACATCACCAATCTCCTTTTTGCAGGCCTCTCAAGTATTGAGGAATAGTTTGCTCTTTTGGTTCAACCACATCACCCTTCATCATGAATTATTCACTCATTTGTAGTTGATGCTCAAGAGAATGAATTTTCATGAACATCTCCATTTGATAATCCTTAGGTTGAAATCTTTTTAAACTCCTTCATTTTCTCCCATATTCTAATTTTTCTTCATCCCTCTCAATCTCTTTATTTCTTCAAATTCTCCCACTATAAAGAGGGTTTAGGGTTTAGGGTTTCAAGGCCACCAACTTTACCTTAATATCCTTAGGAAACTTCTTATACTCAAAAATATGTTCAGTAGTATTCACCCAGTCAAGTTCTTCTCTTTTTTTCCCTAAACGTGTTGACGTCGATGTTTCTTACGACAAAATCGAAGAATCGAGTTTCTGCGAAGAAGTCAGGAGGACAGTTCACAACATTTCAGACCATCTGGTGGAGTCGCCAGAGGGGGACATTCTCGTGCTCGTAAGATATTCTGTTTCCATTGGCGAAGATGGGTCATTTGTAGATTGCGATGATTACCCTGATGACGTCCATCATCCTTATAGAACTGTCTGGTTTGATGTTTTCAAGCTAGATCCCGAGAAGAAAAACTGCAGAAGTTGTTAAAAATTTAGTTGACACTGTTTTGTTCGTGGGTCTCAACGAGTCATTTTCCCTCTCAGTTCGTGACCATCCGGAGTTGAGACCTAACTCCATTTATTTTGCTGATGATCATTCCATTTGCATCTTGTTGGAATATGCCTTGTATTTTAGTTGAGTTAGAATTACTCTTTTAACCCTTTTTGGGATTCCTATATATATAGAGGTATATTAGGGTTATGTGAGTTGAGACGAGGTTAGAAAGTAGAGTCGCATTCTTTGTATCCTGTAACACACACTCTCTGTTAATAAAAGTATTCCCTCTATCTTTCCCGTGGACGTAGGTCATATCGACCGAACCACGTAAAATTCTGGTGTTATTCTAATATTATTTTTCTCCTCGTTTGATCACTTCGTGTGATTTTCGGTAACAAACTGGTATCAGAGCACGAGAAAAAAAAAATCCAAAAATCTGCCGAGACACCCGACGCACAGCCCTCTGCCGAGACCACCCGCCGCAGTCCTGCGTCACCGGCAACCCCGACGCAGCCCAGCGCCCGCCGCAGTCCTACGTCACCAGCGACCCTGTCGGCGCAGCCCAGCGCTCGACCCAGCCAAGCGCCCGACGCAGCCCAGCGTCACCGGCGACCCCGTCGGCGCAGCCCAGTGCTCGACCCAGCCAAGCGCCCGACGCAGCCCAGTGCCCGACGCAGCCCTGCGTCACCGGCGACCCCGTCGCGCAGCCCAGCGCCCGACGCAGCCCTGCGTCACCGGCGACCCGTCGCGCAGCCCAGCGCCCGACCCAGCCCAGCGCCCGACGCAGCCCAGCACCCGACTCACACCCCACACCGGCAAGCCCCGTCGAACAGCCCAGCAGCCGGCGTTCTGCAGTATCCACCGGATCCAATTCGGATCCCCTACCGATCGGAGCTTGGGAAATTTTATTAATTTGGGCAGAATTCATCAATTTTTATTTTGAGTGTTTTGTTGCAATGACTTCTTTATCTTCGTCAACAGTGAAGTCTGAAATTGAGAAGTTTGATGGAAACATCAGTTTTGCACTGTGGCAAGTTAGGATGATGGCAATTCTGTCGCAAGAAGGTACAAAAAGGGCTCTACTTGGCAAGGAGAAAAAACCGGAGTCAATATCCGATGCAGATTGGGATAACTTGGACGATAGAGCTCTATCCTCAATTCAACTCAGTTTGGGAAATGAAGTTTTGAGAGAAATCCTTGGTGAAAGAACAGCAGCTGGTGCGTGGCTAAAATTGGAAAGTCTGTACATGACAAAATCTTTGACTAACAGGCTCCAATTAAAGCAGCGCCTTTACACTCTACGTATGTCAGAAGGTATTTCTTTGAAATCACATATTGGAGAGTTTAATTCAATTGTTACTGATTTGAGCAAAATTGATGTGCATATTGACGATGAGGATCAAGCTTTATTGCTCTTGTGTTCTTTGCCTCCTTCATACAAGCACTTTCGAGATACTATGATTTATAGCAAAGAAGATATTTCCCTTGAGAATGTCAAGACTAATTTGCAAGCCAAGGAGAAAATTGATAGTAATCTGACAGTTTCTGAGACATCAAATCAGAGTGTTGGTTTGATCATTGCTCGGGGAAGATCAAAGGAGAGAGGTCGAAGTTCAGAAAAATCAAGATCGAAATCAAGGCACAAGAATTTGACATGCAATTATTGCAAGAAGAAAGGGCACATCAAGTCTGATTGTTACAAATTGAAAAACAAGCAGAAAGTAAGTGACAGTAATCAGAAGAACCATCCACCAGGAGAAGCTCATGTGGCAGCAAATGAGAGTGATGATATGCTTTGTGTTACTCAAAGCCAAGACAGATTTCAGGATACCTGGATTATGGACACTGGAGCCTCGCAACATATGACTCCTAATAGGGAATGGTTTACCACCTACAAGCCAATCGATGGTGGTGTTCTGTTAGGTAATGATCACATATGTAATGTTGCTGGGATTGGTACAGTGCAGATCAAGATGCATGACGGTGTCATTAGGACCTTGTCTGAGGTCAAACACATTCCAGATTTGACGAAGAATCTTATCTCCTTGGGCACTCTTGAGAAGAATGGCTGCAAGATTGGGTGTGAAGGTGGAGTTCTGAAGGTTTCTAGAGGTGCTCTTGTATTGATGAAAGCTGCTAGAATTGGCACATTGTATTTCTTGCATGGTTCGACAGTCACAGACTCAACTGCAGTTTCTACTTCAGTTTCAGATTCAGACGTGACAAAGTTGTGGCACATGCGGCTGGGACACATGAGTGATAGAGGTATGGCTGCTTTGAGTAAGAGAGGTCTTTTGTGTGGCTAGAACACTGGAAAATTGGAATTTTGTGAGCATTGTGTTTTTGGGAAGCAGAAGAGGTTGAGTTTCAGTACAGCCATCC
Source organism: Rhizophora apiculata (assembly GCA_037832385.1). NCBI lineage: Eukaryota > Viridiplantae > Streptophyta > Magnoliopsida > Malpighiales > Rhizophoraceae > Rhizophora > Rhizophora apiculata. The sequence goes on from CM075425.1 coordinate 8,009,127, forward strand.
ATAAAACAAAGGGAACATTGGACTACATCCATTCAGATCTTTGGGGTCCTTCTCAGGTTCTCTCTAAAGGTGTGGGTGCTGCTTATATGCTCACTTTCATTGATGATTTTTCTCGCAAAGTTTGGGTCTATTTCTTGAAAAAGAAAAGCCAAGTGTTTGGAATCTTCAGATAGTGGAAAACTTTACTTGAAAAGCAGATTGGGAAGCAGATTAAGAGACTGAGAACAGATAATGGCCTTGAATTTTGCAATAACGAATTCAATGAGTTTTGCAAAATTGAAGGCATTGTTCGACACCACACAGTTGTAAAAACCCCACAACAGAATGGAGTTGCAGAACGCATGAACAGGACTTTGATAGAGAAAGCTAGATGTCTGTTATCCAATGCAGGTTTGGGTAAGGAGTTTTGGGCAGAAGCAGTTAATACAGCTTGTTGGTTGGTAAATCGATCTCCTTCTACTTCCATTGAGTGTAAGACACCTGAAGAGGTATGGTCAGGCAAACCTGCAGATTATTCTGATTTGAAGATATTTGGCTGTCCTGCTTATACTCACGTTAATGATGGAAAGCTTGAACCGAGGGCTAAGAAATGTATTTTCCTTGGCTATGCTTCTGGTGTGAAAGGTTATAGGTTGTGGTGTCCAGACCCTAAGTCTCCAAAATTCCTCATTAGTAGAGACGTGACATTTGATGAATCCGCTATGCTGCATCCAAAAGAGGAAGTCGTAAGGCCAAACAATGAAGATAGTGGGAGTTCCAGACAGCAGGTGGAGTTTGAAAGCAATATGCCTTCTAAGTCAGGTCAACAGATTCGGGTTGGCACTTCAGAAACAGACGAGGATACTCTAGATACTCAACAGGCACAGCCATACAATATCGCCAAAGACAGACCCAAAAGGACTATCAAGCCACCAGCCAGGTTTTCTTACTCAGATTTTGCTTATTGTTTGGCAGTAGCGGAAGAGGTGGACTACAATGAACCTAGAAACTATTCAGAGGCTGTCACTTGTGCCGAATCTTCCCAGTGGAGTATTGCTATGACCGATGAAATTGAGTCCCTGCATAAGAATCAGACTTGGGACTTAGTGAAACTTCCCAAAGATAAGAAGGCTGTTGGTTGCAAATGGATCTTCAAGAAGAAGGAGGGAATCCCAGGAGTTGAAGATGCAAGGTACAAGGCACGTCTAGTTGCAAAGGGGTATAGCCAGAAAGAAGGGATTGACTTCAATGAGGTGTTTTCTCCAGTTGTGAAGCATACTTCCATTCGTGTGCTTCTAGCTATGGTTGCTATGTATGATATGGAACTAGAGCAGCTTGATGTCAAAACTGCTTTTCTACATGGCGATCTTGAGGAAGTCATTTATATGGATCAACCCGAGGGTTTCCAAATTGAAGGCAAGGAGGATCAAGTTTGCAGGTTGAAGAAATCTCTATATGGTTTAAAGTAGTCACCTAGACAATGGTATAAGAAGTTTGACAGCTTTATGGTTGGTCATGGTTACTTAAGGAGTGAGTATGACAGTTGTGTCTACCATAGGAAGCTCCGTGATGGATCATTTGTCTATCTACTACTATATGTCGATGATATTCTTATTGCCTCTACAAGCATATCTGAGATCAATAGTTTGAAGAAGCTACTTGGTAGAGATTTTGAGATGAAAGATTTGGGAGCTGCAAAGAGGATTTTGGGCATGGAGATCATCAGAGACAGGAAAGCAGGAGAGTTGCGCCTTTTACAGAAAAGGTACATCGAGAAGGTTCTTGATCGTTTTGGGATGATGAGTTGCAAACCGGTAAGTACTCCTTTGGCATCACACTTCAGACTTTCAGCCTCTTTGTCACCCAATAGCCTAGAGGAGGAGGAATATATGTCACGTGTTCCATACTCTAGTGCAGTGGGCAGTGTTATGTATGCTATGGTTTGCACTCGTCCAGATATCTCACAGGCAGTCAGTGTGGTCAGTAGATATATGGCTAACCCTGGGAAAGCACATTGGCAAAGCAGTTAAATGGATATTTCGGTATCTTAGAGGCACTACAGATGTAGGACTGATGTTCAGCAGAGGCAGTAGGTTGTTTATTGGTTTTGTGGACTCTGACTATGCAGGTGACCTTGACAGAAGAAGATCAACAACGGGTTATATTTTTACCCTTTCAGGCAGTGCCATTTGTTGGAAGGCAACATTGCAATCAACAGTTGCTCTTTCCACCACTGAAGCTGAGTACATGGCAATAGCAGAAGCAGTCAAGGAAGCTATTTGGTTGAAAGGTTTGGTCACTGATTTGGGTTTATCACAAGAAACTACCATTGTATTCTATGACAGTCAGAGTGCTATACACTTGACCAAAAATCAAGTGTATCATGAGAGGACCAAACACATTGATGTCAGATACCATTTCTTGCGAGATGTTATATCTCAAGGTTTGATCTTAGTGAAAAAGGTTGCTACTGCAGACAATCCAGCTGACATGTTGACGAAACCAGTTTTGACTAGCAAGTTCAAGCATTGCTTGGACTTGATTGGTGTTCGTTCTAATTGACTAGCCCTAAGGGGCCATTTGGAGGAGAGACAGAAGGATTCTATTTTGTTGTGTGTTTTGAGAATACAATGTAAGGTGGAGATTTGTTGGAATATGCCTTGTATTCTAATTGAGTCAAAATTACTCTTTTAACCCTTTTTGAGATTCCTATATATATAGAGGTATATTAGGGTTATGTGAGTTGAGACGAGGTTAGAAAGTAGAGCCGCATTCTTTGTATCCTGTAACACACACTCTCTGTTAATAAAAGTATTCCCTCTATCTTTTCCGTGGACGTAGGTCATATCGACCGAACCACGTAAAATTCTGGTGTTATTCTGATATTGTTTTTCTCCTCATTTGATCACTCCGTGTGATTTTCGGTAACACATCTTCAGCGACACTTTTCCTTATGGGGGTGATGACATGGGTATTTACAATTTAGAAGACCACAGTATCACACCCCTCCATCATCCTTTTCAATTCAAGAAGATCCTTCCTCCTCCCATTTGGGTTTCTTGCAGGCCGTGATGGATTTTCGGTTTTCTGTCTGGATTTACCTTATTAATTCTTTGGTCTCTCAATCATAATCTTTAGTTATATAGTTATCATTTAGTTAATATCTTAATTGGGTTGTCCTCCTTTTGTTATTTAGTAATTTCTGATCATTTAACATAAGCGTGCTTATGTCATCTCAAAGTCTTTGCCTTAATTTTAATCGAGCAAACTCGTGGTTACCTTTTTTTTTTTTTCGTCTACATATTTATAAATGCAGCTTTAAGTTTTTACGTTCAGAGATCATACAATATTTTTTATCATACAATATTTTTTTATTTTGTAGAGGAATTATCATACAAGTTTTAATGATTTTTATTTAAATTCTACACATAATTAAACTATTCTTTTTTTTATAAAGAAAAAAATAGAATAAAAAGGTTTCTCTATTTTTAATTCGCATCTGTATCATGTCAGGAAAAATTAGAATAAAAAGATCTCTACTTTTAATTCGCATTTGTATCATGTCAGCATAAAGGTCAAATAATAACATACATGTTTAAAATTCACAATTCGGATTGATTCATTGTCTGCAGTTTTTGGATAACGCTTGGATTGACAATTTCAATAGAAACCAGGTTATAAGAATTCATTTTTGTCGTTTTTTGTGGTTAATTTATAATTGCAATCGACTATTCTTGTTATGTACTGAATATCTTAACTATGTTTCCAATTCGTTTATCATTCTTTCTTAGTAAATTGTTCTGTTCTGTGTTAATAGCTGATTGTCAACAAAGACAGCAAGATTAAAGCCATCCATTGCACAATCTTACAGGGGTAGAGACGCACAGGATAGCGATCATTTTATCAAAGTTTCGAGCCCAAGTGACACCAGAAAATAAACACTTGTCTGTCCTTCGGCCTCATTGAAAAGAAAAAAAAAACACAGTGGTCGAAAATGAGAAATTATTAAAAAAATAAAAACACATATCTGGCATGAAAATTCTGAAAAAGGACATAATGGAATCATGGCTTTTGTTCAACCTTATGTCACGGACGTACGAATTTTGCTCACGATTGTGCGGCACTTAATTTTTCTTACACCCTTAGTGTAAGTTAAGTCAGTCTTTTCCCTTCGATAACGAAGAGAAAGTAAAACACCACAGAAACGACTAGAGAGAATGATGAGAGAAAGAAAATACTATATTATATTTGAAAGAGAGTACAAATGAATTCGATACTTTTATCTTTAGACTTACTTCCCTTTATATACAAGTCTACCTCTTAAATAGATAGTTGAGATTCATCTAATTTAACGGTTATAATCAAAATTTTAGAAAATTTTACAAAGATCTCTATAAGTCTACATAATCAAGAGAATTTTAAAATAAGGTGGAATGTTCTAGGGTCCTAGTAAGCCTCTAAGCTCCCCTAGAACATTTCATGGCGTTTCACTCTCCCTTACCTAATCCTTCGATGCCCTTGTCAAGTCCTCGTATTCTTGAAGTTGTTGTTGAAATTGCCACATATCTTCTTTGCTTTCCCACGTTGCTTCACTCTCAGGCAATCCCTTCCATTTGATCAAGTATTAAGTGCTTGGCAGTATACCATGTTTTCGAACAATCTGTTTGCCAAGCACTTCTCTGGCCTCTTTGTCGTAGGACTTTACCACAATTGGGGGAGCTCTGTTGGATACTCCACGTCTTGGATCTTCCTGGTCTTTCTTGAATGGTTTGAGCATATTTACGTGGAAGACGGGGTGGATTTTTAAGTTTTTGGGCAAATCCAATTTGTAAGAGACCTTACCAACCTTCTCAAGGACTAAGTAAGGTCCCTCATACCTCCTTATAAGACCCTTATGGACAAAACAGAAAGCTTTGAATTGTTGGGGCAAGATTTTGACCATTACCTTGTCTCTAATAGCAAACTCAACTTGTCGTCTTCTTTTGTCTGCCCATTTCTTCATCTTCTTAGCTGCCTTGTCGAGGTAGGAATAGGCTATGTCGGCTTGCTCCTTCCATGACTTGGCCATCTTTAAGGTTCCTAGGCTTCTAGTTGATGAATCTGTATCCATGCTATGGGGCGTTAAAGGTTGTTGCCCAGTTGCCAACTTAAAGGGACTCCTCCTGGTCACTTCACTCTTTTGTAGATTGTAAGAAAATTGAGCCACGTCCAGGAGTTTTCCCCAATCGCGTTGGTTGGCACTTACAAAGTGCCTAAGATAACACTCCAAAAGAGCATTCACCCTCTCAGTTTCGCCATCAGTTTGAGGGTGAAAACTCGTAGAGAAATGCAACTCGGTCCCCAAGAGTTTGAACAATTCGTCCCACAGTCGATCAGTGAAATAAGGATCACGATCAATTATGATGTGGCGCGGCAACCCCCAATACTTTACCACATTTTTAAAGAATAGCCGTGTTGCCTCTTCGGCTGTACAATCAATTGAGGTAGGGATAAAAGTCCCATACTTTGAAAAGCGATCCACGACCACTATGATCGACCCTGATTCTTCTGACTTGGGTAAGGCAAAAATGAAATTCATAGTGATGGTCTCCCAAGGCCTTTGAGGTATCGGTAAAGGCTCTAGTAAGCCTCCAGGTAACTAGTGATCAACCTTGTCTTGTTGGCACACAAGACAGGTTCTAACATACATCTCAACCTCATCCCTCAACTGAGGCCAATATATGTTGCCTCCAACAATGCCCACGTCCTCTTCATGCTTGGGTGACCCGCCCACTTGGTATCATGACACTCCTTAATAAGGGAATGTCTTATATTTCCCCACTTAGACACATAGAGTCGCCTACCTCGGGTATAGATTAGGTCATCCTTAACCCAAAACCTTTTTGTCCCTCGCTTGATAACAAGGTCGGTAATTTGTCTAGCTATGGGATCATGCTTGAGCCCTTCTCGAATCAGACCTTTGATATCCCCTTTTACTTGAGAGATAGCTGCCAGTTCTGCTTTGTGACTTAAAGCATCAATGACTACATTGGCTTTGCCCGGCTTATATTCCAAAGTATAGTCGAATTCAGCCAAATAGTCCTGCCACCTGGCTTGCTTCAGGGTCAGCTTCTTTTGGGTTTGGAAGTAGTTAGTGGCTACATTGTCCATCTTGATCACAAATCGAGAACCCAACAGATAATGGCGCCAAGTATGGAGACAATGCACAATGGTGGTCATCTCCTTCTCTTGCACCGTGTACTTCCATTCGGTGTCATTCAATTTTCTACTCTCATAAGCCATAGGATGCCCTTCTTACATTAGGACCCCTCCTATAGCAAAGTCAGAAGCATCGGTGTGGACTTCAAACGCCTTAGTAAAGTTAGGGAGAATAAGGACAGGCTCTTTACTTATCACAGCCTTCAACCCTTCAAAGGCCATTTGCTTTCGAGTTGTCTATTCCCATGATTGGTTTTTCCTTAACAAGTCAGTTAGTGCGGTCGTACGTGCTGAGTATCCCTCAATGAACTGACTGTAGTAGTTGGCTAAACCAAGAAATGATCGCAACTGTGACACGTTCTTTAGTGATTCCCAATCTTGGATGGCCCGCACCTTCTCTTCATCCATTCGAATTTGTCCATTCCCCACCACATGACCAAGGAAGGGTACTTCCTGTGCCGCAAAAGTGCACTTCTCCTTTTTTATGTAAAGCTCGTTGTCCCGCAAAAGCTTGAACATGGTTTGTAGGTGGTTTACATGGTCTTCAAGAGTCTCACTGTAGATAAGGATGTCGTCCAAGTAGACCACTACAAATTGGTCCAAGAATGGCTGGAAGATCTGGTTCATGAGTGTGGAGAAAGTGGTAGGGACGTTGGTTAGCCCAAAGGGCATCACCAACCACTCAAAGGAACCATAGTGGGTAACACAGGTGGTCTTTGCCTCATCCCCTTCTACGATACGAACTTGATAGTATCCAGAATGCAAGTCCACCTTTGTAATCCACTTGGCTTGTCCTAATCTATCAAACAAGTTAGGAATGAGAGGAAGCGGATATCGATTCTTTACCGTAATCTTGTTGAATGCCCTATAGTCGATACACATACGTAATGAACCATCATGCTTCCTTTGGAGCAAGACTGGAGTGCCATAGGGAGCCTTTGAAGGTCGAACCTGACCCACATCCAGTAAACTAACCAACTGTCTTTTCAACTCTTCCAGCTTGGCAGGTGCCATGCGATAAGGGGTCATAACAGGTGGCTTAGACCCTTGCTCCAACTCTATTATGTGATCAATTTCTCTCCTTGGGGGAAGTCGTTTGGGCAGCTTAGAAGGCATGACATCCTTGATTTCTTCAAGGATGTCTTTAATCTTCTGGGGTAGGTTCACCTCTAGAGGGTTGGAGGGATCGCTGGTCACCATCGTTGCCAAGTAGGTGACTTCCCCCCGCTTGAGGCCCTTTTTTGCTTGCATTGTCGATAGGATTTTCCTATCACCCACCTTCGAGGTGGCAAAAACCATGCATGGGGCCTCCTTCTCAAGCACACAAATAGAGTTTAAATATGGCATAGGAACAATTTGTACCTTACGAAGGAAGTCCATGCCAAGTATGATCTTGAAATCATCCATGTGCACCATTAAAAAGTCAACTATCCCTCTCCATGGACCAAGGCTCATTGATACATTTTAGGCAACCCCACGTAAAGGCTTAGCACCAGTGTTGATGGTCTTGAGCCAACCCCCACCAGTGGTCATAGAGAGACCAAGCCATATAGCTTCCTCCTTGGTGATAAAGTTGTGAGTAGTGCCCATGTCAATCATGACTTGGGCCTGCTGTCCATTTATTTGCACATCTACAAACATCAGCCCCTTACCTTTCATTGCTTGGAGCTCTTGTTTTCCCTCAAGAGCGTTGAGCAATTGTAAGGAACCAATCTATTCTACTAGACCATCAATTACTTGCGACTCTTGTTGTTCGATCATAGCTGCCAACGAACCCAGTTTTGGACAATTTTTCATAGGGTGCGACCCCTTGCACATGAAGCACCCTCCTCTAGGCGTGAAGGATTGTTTCTTCTCCTCATAGTCCCTTCTCGTAGATGGGTTGTGACTTCCTTGGCCTCTATCTCTTTCTCCCCCACCTCTGTTGGAGTTACTCTTGGAGCTCTTATTTTTAGAAGACTCATTCCTTTGATACTCGACGAGGGACTCTGTAATTGCAATAGCCTCATCAATGTCTTTTGCCCATCGTCGCTGCACTTCTTACTTGGCCCAATTTTGGAGTCCATCCACAAAATAGAATAGTGCATCTTCTGCCCCTAAGTTTGATATTTTTAGCAACAATGTAGTGAAATCCCTAACATAGTCAAGGATAGAGGCCTTGTGTCTCAACTCCCTCAGTTGCTTGCATGCTTCATATACCACTTTCTCAGGGAAGAATTGCCTCTTAAGTTCCCTTTTGAAGTCCTCCCATGTCTTTATGGTGCAAAGGCCCTTTTGCATATCTACATGCTTCCTCCGCCACCACAAAGTTGCTGTATCCGCAAGGTAAAGGTTTGCCGTATTCAATTTGTCTCGCTCGTCTGCCATCTTTAGACACTCAAAGTATCTCTCCATTTGCCAAAGAAAATTCTCCACCTCTTGGGCATCCCTCTTGCCCGAGAATTCTTTGAGCTTGGGAGCTTCCACCCTAGGAGCTCCCCTTGAGCTGCCATCGCTAGCCATGACCCTTTTGCACATGGCTATGTCTTGGCGCATCTCTTCCAGAATGGTTTCTAAAGAGGTCACTTGAGTTTGCAAGCTTTTGACAGTCTGCATGACTGTTGCCTTGAAGGCTTGCTCACTCCCATAACACCCTTCATTATTGGAAAAACACTCTTCGACATCCCCTTTAACTTTGTCAAGCTCTTCTAATGTGTGAGATTCTAAGGCATCAAAATTATGTTCAATATGTTTAATACGTGTACCCATTTCAGACATTACCTGTTCAAGGATGTTGGACTTTTCCTCCAAAGTGGCAAGAGTGACAGCAAAACAATTCTTGCTACGTCCACGCTCCTTCTTCTTGTTCCCATCTTGAGTGGGAGATGGATCACGTCCCCTCTCCATCCCTTGATATTCCCTCACCACATTCTCCTCTATGATGTTCGACATTATGCCTCACAAACCAAGCTCTGATACCAACTGTCACAAACATATAAATTTTCCTCACAACCGTGCGGCACTTAACTTTCCTTACGCCCTTAGTAGAAGCTAAGTCAGCCTTCTTCCTAAATAGGGAAAAGAAAGTAGAACACCATAGAAACCACCAGAGAGAATAATGAGAGAAAAAAAATATTATATTATATTTGAAAGAGAGTACAAATGAATTTGATACCTCCATCCTTGAGGCTACTCCCCTTTATATATAATCCTACCTTCTAAATGGATGACTGAAATTTATCTAATTTAACAACTATAATCAAAGTTCCAGAAGATTTTACAAAAATTTCTACGAGTCTACATAATTAAAAGAATTATAAAATAAGGTATAATGTTTTAGGTTCTAGTAAGCCTCTAAGCTCCCCTAAAACATTTCACGGCGTTTCACTTAGGTCAATACCGAAGGACAACTTCTTTAATAACGAGGTAAAAACAGGAAACAAAGTCAAAGACAGAATAAATCCAAAAAGACAGGCTCTTACTTTCAAAAATAAATGACCTCAAGAGAGTTCTTTAAGTCCTCTGGAAACCCAAATAGGAGGAGGCAGAATCATCTTGAGCTTGAACCAGGAAGTAAGCTCCTTCACTTTATAAAGACCCACGTCGCCACCATTATGGTCAGCAAAGTGGACAGACTGAGGTGTCAATTCCGGATGGTCTCGAGTTGAAAGGGAAAAAGCTTCGTTGAAACCCACAAACAGCGCCGTATCACCCAAACTTTCCGCTGGCTCAGTCGCTTCTCAATATCTATCTTATAAACATCAAACAAAAGGGTCTTATAAGAATGAAGGATATCATCGGGGCTGTTAAAGGGGCTTTCTTCTTTTGCTTCATCAATGGAATTAACATATCTTCGAAGCAACAGGATATCCCCTTCTGGTGACTCCACTAGATGATGCGAAACCCGGCAAGTTGAAATCTTTTGTTCGGTGAATTCTTGACGAGGAATGTCACCGCAGGCAAAATTAAAAATATTAACCATAGTAGGAAAAGTTGCGTTCTCGAAGTCCCAGGCTTTGATCTCCAAATTATTAGTAGAAGTGTCGAGGCTGTAAGAAAGCTTGTCCTTTTTAGAATATGTAATATCCAAAGCCTGCGCCCCGTCTAAGGTCGTCCAGCTCGAGTCTCCAATTCTGCAAAAAGCAAGCTGACGATTTGCACATCGAGAAATCATAAGCACGCAGTTCCGGTCAAAGTCATCGCCGTCATTAAGCATTGGAGTGGAGGACATTGCAAGTCTGCGAATGATGCTCCCGCTGATGCACACAGGGGATTTCTCAGTTGGGGGCCCCGTAGCGTCGCCAAACTCCAAGAGGTGCTGTAAGGAAGGAGAAGAGTACTTGTCGAGGAACACACCTACCACACCAGTTAACGTCATGACGGAAGGCAGCGGGACGATTTTAGAAGAAACCGAAAAGGAGGAGGAGCAGAACAGGTGGGCCATGTAGATTTGACAGTCACGGCGGTTAACAAAGGCAAGCCACCCTTTGGACGATCCCGCACAGTGAGCGTCCGAGATTCCCTCCGGAAATGGAGCATTCTCCGATTTGGCGTTTCCTAGGCCGACAAGGGCTTTAGAATTCACTTCCTTCTGGACGTGGACGTTCAAAGGAAGGTTTGACGTCGATGATACGGAAGAAGAAGAAGGAGAGCTGTGATTTGTTCGTGGCCAAGAACAACAGTTAGAGAAAGCGAACATCTGTACCTTAGGAGTCCCGCGCCTTGCGGCTACCGCCATTGGAAGCAATCCTAATCTGTTACATGCCATGGCCGCCGCGAGATGAGCCATGCAGTGACGCAAACTGCTATCAACAAAGGCCAACTAGGTTTAATAGACAAAAACGGAACAACTCTAAAGTATACGGGGGAAATTAAGATCGTTGACCATGGACTCCAGTTTAGACTGTTACTTATACGTGAGACTTTTGACTTGGCTCCCAAGTAGTCAACTGGATTGGAGTTTTGACACTCTAGACCTAGCTAGCGGTGTTCAATACGGAACGATTATATTTGTAATGTTATTATATTTGTAGGACTTAATGATGTCAGTTTAATGTCATTCTGTTATTCTATTTTCTCTTGGTTGCTGTCATCATTACTGATTCATGTTCTGTAATATTGGTAAGTTAGTTAAAGTATTTTTTCGTGCCTTATTTCTGTACTTGGGTGCAAGCACCTATGTTCTCCCTTGGATGAATGGAATCTCATGGTGCTCTCCATATTGTAAGCATATATGATGTTGATATTGCTGTTGTTTTGGAAGGAGGGTGAATCTGAAGAATGCCAAATACCTACTGAAGTTCAGAGTGACGGGAAAGCTATTAAGGTAACAAGTGGTTATAAATTCAAAGTAGTTGCTGGAGACATTCTAAAGGTGAAAATTTACAGTTTAGGATTAAGAGGCTTGAGCATGCTAACGGTATGCCCGTATTTTTGCTGATGGTAGGAGAAACAGTTTGTTACAAAAAGAAAAAAAAACCAATATTCAACACATCAGAGAGATGAATTGAAAAAAATTGTGTTCAATCAGATGAGATTAACATAATGGGTTCTAGTGTCTAACATTGTATAAATGGATACAATTTGAGTTTCTGTCACATGCCTGCCCTCAAAATAATTCAGAACAATGTCGCATGCTGTAAATGCTGTCCTAAAAATGATTTTTAAAGAATCTCCTAGTTTCTTTGCAACCTCATGATGATCATTTTTTAGTCTATATTCAAAACCAAAAAACTTTTGGTTCTGATCTGATTCTCTGAACCAGAACAAGGTTAAGGGAGTCCTGTCCGCACTACTAATCTGGCATCTGGCAGAGAAACCCGGTATCAATGTAGGTGGTATTCAAGGAACTGTTAAGGCTGGAAAAGTGCCGAAAGCTTCTATTATAGATTTTTCTTGCATTATGAATGCTCTTTCTGGGGTAACAAAATGCCAATATGTGTCAGCTGGTCCTGGAGGACAACAAGAAGATAAGACAGTTCTCCTGAGCTATATAGACATCAACCTGGCCATCATTTATCTATGTATTCATTTATGAAAGAGGGGAGAAAGGTTTCAATAAATTGAGGGTATGCTGAACTAGTTTAAGAACTTAAATCTCCTTTCCATATCAGGAAGTTTTTATCCCATTCTCGTGTGGTAAATTGATTGAAGTCCAAGGAAATAAGATTATTTTTGCAGTTTCTTGAGTGAATGTTTTGATTGCTAGAACTCGTAATAAGCAACTGTTGCTGCATAATCTTTATTGCCTGGTGGCATGAATATGTGCAAATAAAACTAACGCTGGCACAACTTAGGCAAATAAAAAGATAGTGGTTTATATCTGCTGTATAGTTGCTAGCTAATTCTTTTATTTTTGCTGGAGATTCTAGTAGACAATCTAAAAACCATGTCCATTGCTGCAAAAATTCCACACTTCCATTATGTTGAAGAGATAATTTGTGCTGCATTATTGGAGTTTAAGGACACTTTCCATGCACTGTTGATAAAATCACTTTACCTGGCCTTCAGCAAGTATTCCTGGATGAATAATTGCTTCGACGAGGAGTCACTGGAGGTCACTTTTAAAGGCCTGTTGATTTTATTTTACTCAAGAGTTGCTAGTGTATCATTTATTTTGGCTTCTTCTGCGTTTCTGCGGGTACGCCCATCACAAGATTATACCAAAAAAATGACTCTTTGTTTCCACTATTATGTTTAGGTCTAACATTGGTTGTGGTTCTACTTTTTTATTAATATTTCCATTACAGGTTTCCTTGCTACGGGAAAAGTCATCGCTATTGCATATGGCTTAGTTGCGCCCAAACAGCTTGGCTTAAAGAATGTTCAGTCACTTTCCTTCTTGGAGGTTAGATACGTGTAGGATTGTCTCCTGTCGTTATATACGATTCTTCTACAGATAACTGTTCATTGTTGAGCCCTAAAGTTAATAGTCTGGTGTTGCTCACGGAGTAACAAAGACTTTGGGTTCAACAATATGCTTTTCCCCGTCAGAAAAATGTCAATATTCTTTTTCACATGCAATAGCTACATATGGCCGATGAATTATGAATGGAACTTAAAACACAGTAATTTGTTTGAAATTAGCATATTTGTCTGGACCGAAAAAAGAAAAAATTAGCATATTTGAAGAACTGGTCTGTTCCTTGCTTTGGATTTAAATGTGCAGCAAGTATATAGAGAGGAATTAAATAGTACCTAAGTATAGCTTTTCAAAATCATTATTGTTTTTTTCTTAGTATGCATACTTTCTAATGCAATTCTTTTTGCTACTAGTACAATTGGCATTTCCTAATTAAGGTTAATCCAAAGGGAAATTGGTGTGTGAGGGAAAAATGATTTAGTTGCTGAGGTTTGAGCTTGGGGTGCCTAGATGTGTAATATATTGTTCTATGTCCTTGACTTCTGTACTTTTTCGTTTGATTATTTTTAATAAATGTTATATATTCGCCAAAAATTTAAAAAAAAAAAGGGTCGATCCAGAGGATAAAACTGGTGGAATGATAACTGTGAGCAACATTGATGAAATCATTGGGAACTTTGGCGCTTCTCTTGTCGTCTTGCCTGAAATTGCCGTCATTGCCACTGGCCAAGTTGAAAGAGTTCCTCATTTTGGTGGTGATGAAGATGTAATTTCTTCATCAGTCATTGCTGTAAGCAACTTTTCGTGGATATCATGCTCCTATGTCTTACTTCATCGTGATAGTTATACTTGCATCATCTGGAATATGACATTGGCTTTGCATATCAATCTTTCTAATGTCTGCAAAATAGGACTTTCACTATCCTCGGTCAACTGATGATGCCTCCCTATGTGTGACTTGGATTTTGCTTTTTCAGCTGACTGCTGGTGCAGAATATTGGGATTTCGATAGGCCAACTGTTACCACACTCTGCAATGATTGGAAACATTTCACTGATAAGCCAGAGTTTCTCATGTTGATCATTGAGATGGCTGATCTTGAGTACTGACAGGCTACAAGAATTTGTGATCCCAACATCCGAGAATTATGTACAGTCGGTTGAATGGCAACACTGCTAAGACTAAAGGAAGTTATAGGTACTTCTTTTTCCAGTGAATGGCACTATGACTAAAGTACAATTGTAATGTTCGTTGTTCAAACACCTAGGATAGCAGAGTATTAAAACGACATCTAGGAAGGCAAGGATAATAGATGAGCATTAAACTCATTTAGAACTGCTTTTATGGCGTTGCTTCGTGCAGCACTGCATTTAGCAACCAGGGAGCGGCTTAAAATTGTCTACTTGTGAAAACTTCATTCTCCGCACAAATGCATTGTATGCGCCCATGTTCCAATTTGTTGCCCGTATTTCTATTTCTATCTTGCACAACTAATCTGCTGTCGCTTCAACGCAATTGTAGAATGTTTCGACTTTAAAGCGGTCTAATAATCAGAATTACCATAATAGCATTAATTATCAACCGTTTACAACAATTCCCAATCATCCTCTCTGCCCCGGGCTATGTACGACCACCGCGAGCGTCATGCATGCTTGTAAAATTCTTGGCTATGCCCTTGGTACTTCAAGCGAATAGCATAAGGAAAGATGAACGTACTGGTCCAATTCCAGTAATGGCTCATCCCTCCAGCGATGCCTTTTGGATAAAAACAGAGGATCTGGAGTCCCAAAGGCAATATGTGAAATTTTCATAACTCCGTCAATGCTAATTATGTGAACTCGACTTCTATGTCTCCGGTTTCCTTGAAGGAAATTGCCGAGAACTTTTCTATCAGGTCAGCTATTCACGTTTATAAATCCTTGAAAAGCCAAGCAAGACTTTGAGTAATTAATGTCTTGGTACCTAATACCTACCAAAAATTATTTATTCGCAGTTTCTTATATACCAAATATTGACATCCTAAAATTACCACATATGTCAAATACAGGATTACTAAACTCTTTGAATTTTATTAATTTAAGAGATATAATTTTTTTTAATTTTAATTATATACTTTAAAATTTATTTAATTTAATCGTTTTATTCTTTTTTATACTATTTTAACATAAATATTATAAAATTTAAAATATATTATTTTCATTATTAATTTAAATTATAAATTTTTTTAATTTTAATTATAATTCAAAAAAATATTCACTAAAATAATTTTCAAAAAAATATAAAATTTTAAAAATTAATTTTTTATTTTAAATTTTAATTAAGTAATAAATAATTTTTTTTAAAAAAATAAATAATTATATTTTATTATATAAATTTAATTAATAATTATAAAATAAAAAATATATAAAAAATAAAATTAATGTAATTAATTTAAATATTATTTATAAATATTTCTCGTAAACTCTTACCTATTAAGTTTAGTAATGTTTAGTGCATTGGACCGCATTGCGAAGAGAACAGCAAAATGAAGTTGGTGAATTATTGTGTGTATCCAGGGAATTCTACAGAGCCTCGATGTTTTTCAGAAGTGGGGTCCATACAGACAACCCATATACCAAGTGGCATGGCTTCGCTGCCACGGCTCCTAAATAATTCATCGTTTAAATTTGATCCATGATAGAATGAACATGTAACTCGCTTGCCACCACAAAATCTCAAGTTACCATCGGGCTGCCTAAAGGCGATTGCCATTAACTTTGATAAACGTGTCCCTACTTCGAGTTTACATTTGTTCAAAATTCACAATTCAGGTTGGTTAGTTGTCAGTAGCTTTTGGATGACGCTCGGATTGACAATTCCAATACATCTTGCCCATTGGATCTCTCTCTAAAAATTATTAATTATTATTTACATCATGTTGATAGAATAAATTAATTATTTTTATTTAAATTTATTTTATAATAAATTTATAATAATTTTTTATTAAAATTATAAAAATTATAATAAAAAATTTTATATTTGAGTAATATTTAAATTAATTTATATAATAACAAAAATATAAAATTTTATTTTTAAAAATTTTGTTTTTAATTTTTTAATGAATATTAAGTAATTTAATATTTAAATTATGTAAATTATATAAAAATATATTAAATTTAAATAATAATTTGAATGGAAAATAAAATATTTAAATTAATTTTTTTTTATTTAAATAAAGTCTATATTTACTTTTTAATTAATTTGAAATAATTTTTTATTAAAATTACAAAAATTAAAATAAAAATTATAAATTTTAATAACATCTTATTTAATTTAAATAATAACTAAAATATAAAATTTTGTATTTAAAAATTTTGTCTTTTAATTTTCATTATTATTGATTAATATATTATTTAAATTATATAAATAATATAAAAAAAATTTAAATTTAAATAATAATTAAAATAAAAAATATAATTACTTAAATTGATAATTATTTTTATTCAAATATGATATATTTTACTTTTTTATAAATTTGGAGTAAATTTTTACAAAAATTGAAAACATTAGAATAAATTGCATTTAAATTGATGTATATAGTTACTAAAATCTTGATCATTTTACTTATTCGTGAATATTGAGTAAGTTAATATATAAATTGTGTAAATTATATAAAAAATTTTAAATTTGAATGATTACTAGAATAGAAAATGAATTATTCAAATTAATTTTTCTTTCAAATAAAATCTATTTTACATTTGGTAATTTTAGAGGAACCTTTGATTGAAATTATAAAAAATTAAAATAAAAAATTATAAAATTAAATAACATTTAATTTAATTTAAATAACTACTAAATTTTGAAATTTTGTATTCAAAAATATTATTTTTAACTAAGATCAATGTCACATTTGTGTGATGGAATTTAAAGGATTTATAGTGGGAAGACATAATATCCTTATTCTTGTGATTAATTTAATATTTGATGCATGCACCAATTTTAACTTCATAATCAGTTTATGTGAATGAGTCCTCATGATTAAAAAAGAAATTTTGTTAGTAAGAAATGATGAGACAATTTCATTCTCTTAGAATTCATGTATTTACAAGGAAAGTTAACCAATATCAATGACACATGGACTTAAAGTGTTTAGTTGTAGAATTGAACTATTCAATTCTTGCAAGTAAGTATTAAGATCAATTACTCCTCTATATGCTAGAATTCAATGGATTTAGAGTGTGTATTTTTTAATGTCATCATTATTATTATTAATTTAATGTTTGATGTATGTACTATTTTAAACTTCATAATAAGTTTGTGAAAATGTGATCTTGCAACCAAAGGAAAAATCTTGTTAGCAAGAAAGAGGAGACAATTTCATTCTCCTAAAATTGATCCATTCAATACCTACAAGTAAAGACAACCAAGATTAGTTACTCCTTCATTTCATAGAATTCAATAAATTTAGGGCATGACATCATAATGTTGTTATTCTCTTGATTAATTTAATGTTTAGGGCATGCACCATTTTTAACTTCATAATTAGTTTATGTGAAAAAGACCTTGCAACTAAATGAGAAATTTTGTTAGCAAGAAATGGAAAGAAGGCTTCATTCACCTTATATGGAACCATTTAATACCTACAAGGAAAGAAAATCAAGATTAATTTCTCCTTTATATGATGGAATTAAATGAATTTAGAGTGTGAAGTCATAATATCATTATTCTTGTAATTAATTTGATGTTTATTACATACACCAAATTTAACTTCATAATAAATTTGAGAGAATGAGTCCTTGCAACTAAAGGAGAAATCCTATTAGCAAGAAATGATGAGACAATTTAATTATGTTAGAATTTAACCATTATAACTCAGCAAAGAAAGAAATTTGAGATCAAATACTCCTTTATTTGATGGAATGCAATGGATTTAGAGTGTGATGTTCTAGAATTGAGCTATTTAATACCTGTAAGCAAAGACAATCAAGATCAATTATTGCTTTATTTGACGGGATTTGATGGATTTAAAGTGTGAAGTCATAATGTCATTATTCGCGTAATTAATTTGATGGTTTGTGTATGCATGAATTATAACTTCATAATCAATTTATGTGAATGAGTTTTTGCAACAAGAGGAGAAATCTTTCTAGAAAGAAATGATGAGATAATTTCATTCTCCTAGAATTTAACCATTTTATTATTGCAAAGAATGACATTCAAGATCAACTACTCCTTTATTTGATGAAATTTAATGAATTTAGAATGATGCACTAGATTTGAACAATTTAATACCTATAACAAAAGACAATCAATCAAGTATTCCTTTATTTGATGAAATTCAATGGATTTAGAGTGTATAGTCATAATATCACTATTCTTGTGATTAATTTAATGTTTGGTGGATGCACCATGTTTAACCTAAAAATCAGTTTGTGAGAATGAGTCCTTACAATTAAAGGAGAAATCTTGTTAGCAAGAAATGAGGAGATGGCTTCATTCTCCTAAAACTTAACAATTCTATACCTACAAAGAAAGACTTTTAAGATCAATTACTCCTTTATTTGATGGAATTTAATGGATTTAGAGTGGGTAGTCATAATGCCATTATTATCATGATAAATGTAATGTTTGGTGCATGCACCATTTTTAACTTCATAATTAGTTTATGTGAATGAGTCTTTACAATCAAAAGAGAAATCTTGTTAGCAAGAAATGGAGAGATAATTTCATTCACCTAGAATTGAACCATCCAATACTTACAAGTAAAGACAATCAAGATCAATTACTCTTTTAATTTATTTGATGTTTGGTACATGAACCAATTTTAACTTCATAATTAGTTTATATGACTACTTGCAACTAAAGGAGAAATCTTGTTAGCAGGAAATGAAGAGATGGTTTGTATTAGCAAGATCAATTTCTCCTTTATTTAGTGGAATTTAATGGATTTAGAGTGTGAAGTCATAATATCATTATTCTCTTAATTAATTTGCTATTTGGTGCATACACCAATTTTAACACCATAATCAGATTGTGTGAATGAGTCCTTGCCACTAAAGGAGAAATGAAGTTAGTAAGAAATGAAGGGATGATTTTATTCACATAGAATTTAACCTCTTAGTAACTTCAAGGAAAGACAACCAAAATCAATGATTTCTTTGTTTGATGGAATTCAATGGAAGTGGAGTGTAAAGACATGTTATCATTATTCTTGTAATTAATTTAATATTTGGTGCTTGCACCCATTTTAACTTCATGATTAGTTTGTTTTAATGACTCTTTGCAACTTAAGGAGAAATCTTGATTTCAAAAAATGAAGAGACGATTTCTGTCCCCTAAAACTGAACCATTTAATATATGCAGGGAATAAAAATCAAGATCAATTACTGATAACAACCAAGTTTTGTATAATATTTTGCCTCATAATTAATATCTTATGCATGTTTGATAATCTAGATGATGTAATTTAATTGACTTCTCGCTTAGTTGTCCATATGCCCACTTATTAGAAAAGTCTAGTAAAATTCAGTTTTTGCGCAATTTATATACTTTGGCTATTTCTTAGGTTTCAGGAGGTTTCTTTTAGCAAAACCAATTTCTATGGATAGCTAAGAGACTGAGCTATGAATTCCATAAAGAAACTACGTGCAAATTCTGGACCAATTGGACAAGGCAAAATATTGAACTCTAATCACGAGGGGGGTGCTGGACAAAGCAGTTCAGCCGTGCACTGCTTAGTTTTTTTGGCCATATCTCATAAACAGGAAGGTGTCTAGCTGTGAAAATTGAGTTGTTGGAAAGCTAACTCAAAGAGCTACAAATCTTGTGAAGGCAACAGAAGAAGATAAAGCCATCTCGATGGAGGTATGCATGGGTGAACTTCAGTAAGCCTCCTTGGAGTAGGAAACTGGGCCGATTTGTATGTTTTGGGCCATGATACTCCACCATCCGAATTTAGGGCCTGAAATCATCTTCAAACCACTTGGGATTATTGTCCAAGTTGGGGCCTAATTGATTCTAGAAGGTGGGAAAAGGAGCATTAAGTGCCAAGAAGATGAAGAGGCAAGCATGGACTGCATTGGAAAGGAGAGAATAACCATGTAACATGCTGTAACCTTAGTATCATGAATGACCAAAGGAGCATTAATTGCAAGGAAGATGAAGAGGTGGTGAATAGACATGGAAAATGGGTCGTCCTAGGCTGAAAAAAAGAAGAAGAGAGAGGATAGATGGAAACAACTCTTTCTTTTCATTTTGCATTTCTCTTTTCCTTTATTCCATGATTGTGTAAATCATTTTGACTTTGGGGTTCTTGAACTCATGTACCTGGAGATCATGATTTATCATTGAATGAATGCATTCTAGTTTTCTCATTCAAGCCTTATTTTCATTTAGTCACTTAATGGGATTCCTTAGGTGATAATATCGATTGGTTTTGGGTGAGTTAAGGAGTGTCTTAAGAGCTACTAATTGGTAACTTGAGCCACTTTTAGGATGAGATTGAAGGGCAGATTTGCTGCTTTGGTTAGTGAACTTTGGTGCTAGTTAAATTGCACTATAATTGTGTGATAATAGGTTTTTCATGAGTCATAGTTAGTTGAATCTAGGTGATTGTCCATAGATTTTAGGGAGTGCAAAGTCGTCTAATGTGAGATCTTGACTAGGAATAGGGCTAACCAACTAGACATATATTCCTATATCCTTAGGAATTGATGATAGGTCATTAAGTTCAAGAATTACTAGAGTTAGTCTCATATCATATAGTCTAAAAAATACACTGGTTCATTGGGAGATGACTAGAGTTATGCCACTAACTACAAGCCTTTAGGTCACCCTAAGAATTAATTTGGCCAACATAATAGTTGAATTTGTCAAATTTTGGCGCTATTGCTAGGGAACCAAGGTATGTTTATGACCTTTTTCTTGTTTATTTGTAAAAAGTTAACCATTGTTGTAGGTGTCTTACTGCTGGTCATGACTAAAGAAGGAGGGGAAGAACATTAATTTCAAGGCAAGATAATTCATCTCAGCTAGGTCTTTTTCTTTCTCAGCTACCTCATGTGGCCTTCTACTAGTGTCTGACCAATATAAGTTTTCTTTTGACTCTCTTTTTCACTTTCTACTCATTGATGTTATGTGATTCATGTTTACTTTAGTTTATTCTCTGGTTATTTTATTGATTTAGCTTCAATTTGTCTATTTCTTTAAGTGTCTGATTAATGTTGGTTATATTTTGTAAGTTTGTTGCCATTCCTTTCAGTTTTGCCCTATTTCATTTTTTTAGTTGTTGTCTATTCCATTTTCAAATTGGCTTAGCTGCTCATTATTGTTTAAGGTTGTTCTAGTCAGTTACATTTCTTGGTTGTTTGCTCTTGTTATGTTCAACTCTATTTTATCATTGTTTCAGCTTCATTTTACATGGTTTGCATAGTGTATGACCAAGTCATCTAGCAATTTATTATTTGATTTCAACCTTAAAATAGAATGAATGTTAAGTAGACATCATAGGATTACATGATCATCATCAATTCCACCCACTTTATCTTTATCTAGATTCATTAAGGAAGAATATCAAGAACCGAAGCCAGCAAGGAATAACAACATGGCTAAGAATAATGAAAATAACAATTGAACTTTGAAAGAGCTAGTGGCACTTGATATCAATTATCATCCTCTATGCATTTAGTATCTGGGTGTTGAAGCTAACTTTGAACTTAAATTTGGAATCATTCATTTGTTGCCTAAATATCATGGCCTTGCAGGTGAAGATCCCCATAAACATCTCAAGGAATTTCATATTGTCTGTTCGATAATAAGACTGTAAGGGAAATTCGAGGATCATTTCCAGATTTAAGCATTTCCATTTTCTTTGGAATGAGCTATGAAAGATTGGCTTTATTATCTCCATCCTAAGGCCATTTGGAGTTGAAATGACATGAAAAAGGCCTTCATCAAAAAGTTCTTTCTTGCCTCACATACTGCCACCATCCAAAAAGAAATTTGTGGGATCCAATAGCTTAATGGCGAGACCCTCTATGAATACTGGATTGGTTTAATAAGTTATGTGTGAATTGTCCATTTCACCAGATATCAAAACAACTTTTGATCCAATACTTTTATGAAGGTATACTCTTGATGGATCATAACATGATCAATGCAGTAAGTGGTGGCACACTTGTGGATAAGACACCCCAGGCTGCTCGAGCTTTAATTGAAAACATGGTAATGAATTCCCATCAATTCAGCATAAAGACCATAGTTCCATCTTAAGGAGCACATAAAGTAATGACCATATGTCAAGATCATCAAAAGGTGGAGCACCATCTTGACAAACTTACCTCACTTGTAAGGAGATTGGCTAAAGATCAATAACAATCGAGCTAAGAGGGTTCTCAACTTGCCTTTAGGAGCCAAGTTTGCACTATTTGTGCAAGTCTAGGGCATCCTACCACCTGATGCCCAACATTAGTTGAGGAGTCACAAGATCAAGTCCTTGCAACCAAAGGATATCAAGGAAGGCCATATCAACAAGAAGATTGGCCTCAGTACAACCCATATTCAGTCATATACAACCTAGGGTGGCGCAATCATCCCAACCTTCAGTATGGGAACTCAGGATCAACATTGCAAGAGCAATCAAGACAACCCCCCTGGAGATTGGGCCAAGGTTAGTGCCAACAATAACTGTAACACATCAACCACCTCTACCTAGGTTCAAGTCATCTTTAGAGGATATGATGAAGTAGCTAATGACTCACACGATGTAGCTAGCCAATCAAAATATTCAATTCTAATAGAAAACTAACTCAACCATCTAAGATTTGTGAACACAGATGACTCAAATAGCCACTTCAATGAATGCTCTTCAACAGCAAGTCTCCGGATAATTGCCGAGCCAATCCATTCCTAATCCAAAGGGGGGTGTAAATGCCATTGTATTAAGGCTGGAAAGGTGCTAGATGAGTAGCCAAGACCAGTGAAGGAGAAGGAGGAAAAACAATTATCTACTTCAAACTCGACCAAGACCTAAACGAGCTAGGAAGATCAAGCCGCCAAGGGAAAGGAGATAGTTGACCAATCCATTAAGCCACTCCCATTTCCTCAAAGAATGAAATCTAAGAAAATGGATGACATACTAGACAAGGATAAGGAAGTTCTGGAGATGTTTCGGAAGGTGGACGTCAACATTCCACTTCTTGATGCAATCAAGCAAGTGCCATATGCTAAGTTTTTGAAAGAGCTATGCATGAATAAGCAGAGGCTCTAAGGAAGAGAGATGGTTAGCATGGGACAGAATGTATCAACTCTTATATAGTCTTTACCACAAAAATGTGAGGATCCTGGTACTTTCACAATTCCCTGCATTATTAGTAACTGAAAGTTTGATAGGGTTTAACAAGGCCTTGCTAGATTTTAGAGCTTTAATCAATGTTGTGCCTCTTTTGGTGTTTATTGAGCTAGATCTTGGACCATTGAAGGGAATAAAATTGGTTATCTAATTGGCTAATAGAAGTAATGCCTATCCGCTCGAAATAGTTAAGGATGTTCTAGTGTAAGTAGGTAAGTTGATCTTTCCCACTAACTTTTATATTTTGGAAATGGAAGGCGAGACACTTATTTTTGTTTGACCATTCCTAAAAATTGCACGAATTAAAATTGATAAGCACTTTGGGGTGTTATCAATGGAATTTGGTGGCTTGATTGTTAAATTTAACATTTTTGATGCCATAAAACACCCATCAGAGGATCATTCTCTATTCCATATTAAGCTCATTAAGGATTTGGTGGAGGAAGTATAACTTGAGCTTGAGAAGGAATTGCTAAAGATAGCCCATTTTAATGACTCTCTAACTTGCAGCACAACCCTTTTAAGGGACAAGGAGTCCAAGAAGGTGCTAAATTTGAATAGAGAAAGAAGTGCCACTCAGCCTAAAATAACTTGAAAGAAGTAGTAAAAATAAAGTTGATCAAAATAGCTTGAAAAGTGCATTCTCTCCCTCTAGTCTAGTTCCTTGTCACAGTGACTACTTGGGAATGATGTATGTAACATCTCCAATTCTTGCACACTTAAAGGAGTCCCTGAGAGGATAGGATAAGTGGTGTAATTAGCAAAATAATGGGGAATGGACATATCAGATCTGAGAATAACATAAAAGACTTGATTAGAAACAATTGAGAGCAAGTTGATTAAACTTCTTCCATTTGTTGTACAACCGCCTAAGCTTGATTTAAAGCCTCTTCCAGAGTATCTAAGGTATGCATTCCTAGCTAAGAATAGCAAACTTCTAATGATTATTGCTAGGAGCCTTGATTAGTTATAGGAGGCTTGGTTGCTTAAAGTTTTATAGGAGCACAAAAAGGCTATTGACTGGACACTTGGGGACATTATGAGGGTTAGTCCAGCAATTTGCATGTATAGAATTTTCCTTGAAAAAGGAGCCAAACCTTTGAGGCAACCACAACGAAGACTTAACCCACTTATTCTTGATGCCGTAAAGAAAGAAGCGTCCAAATTGCTCTAAGCTGGAATTATTTATCTAGTCTTAGATAATGATTGGGTGAGTCCAGTCCAAGTGGTGCTGAAGAAATCTAGAGTTACAGTAGTCAAGATTGAGAATAATGAATTGTTGCCAACTTATGTGCAAAATTCTTGGTGAGTGTGTATAGATTACCAATAGCTCAACCAAGTGACAGGGAAGGATCATTATTCTTTACCTTTTATTAATCAAATTCTTGAAAGATTGTCTAGGAAATCTCACTTCTGTTTTTTGGATGGTCTTATGGGATACTTTCATATTTACTTCACCCTTTGAGGATCAAGAGAAGACTACTTTCATATGTCCTTTTGGCACTTATGCCTACTGGAGGATGCCATTTAAGTTGTGCAATGCTCCAAGCACTTTTCAACATTGTATGATAAGTATTTTCTCTTATTTCTTGAAGGATGGCATGGAAGTTTTTATGGATAATTTCACTATTTATGGATCCTTTTTTGATAAATGTTTAGAAACATTATCTTGAGTTCTTAAGAGGTGCATAGAAACTAACTTGGTCCTTAATTATGAAAAGTGTCACTTCATGGTTGAGTAAGGAATTGTGTTAGGACAATGTAGTTTTCAAGGATGATATTAAAGTTGATCCGACAAAAGTTGAAGTTATTTCTTGTTTATCTTACCCTGCGTGTGTGTGACAAGTTTGATCTTTTCTTGGTCATGTAAGGTTTTATTAGAGATTTATAAGGAATTTTAGCAAGAAAGCCCTCCTATTGACCAACCTTCTAAAGGCGGATGTGGAGTTCAAGTTTGACAAGAATTGTTGTGAAGCTTTCAACCAACTCAAGCATGCCTTGACCACTGTGCCAATAGTGTAAGCCTTGGATTGGTCTTAACCATTTGAGTTAATGTGTGATGCATCAAACAATGTAGTGGGAGCTATTTTGGCATAGAGATTTAATGGGCAGTCACAAGTCATCTATTACCCATCCCACACACTCGATGTTGCTCAATCAAACTATACCACAATAAAGAAGGAGCTTTTGGCTATTGTTTATAAAGTTATAGTTTTCTCTGATCATAAAGTGCTTAAATATCTCTTGAAAAAGCTCGACGCAAAGTTGCAACTGATCCAATGGATGTTATTACTCCAAAAGTTTAATGTTGAGGTTGACGACAGAAGTGAAGCTAAGAATTTGGTGGCTGATCATCTTAGTTGGATTAAAGGGGGTTTGGAACCCCTTCCCATTCAAGCTGACTTCCTAGATGAGCACCTCTTGTAAATCCATGGTATGTCCTGACATTAACACACTATTTAGTATGTTGAGTTAGTTAACTTCCTAAGCATCAAGCTAACAAGGTTCAAAGTGAGTCCAAATGTTATGTTTGGGATGATCCATACCTTTAGAAATTTTGTAGTGATAACAACATTAGGAGATGTGTGCCTAGGCATGAGCACGAGTCTATCTTGAGGCTCTATCATTCTAGAGCATGTGGTGGCCATTTTGGTTTCTTTAGAACAGTTATGAAAGTGCTAGATTTAGGTCTTTATTGGCCAACTCTATTTCATGATGCCCATATTTTTTGTAAATCATGTAATTGATGTCAATGAACTGGGAATTTATCATGTAGGCAAAAGATGACCCTACAACAATTGTTATTTTATGAAGTTTTTGATGTTTGGGGTATAGACTTTATGAGACCCTTCTTGATTTTGTTCAGTTATATTTATAATCTTTTAGTGGTTGATTATGTTTCCAAGTGGGTAGAGGCTAAGGTTACCCAAACTGATGATACCAAAGTAGTGGTAAGCTTTGTCTATTTGCAGATTATTTGCAGGTTTGAAGTTCCACAAGCTATCATCTCAGATCAGGGATCCCATTTTTGTAATTGACAAGTATAAGCTTTGTTGAAAAAATATGGCATAGTCCATAAAATCTCCACCTTATATCACCCACAAATAAATGGCCAAGTTGAGGTCTCCAACAAGAAATCAAAAGCATACTTGAAAAAATGGTTCAACTGAATCGGAAGGATTGGAGTGCATGGCTAGAGGAAGCATTATGGGCATACCACACTGCTTATAAAACCCCAATCGATATGTCCTCATACTAAATAGTCTATGGGAAGGCGTGTCACTTGTTGGCAAAATTGAACATAAAGTATATTGGATAGTTAAGCATTGTAACTTGAATCTAGTTAGCGAGACCTGAAAGGAAGCTACATCTTCAAGAGCTTAAGGAGATCCAAATGGAGGCTTATGAAAATGCTCAGATTTACAAGGAGAGGACAAAGTGGCTGCATGACCAGATGATTCATCGTAGGACATTTAAGCTTAGGCAACGAGTTCTTCTTTATAATTCAAGGCTTAAGTTCATGCTAGGTAAGTTATGTTCTCATTGGGAAGGACCTTTTCTGGTTACTCATGTGTATCTTTATGGTATTGTGCAGGTGGAAGAACCAACATTGAAGAGAAGGTTCACAATGAATGGCCATAGGCTCAAGCACTTCCATGAAGCACTTAGCCAGGAAAAACCACTAGGAGAGGAATTGCGCTTGCTGGATGCACATTACCTAGCACCTTGATAAGTTTTTTAATCCCATCCTTTTCTTTCAGTTGTATTGTTTGTTTGAATTAAATAAGGATAGCTACATGATAATTTCATTTATGTACATGAATAAAATTTCTGGGGTAGTTGTCGTGACAGCTGATGACTTAGGCTAATGAATAAAATTTGGTTTTTGTGCAATTTACGTACTTTGGCTATTTCTTAGGTTACAAGAGGTTTCTTTTACAAAACCAATTTCTATGGATAGCTAAGAGACTAAACTATGACTTCCATAAAGAAACTACATGAAAATTTCAAGCCAATTGGATAAGGCAAAATATTGAACTCTGATCACAAGAGGGGTATTGGACAAAGTAGATCAGCCATGCACTGCTTAGTTTTTTGGCCATATCTCATAAATGGTAAGAAGTTTAGTTGTGAAATTTGAGTCTTTAGAAAGCCAACTCAAAGAGCTACAAATCTCATGAAGGCAATAGAAGAAGATAAGGCCATATCAATGGAGTTATGCATGGGTGAAGTTCAGCAAGCCTTTATAGAGTAGGAAACTAGGCTGATTTGTATGTTTTGGGCCATGATACTCCACGATCCGAATTTAGGGCTTGTAATCATGTCCAAGCCACTTGGGATTATTGTCCAAGTTAAGGCCTAATCCATTTTAGAAGGTGGGAAGAGTTTCATGGCAAGAAATAATTGGTTAAAGGAGCATTAAGTGCAAGGAAGATGAAGAGGCAAGCATGGACTGCATTGGAAAGGAGACACTAACCTCATGACATGCTGTAACCATGGGATCATGAACAGTCAAAGGAGCATTAATT